>OV179172.1:6278703-6483703 GCA_921972225.1 Euplexia lucipara | reverse complement strand
TCGATGCTGTCCGTTTAACGCGTGCATCACGGCTCCGAAGGTCCGAATTTTTCTCAGTTCGATGTCGGGGCTCGGAATAGTCTGTAGACGACTTCCGTTCCTGGCGGGGTGTTGTACGCGGCAGAGTAGTTTCGCTACGATCCGTTGAGACTCAGCCCCTAGCTAGGTGATTCGTTTTGTTGCTTTTTATTACACGAACTGGACCAGTTGGAAAATGTTGAAATATACTAAGTCAATGCTTTTGTTATTGATGTTAGGTAGTATCTAGACAGCTTATTGTTGTACAAAAACTTTTTTGCAAAAAATAAAACCGACTTAAAAAAAACACTAACCGGTGTAACTCTAAATTTGTCTTATTCATGATGGGCCACCGACTTCCGAATTTAGAGTTATTTTACACCGGTTAGTGTTTTTTTTAAGTCGGTTTTATTTTTTGCAAAAAAGTTTTTTATTTTTCCATTTTTAGTTGTTCCCATACAAATATTTGCCATGAATTTATTTTATATTGTTAATTGTTAACAATACATGTCATGGTCATAGGTTATCCACTTATCCTTAATAAATTAAACTTAACATACCTAACTGTCGAAATCTAGGTAAGTTTATAGTACACATCTGCGTAGCCCTCAGAGCATACAGGCGTGATGATACGTCATGATGTTGTATAAATAATAAACGACCAAGCGATTCCAGCAATCACGACAGATTGGCCGTCTATTTTTAACCGACTTTCAAAAAAGGAGGAGGTTCTATGTTCGTGTGTATGTATTTTTTTTTTTTTTTTTTTTTTTTTTATGTATGTTACCTGATTTCTCCGCCATTTGTGGACCGATTCTCGAAATTCTTTTTTTGTTTGAAAGAGTAGACTCCCGAGGTGGTCCCATTTTAATTTGGTGAAGATCTGGTGCTGATCTTCGGAGATATACAACGGAACTCTTCAAAAATAGACGGCAAATCCGTCGTGATTGCTGGAATCGCTTGGATGTTTATTGTTTATACAACATCATGACGTATTATCACGCCTGTATGCTCTGATGGGGTACGCAGATGAGTACAATATACCTAGATTTCGACAGTTAGGTATGTTAATTTTCATTTATTAGGGATAAGTGGATAACCCTATTTATCATGACATGTAATGTTAACAATAAGTATAAAATAAATTAATGTTTTAATCAATTCATTCATCAAATATTTGTATGGGAACAACTAAAAATAGAAAAATAAAAACCTTTTTTGCAAAAAATAAAACCGACTTCAAAAAAAGCACTAAACGGTGAAAAATAACTCTAAATTAGGAAGTCGGTGGCCCATCATAAATAAGACAAAACCACCAAAGCCACAGACTTCCTAATTTAGAGTTATTTTTCACCGTTTAGTGCTTTTTTTGAAGTCGGTTTTATTTTTTGCAAAAAAGTTTTTTTTGAAGAGTCCCGTTGCATATCTCCGAAGATTAGCACCAGATCTTCACCAAATTAAAATGGGACCACCCCAGAAGTATACTCTTTCAAATAAATTAAGAATTTTAAGAATCGGTCCACAAATGGGTTAGAAATCAAGTAACATACATAATAAAAAAAATAAAAAAATACATACACACGAACATAGAACCAGGTCTATGCTTTTTTGAAGTCGGTTAAAAAAAATACAACCGATATCATAAAAAAACACTAGTTTCAGAATTCTATGGCTTTGAAAGTTTGGTTTTGTAAAGCTGTTGGGGTCGGCTTACATACAGCTTAACCGGATACAGTCGAAAACCAGTGTTGTACATGGAGCGATTTCGTTTGACCTCCACAACCCGACTGGGAAACACGATAGGTACCCCTTAGTTAAACTGGTTGTCAGATTGTGACAATCTGTCACGACTGTCAAAGATCAAAAAACGACAGCCGGGACCAACGGCTTAATAAAGTGCTTTCCGAGGCACGGAGGAGTCTCGATATGTACCTAATAATAACTGAAAATTAAATGACTTTTTTTAAATGTAGTTAAGAAAAAAAAGAAGATATGCGTTTATTAGCATTACAGCTAAATGAATACACCTCAGTGACTGATACCTATACACGTGATTGTATTCATGAATACGAATAACTTTCCCAAAGAAACTTTATATATACTCATTAACTTTCAATTAATTAAAGGGGGAGCGTGAGACGCTACTACTAGTAGATTTTGCCCTTCCTGAGGTCAGACTATCAGCTGATAGTTCACAGGCGCGCGCGCGGGAATTTCAAACAGCGTTTTTGTTATTTTATTGCGTTATAAGTTATTGTGTATAAAAAAAATGTTTCTTTGGGAAAGTTTATTGAAATCATTAATAAAATCACGTGTTTAGTATCGGTCACTAATTACCAGTCACCCTATGTATACAGAAGACAAAGATTGTAATGTCACAAGGGCCTCAGTTCAGCATAATGCAAGCAACAAATGAGAACACAGGGTTTACTATCTGACGCTGTAAGCAAGTAATTTTTATGACAGTGATCATTTGTCTGAAAAAAGTATGTGAAAATCATTTTTTGAACGGCATTTTATTTGCAATGCTTGAACAAGCTTAATCATTGTGTTTTGAAATGCTTTTGGCATATAAACAATTTGATTTAATTATAAAAGTTTCGAATATTTGCTTCGTTAACGTTTTTCATGTACCTAATTTCTTTACGAACAAAGTCACATTTTATTTAAATTAATTTTTTAGTAAAGAGATAATATCAATGTAATATTCTTAGTAGTTTTGCTTTTTTTTTCTTTTAAAATTATTGTGGACAACTATGTTTAGTACAATGAAAAGTATTATCATGATCTTCGTCATGTGTAAGTAAATATTTCTACTTACACTAGTCACATATTTTTATTTAAATGAAATGTTTAGTAAAGAGTTAATATCAATGTAATCTACTCTTAGTAGTTTTCTTTTTTTTTCTTTTAAAATTATTGTCGACAACTATGTTTAGTACAATGAAAAGTATTATCATGATCTTCGTCATGTGTAAGTAAATACTTCTACTTACACTTACACTTACTTCTTCTTCTACTTATACTTCTTTCTTTTTTTCCTAAGTAATATACTCACGCCTTTTTTCTTTGGGGATAAGGAGAAAATATAAAAAACCAACTGCTACGCTCCTTACATACTGGTTAACAAAATTATAGTCAACTAGCAGACGTCACGCGGTTTCACCTGTGTAGTTCCCGTTCCCGTGGGAATACAAGGAGAAAAAGTAGCCTATGTCACCCGAAGATAGTGCAGCTTCCCTACGGTAAAAGAATTTTTGAAATCGGTCCAGTAGTTTCTATTGAATACACAAACGAACCAACAGTGAAATATTTCCTTTTTATCTGGGGGCAAGGTAGTGCCCCCGCCAAGACGAGCCAAACGAAGTGCAAGGACACTCCTTTTCTGGAAGTGTATCGCCGTTCTTTTGAACCCTCGTAGAGTTGGTTTCCGATGTACCAGAGAGTTCATATTCTCAGGATGTGATGTCAATAATAGACTAATTAAACATACAAAGTCTCAATTGAATAGCTCTAATGCTTTAGGTTTTATTGATATGTGTTATATATGTGTGCCTAACATTGTGTATGTGTGTGTGGGCTACGTCCCTGCCGTGTAATTACCTGGCAATAAATCAGTGTGCTATTAGCCGTCAGTGGTTTCACTTGTCTCCTTACGCACCTACATAACAGTGGCGACGAGTTACCCACAAAAGAAAATTATAATTTTTTTGCAAAATGGCCCAGTCATTTTGTGGAATTTTAACTACTTTCGATCATAACGTCAATGATTGGAAGACATACAAAGGTCGTATTACACAGTGGTACATCGCAAATAACATCGATGTGAAAAACGATGTGGCGGGAACCAGGAGGCGAGCCATACTACTCAGCGCACTCAATGATAGTACCTACAAGTTGGCAGCAGACTTAGCCCTGCCCAAGGACGTACAAGAGGTGCCATATGAGGATCTGGTGACGTTGTTGGATGATCATTTTACTCCAAAACGTTGCGGGTTCAGCGAGCGGCACAAGTTTTACTCAGCTTCGCAGCAGCCGGGTGAGACGTATACGCAATGGGCAGCAAGGTTACGTGGATTAACGGTACATTGCGGATTCAGCAATGTCGAGGAGGCGTTGCGTGACCGATTTGTGATGGGTATGGTAGCGGGTCCAGAACGGGAAAAACTGTTCGCGCGGGACTTGGAGACTCTGACCTTGGTGAAGGCGGTGGAGCTAGCAGAGAGCATAAGATGCGCGCGCGCGGGCGCTGCCGCTACTGCTTCTACATCAACAGATCAAGTACAGGTGTTCAAGATTACAAAAGGACAAAAAAGTGCCAACCCCATTAATAGTACCGAGAAAGAAAAGTGTTCGGTGTGCGGTCGTGCTAACCATAAGTCCACAGAATGTCGTTTCGCAAAGTATAAGTGTAAAAAGTGCAACACAGTAGGGCATTTGCGCAGAATGTGCAATAAAATTAATTACGTGTTAACGGGGGATGTGAGCGAGGACGACGATGGTAAGTCGCTTTATAACATCTGTTCAGCTCGGGGAGAACCTATGACAGAAACGGTCTCAATAAATGGGCAGAATTTAAAATTTCAAATAGATAGTGGCTCAGCGGTGACGGTCATATCTGAGGGTACATATAAAAAAATGTTTGCGGGTATACCAATGAATACGTCTCACAAAAGATTTTATAGTTACACAGGAACGAATATGCAGTGTGAAGGTTATGTGCGTTTACCAATCAAATACATGCAGCACACACACACACTAGATGTATTCGTTATACGTCACGGTGGCCCACCGTTGCTAGGCCGCGATTTTATATCAAAATTTAAATTAAAATTAGCTCAAATAAATTTACTAAACGATAGTCAAAGTACAGTTGAGCAGTTGCAAATACAGTTCCCAGAAGTATTTTCAGACAAGCTGGGTTCTTTCAAAAACTATAAAGTAAAGTTAAAACTAAATAATGATGCTAAACCGGTATTTTTTAAAGCTCGTCCCATTGCATTTGCTTTGCGTGACAAAGTCGATAAGGAAATAGAACGATTGATAAACTTAGGAGTGTTAAAACCGGTTAAACATTCAGACTATGCATCGCCTATTGTGCCCGTACTCAAACGTGATGGTTCTGTTAGATTATGTGCGGATTATTCTGTGACCATTAACAAGCAATTAGTGATAGAACAATATCCTTTACCAACAGTCCATGAGTTATTTTCAAAATTACACGGTGGCCAGCAGTTCTCAAAAATCGATTTATCCATGGCCTACAACCAATTTTTGCTCGATGATGAGTCACAAAACATAACCTGCATTAACACTCCCCGGGGATTGTTCAAATACACACGTCTAGTATTCGGGTTGTCGAGCGCGCCGTCTATTTTTCAGCGCGCAATGGAATCCGTTTTATCCGGATTAGACGGAGTATTATGCCTGTTAGATGACGTATTGATAACAGCAAAAACAGAAAATTTGCATATGGAAAAACTGCACATAGTCCTAAAAAGACTGCAGGACGCGGGGCTAACATTGCGAAAGGACAAATGCGAATTTTTCAAAGACGAAATAAAATACTTGGGCTATGTTATTAACAAGAACGGACTAAAGAAAGATCCGTCTAAAGTTAAGGCAATTGTAGACGCTCCCGTTCCAACTAATGTAAACAACTTACAATCATTTTTAGGACTTGTTAATTACTATCGGAATTTCGTACCATTATATGATTTATTAAAGAAAGGAGTTAAGTGGCATTGGTCAACAATTCATCAGAATGCATTTAATGAAATAAAAACATGCTTAACGTCGGAACAAGTGTTAACACATTTTGACATAAATTCTAAAATAATATTAACGGTGGACGCTTCTCCACACGGATTAGGCGCTATTTTATCACAAGTAGGTAGTGACATGTTAGAACGGCCCATTTCATTCGCATCTCGCACGCTCACGTCAGCCGAGAAACGATACTCGCAAATTCAAAAAGAAGCAACAGCGATTATTTTTGGTGTCAAGCGTTATCATCAATATTTATATGGCAGATCCGAACCGTTTATTTTACGTACCGACCACAAACCCTTGATTTCTATTTTTGGCCCCCATAAAGGCATACCAGAGGTATCGGCTAACAGGCTACAAAGATATGCAATGTATCTAAGCGCGTATAATTACACAATCCAGTACGTTCGAAGTGCCGATAATAACGCAGATTATTTGTCACGAGCGAGTCTACGTCACGAGCCCGAGCAGGTAGAGGAGCGGGGAGACAGCGGCGCTCACGCGGCTGCGGCTGCGACGCCTATCGACCGGGCCACGTATGTTAATTTCGTGGTAGAAGGCAGTATGCCAGTGACACTGGACGAATTGCGCAAAGAAACTGCAAAAGACATCACTTTAGCAAAAGTAATTAATTACGTTCAGCAAGGATGGCCTAGACAATTATTGACGGATTTAAGTATTAAGCCCTATTATTTGTGTAGGACACAATTGTCACACGAAAATGGCTGTATTATGAGAGGTCATAAGGTGGTCATACCGGTAACTTTACGCTCAAGGCAGTAGTAGCCCACCAGACACAATACCCGTCTGGTCGGAGGATCGTCCCTTTTCAATGGTGACTTCATGTAGTCCCAAAATAAGCAGAGCTTGTGTTATGAGTACCTACTAGACAACTAATAAACATACCTATACAGGGTGTCTCATTCAAATCGGTCAGTATGGGAAAGTCTAAAACTATAAGACATACGAAGATCTGTTCTGAGGAACCATGTCATCGATTTTAATAACAAGAAAAACTGCATTCATATATTTAAAAAAACATCTGTACTATTGTAGTAATATTGTAAACGTGGTCACTTCGACCACCTACTAAAATAAATTAAAGTATGTGGAAACAAAGCATTTTATTCATTTTAGACATCACGTTTCATACAGACATTTACTGCTTAAGACCTACACAATCCATATCTAAATAGATGCTGTAAGTTTTTTTTTTTTTTCAAAATAACCGGGTTCGATTCCCGAACGGAGTACAGATGTTTTTTAAAATGTATGAATGCAGTTTTTCTTGTTATTAAAATCGATGACATGGTTCCTCAGAACAGATCTTCGTATGTCTTATAGTTTCAGACTTTCCCATACTGACCGATTTGAATGAGACACCCTGTATATTTCTAAATACATACACATCTATTCTAATATTATAAAGAAAAAAGTTTGATTGTTTGTTTGCATTGAATAAGCTCCGAAACTACTGGACCGATTTGAAAACTTCCTGTACCGAAAGCTACGCCATCCTCGGGTGACATAGGCTTTTTATCCCTATATTCCCAAGGGAACGGAAACTACGCGGGTGAAACCGCGTGAATTCTGCTAGATATAGAAAAAAAAAATACACCCAGACACAGAACAAAACGGTCGTGCTCATCACAAAAAAAATGTCTTGGGTGGGAATTGATCCCACGACCACCACCATAGCAATCAGAGCCACTAACCACAAGACCAACAAGCCTTGTTTCATTCCTTGCGTCAGTCGGTCAATATTTCGTTCATAGTTGTATAGATCAATCTGAACTGTTATTTCCTTCGGATGACGCGAACTGTACAAGCATAATATTGCGGAAATATTCATTAAACTGCCCCAATTATTCCAGCCATCACCACCCAATTAACAACAAGCAATAAAGAAGAAAAAGCACCAATAGATTTAAGAATAAAATATCTAAAACACAAGATATTTGAAGAAATAAAAGAAATGGGGAGCCACGCTTCGTTTGAAACTGATACTTACAAAGATATGTATGATTACGTAGACAATTCAAATAAACCTATAACACCAATAAGCGAAGATGACCAGAGGAAGCTAGACAATAGATTCAAACAACCAGAATTGCGTAGTACGACAACAACGACAGAACAACCCGTCGCATCGTCAGAAGAGAACAATAAGAAACTACGAAAGAAGAAAGGCCCAAGATCGAGAAAACAGAAGAAACCTAAGAAGCCTAGAATGCTACAGAAGACTTCGAAGGATGTGTTCTACAGAAAAATGATCTTTGACGTTATCAACGGGAGGGATAGGCCGCAGAAGTGGACACATTGCCTGGATCTTTTGTCGCCGTTTATGAATGGATTCTTGAAGAATATATCGCACGTTAAAAAGGTTGTTGCCACCGACCACGTTGTAAGGAGGTTTGTGCAGGTTTTTTTTTTAAATTCAGCGACATCTATCTTGCCACATGCGAACTAAATACTGATATCCTACATCGCGGTGTTAAAGTTATACTTGCGGTTAACGTATCCCGACAAGTACCGTCGGGTGGTTGTAGCCCACGAGACACGACACCCGTCTGGTCGGAAGATCCTCTAATAACAACTTCAAATAATATAAAACTTTTCACAAAAAAATACAACCGACTTCATAAAAAAACAATAACGGGTGTAAAATAACTCTAGTTTCAGAAGGCAGTGCTCAATAATTCATAAAACAAAACCAACAAAGCCTTCTAAACTAAAACAGAGAAGGCTTTGGTGGTTGGTTTTATTAGGTTTAAAAATGTAACGGTTAGTCGTCCTGCCCCCCTAGCCAAGTTACAAACGATTCGTATCTATTCTCTTTCTACAATCGAGAACGCCTCAAATCCCTTTGTTTTGACCACGTGACTAAGCGAAAGGTGATAAGTCACGTGGTCAAAACAAAGGGATTTGAGGCGTTCTCTTTCTACAATCCTCAAATCCCTTTGTTTTGACCACGTGACTTATCACCTTTCGCTAAGTCACGTGGTCAAAACAAAGGGATTTGAGGCGTTCTCGATTGTAGAAAGAGCATAGATACGAATCGTTTGTAACTTGGCTAGGGGGGCTGAAGTACCTAACGTTTCTGCTTGTTTCCCATAACGCCCTGAGAATCATGTTCAACGGCGATGATTTAAACCCCAACGACTGAAAAAGACTTATCATAATTTTCAGGTTAGTATTTCTTCTCACATTGAACCTGACTGATGCAGCAACCGAAGACATTCGCTCAATATTGTATGAGATCAGTAATTTACAGTTGAGAATATTTCAATGGGATGTCAGCGCTATAAGAGTTCTAATACAAGTTATTGTTCAAGGTGAGAATACTACTATATCGTATCTTCCTATGTTGTTCTTTTTACAACTAGCGACATCTATCACGCCAGGTATGAACTAACGACTGACATGACATCCTACATCGCGATGTTAAAGTTATTCGCGCGATTGAACGTATACAAGATCACACCCGTCTGCGAGGCGAATCCGATCTTGTCTATGGTGGATGAGGAACTGTATGCCCTGCTCCTCATCCGATTTCTTAGTAGCAAGCCGGTGCCTGAGGTCTGGAAGAGGCCTGTGTCTTAGCAGTGGTCATCATAGGCTGATTGTAATGAATTATACATAGTATTAATAAATCGATTTGCCTCAAAAATCAGTTCTTTAAATAATTTAAATACAATTGACGATTACAATCTCTTAATTATCAAAGTTATCTATACCTATTATTTTATCGCGATGAGGAAAAATTATGAGAGTATTTTTTTACGATGCGCGCGCTCACCGTCACGAAAAATCGACACCGTGAACTTTGTTATAGGCAACATTTTAGTTTTTTTTTTCTATTACGCTCAAGAAGTATAACTTCTAACACATGTACAGACGCCAGCACGTCAAGTTACCCCAATGTGTCAAATTTTCCCAATTGAATATGAACGTTTTCTGTTTGACATAAAGTTGAAAAACGATCAAAGAAATTTGGCACATTGGGGTAACTTGACGTGCTGGCGTCTGTACATAAGGCATACACACTTTTTTTAACTGGTCACATGTCTTTAAGAATGCACGCACGACTCATTGTCACGTTATGCCTGAGCCGAGCGTGCAAGCGAAAGCGAGAAACAAGCGATAGAGATGCACGATCGGATGATAGTCGATCACGTAAAATTATTGTCCGCAAACCGACTTCTAGACTACCATTTTATATTTTTCTCGCTGCACCGTCGATCACCAATAAAGAATCTACACAAAATATTTTGACAGCAGTCAAATCGTCATACGTCTTGTCATAACCTAATGTGTTTTAATTTCAGATGAACCCCACACTTTTAAGCAACTAAAATATGGAATAAAAAAGCTTTTTTCTAATTGGAAACTGAATTCGTCAAATCTGTCCAGGGTGTTGTCGCAATCCAGGATATTTCGACCGCCGTGTCTTCAATTGACTCAGTATGGAGGTAAGCGAGTAACCTATTACACTTACATTCTACAAAAACATAACTCCCACTCAACATAAATTATTATTATATTACTTACACAAAATTTTGTTGATATTTCAATTTATTTTCTCGAAATTGTTTTAATTTTAAATTAGAAATAGTCAATACTTGCATCAATTTTGTGTGTACCTACATATTTGTACAAATATATTAAATTTAAGCACTTCTCCTTGCGAGCAATTTTCTAAAAAAGGGATCAAAACTTTTCGCTTAGCTTATTAATGTTTAGATCACTCAATTTCAGGTTCAACGGTTACACCGAAGACGATAAGATTCAAAAATCCAAAAAAGCAAAAAACCAAATGTCATCTGAGAAGTGACGGCGAATGTTAGAAGTTACGCTATGCTCTTACCATATATACAGTTAACGTAAAAACATGAGCTAACCTTAGTTAGCTTAAGTTTCTTTCTATAGGTATTAAGGCTGATGAATTTTTTTTTAATTCATTAATAAATCGTGGGTTGTTGAGACTCAAACATCATAGCCTAGCCTATTTTTTCCTAACTATGTTTGCGTCGGTTTCCATTTTACCCGGATACCAATGTTTATATAGAGCGACTGCCTGTCTGACTCCACAACCCAATGACTGGGTAGCACGATACCCCTTGGTTAAACTGGTTGTCCGACTTTCGGGCTTCTGACTACAAGTAAGGACTGTCAAAGATCTACAAAATGACAGCCGGGACCAACGGCTTAACGTGGTTTCTGAGTTACGGAAGAATCTTGAATAAGTCATGAATATAGTCACTCATATACGGACCAACTTCTTCAAATTTTGCTTCATAAAACCTTTGACCGAACCGTGATACTGTTATATTATTTAGCCAGAAGCTTCTATAATAGTTATAAATTGTTAATATTACTTATAGTTATAAACCAAAACTCTTCATTGAATAAATCAGTATTTTAGCAATCGAATACCTATTCGATTACAATCTTTTTTATTTTTAATCGATAAGTCTCAAGAATCGGATTTTATAGAAACCGATTTTTTTTCTTCACACAGGGATATTGATATGTAGTTAATCCATCCCTAGATAGACCCCGACAAGTACAGCTTAACCTCAGAAAATAAAAAAAAAATCTGTCAGTAAAGAACAATGGCAGAATCTTATGCCAAATCAATTTTAGTGTCTAGAAGTGACATATATACGAATAATATTTAATTAATTCTCTACGTTTTTTCAAACTATCAAATTAACTAGTTAAAGCCGTGCAAAAAAATAAGTTTAAATGAAAAGTTAATTGATTATTTTCGTGAACTTGTTCGTTTAGTGTTGCCATTTTATTTTCCAAAAGTGGTAATTAGTAGTACAGCTTGTGAGTCGTAATCATTATTACTAGAAGAAATATTTTTTCTTCTTAAATAGGGTTACCTTCAGTAGCATAGTGGTTATAAATGAATGCCATGAAAAAATTATTCTGAATTTTCACGAAGAATTGGGCAAAAAGACTTGTGTCTAAAATCGTCCATGGTTGAAAAGGACAACAGAACTTAAAAAATAATACCATCATAGGGCTGCAAAGTGTTTTGGTTTGAATCGATTTTCGTACTTAACCGGTGTTGCATCATTAAGTTTATTTTATCGATTTAAAATAAACAATTATTAAATATGTTTACCGACTATAGTAAACTCATAAAACGAGTTTTTAATTATCAGAGTCGTCTTAAATGTATTTTATTCTCCAGAAAAGGAACGAAACTAATCGATTATTAAAAAAACCGTAAGATTGTATACATTTGAATCGATCTTTCTAAATATCGAATCGTAATACCATCCCTAGTTCATCTCATCACGCACGGATAACCTATAAAAATTAAAAGTTTATGTTTAGATATCTATTATTCTCGGCTTTCTCTAACCAAAATTCTTATATAAATGGTGTCAGGAGCTGATGCTTAGTAAAACAGCATTTTTTTCAATTCAAGACATTGAATTTTAATTCGAAATAAAACATGTATGGAGAGCTGCCATTGTTCTTTATTAAATGTCTTCATAATGTTAGAAC
Organism: Euplexia lucipara; assembly: GCA_921972225.1. Taxonomy (NCBI): domain Eukaryota; kingdom Metazoa; phylum Arthropoda; class Insecta; order Lepidoptera; family Noctuidae; genus Euplexia; species Euplexia lucipara. Next base: position 6,471,391 of record OV179172.1, on the reverse strand, counting down.
AACATCACTTTTCTTGCGCTGTTGACAGGCAAATCAAATGTCACCGATTCGCTATCCACTGCTTTCGGCTCGTTAAAATTATACGTCTTTTCAACTATAGGCACTCCTTCATCTGGAATACCAAACTCTTTAGTATATTCCTTTGATTTTGTACCTAATCTTGCATCATCACCAAGAATGCCTTCAAGTGATTTTGCAATAGGTTTTGCATTTGATTCTGTTGTCGAATCCTCTTCATCAATTGATTTTTCTTCTAGTGCTGCTTCGTGATCATTTTCAACAGTAACAGCAGTATCTTTTCCGACCTTATTGTCTTCCGCATAGGGTTCATTTTCAACCGTTTCGGGTGTTTCCAATGCTGCTCCATTATCATCGTTAAGATGTTCGTTTTTGACGGTACTCGGCATTTTACTAGTTTCAGTAACAACGGCTTCAGTTGCAGTCTCAGCTGATACCTTACTTTCTATTGCTTCGTTTGTTTTCTCCTCTGTTGCTCTTTGATTTGGTACAATCACAAAATGAGCTTCCATTGCTTCTATGTTCAATTTTGGTGCTTCCAAGACACTCTGTGACATCGGTCGGTCAACCACTTTCTTTTTTAACACTTTCTCTTCTATGATCTTGTCTAGTCGATCTATTTGTTTTTGCATTACGCCCAACTTTTGCATAAAGCTTTGCTCTTGCTTTAAGCTCAACTGCGGCTCCAAGTTCAACTGTTTGTCCAAGCTTGACATTGGCAGTTGGATCAAACTTGGTCGTGGTATGTAAAGAAACCGGTCTTGATTTGAATTTGTGGGCACTACTACTTGTTTGGCTAAACTTTTTTTTGCACCATCCTCATGCTGTGGCTTTTCCAATCCATCTTTTTCATCTAATAAATTTTTAGCATTACTTTTAAATGATACTGGATTTCTTACAAAGTATTTAGTTGGTCTTGAAACTATTATTTCTTTAAAATTGGCGTCTTCATCCTCCTCATCCTTATAAGTATCTGCAAATTGCACTTCTTCTTTGTAAATTTTCATTGGATTCTCTAGCTGACTCTTTCTCGCTTTAGACTGTTTTCGATATTTCTTATTTTGAATAGTTTTACTAGCTTGTGCATTATAGCTTCGAACACTACCACTATTGGATTTTGTTTCGTGTAAAAGCCTTTGTTTAACTATTTTAACAATATCATCTATCGTCAGAACAGTGGCTGTAGCTCGTTGAGCTTTCGGTGCGTCCGTTAATTCATATATATTTATTAGTTTCTCAGATTCGTTAAAATCATCGTGAGGTTTTTGTTTCACATCCTCACCAGCTATATCTTCGATATCTCTATTGTAAATCTGGTTATTTTCAAGAATAATCTCTTTGACATGGTCAACTAGGGTTTCGGGAACTACTTTTTTGGCTAAGGCTCGGAAATCATGGCGATTGGCTGTGAGGACGACGTATGTGTTAACTGAAGTCAGAAGAGTGGATGTGATACCTGAAATGTCGTAAATATTAATAAATTATTAAACTATCTGTTGTATGTTTGATTGACAGTAGTGATAGACTGGTAACGACTGCGATTTACAAGTTCTAGGTCGTAAGTTCAAACCTCGATAGGCGTTTTAATTTGTGTAAATTTTTCTTCAGCTCTGTTTTCAAAACGGTGAAGTACAACATCGGGAGGAAACCGGTAAGTACGTCCTAGAACCAAAATATCGAAGACATGTTACTTCTAGCAACCCGCACTGGGCCCTCGTGGTAAGTAGATTACGTTCACCTCCTTCTCACAAAGAGAAAAAAATGATAGTCTATGAAGTCGATTTACGGACGATAATTTTACGTGATAACGTCATCCGATCGGACCTCTCTATCGCTTGTTTCGCGCTTTCGCTTGCACGCTCGGCTCAGGCGAAACGTGACAATTGTTCATGCTTTTTCATGCGTGCAGCTCGTGTTCATCTTTTTATAAGACGTTATGTCAAAAAGATTAGACTGGCCTGTTGGTCTAGTAGTTGGTGACCCTGACTGCTATGCCGGAGGTCGTGGGTTTGATTCCCACCCAGGACAAATGTTTGTGTGATGAGCACGATCATTTGTTCTGTGTCTGGTTGTAATTTATCTATAAAAATATTTGTTTTGAAATATATAAGGATGTTTATAAGCTGTTTAGTACCCATAGCTCTCAAGTTTAACTTGGGACTAAATGGCGTTGTGTGAAAAAGTTGTAGAATAATTATTTTTATTAATTATTTTTAAAATGATAACTTACATCCAAATAGAAAATATAGAAAACACATTCTATGTCTAGTTAAAATTTATCGCCGATCTGTATAAAATTAAAATATAAATACATTATATAAACTATATACCTACGTCTACAACTACTTAACTATTGGAATCATAAATTCAGTAGTTCGTTTCATTTCATTAAACAGAACAGTTTTATTGAAATGCATTTTCCATTTCGTTTATAGAACTTGTTGTAAAACATGTCAATTGCAGAGTTGGGTCAAAAATACCTGAAGATAACATTGTCCAACCTGTTATTTTATATCCCATAACTCAAGGTTTATATTCGGGAGTGATATGAAATTTCGAATGATACCTATAGGGGCCCTAATAAAACATTTTTTTCCAATTTTTATTTTATACAAATACACATATTCGTACCAAATTTCAGCTTTCTAGTGCTAACGGTCACAGAGATTAAGCGAGGACGGACGGACGGACAGACAGACATGGCGAAACTCTAAGGGTTCCTAGTTGACTACGGAACCCTAAAAATAAGAATGGTACACCATCGCCAGTTCAAAAACTCATTAAGTCGAAAACCGCTAAATCGAATGACGTTATTTCGAAGCACGCTGATTTAAAAAACTGTTTGAATGGTAACTTAAAATCATTCTTTTCATTGCTCACGATTTTATGTAGGTATATGTAAAAGTCAATAAATTATAGCATAAATCCTTTATTTCCACATTAAACACTAATGTTAATATTACTTAATTATAAAACAGTACATTATTTCGTCCAAAATAATATTTTTACAAAAATTTCATAAAATTTTGAGGTTACAATAGTCTTGCGTTCTGGTTGTGGGCCTGATTTATGTCGATTGCGTTTTGTTTGCGCTCCTTACCACCCTGACTTTGCTAGGTAACATTTCTGAAATGAAATAAAAAAAAAGAATGATTATAATCTGTTCAGCTGAGGTCTACACTCGAGGTTTGTTAGAGAGCAATGGAACGGAGTATTCTGGGTATCAATCTTGAAGACCGGGTTAGGAATACCTACAATAATCCGTTCCATTACAAAAATTACTGATGTTACTCAAAAAACTGCCACGCTAAAATGGAACTGGGCTGGACACATCTGCCGCATGTCAGACGGTCAGTGGGCCAAACTCACGACCCAATGGGTTCCTTTACATGGCAAACGACATCGCGGTAGGCCCAAGCGAAGATGACGAGCTGGACTCCTTCGATAAGGACTGGTCCCAAAAAACCCTTGCCAGAGAGAGGTGGAAGGAAAGTAAGGAGGCCTCTGCCTGCAGTGGGAAAACACAGGCTAGCAATAATAATATCCTACTTCCTATTAATATTATAAACGCGAAAGTTTGTGAGTATGGATGGATGGATGTTTGTAAATCTTTCACATAAAAACTACTCAATGGATTTTAATAAAATTTGGTATGGAGTTAGCTGACACCCTGGATTAACACATAGGCTTATTTTTATCCCGGTATTCCAACGGGAACTGGACCTACGCCGGCGAAACGATGTCATGCTTCCTGGCGAAACCACCTTTTCCTTTTCCAAGTAAAAGTAACGTAAAAAAATCTATGGAATGTCTGTATAAAATTTTAGTCTTATTAAAAAAAAAGTCTATAAATAGCTCTAGTTTCGACGTAAACTTTTATTTAAAATGGTTGCGCTGTGGAGTATCCTTCCCGGCGAAACCACCATAATATTTCTGTTACTATACATAGTATATGCTAATATATAGTATCTAATAATTCTATAACAATTCCATATTGAACTAACACCCCTAAATTCTCAATCTAATAAAAAAAATAAAAAAAAAACAAAAAAAATAATAATCAAATCAATAAAAAAAAATAAAAACCAAATCCAATCTAATAATCAAATAAAAAAAATCAAATCAAATCAAATCAAAAAAATCAAATATACGAAGAAAACGGTGCCTCAAATCCAATAAAAAAAATCAAATCTAATTGAACTATACGAAGAAAACGGTGCCTCAAACTTTATCTTCGAAATAATAGCTAAGTGCCTAGATTAAAGTTAAACGGCGGGACAGCTGCTAGTTGCAACAAAAATAGATTCTAAGGAGAATTACAATATTAGCTTTGACGGCTATTAAATTAAAGTATATTAATGCTTACCATAAGAAAGTTCCCTTCCAAGTCGTGGGGAAAAGTTAATTGTTCTACCGAGGCGAGGAGAGAAGTATTTTGTCCTGGTGTCAATCTGCTCAGGATCGGGACGGTACCTTGAGATATAGAGAGAGAAATATTAGTTAGAAACAAAGACATTCAATACCTACTTACTATAGACAAAAATCAACAAAATCTTCATCCAATACGCGTTTTGCTTCGTCCTTTATACAGCGTACATCGAAGGACTGGATCAACTTGCCTGCTGCGGTCTTCCCGTCCGATTATAATTAAGATGTCTTCAAGGCTAGATTGAATAGGCTCTTAATAAACTAGTGCGCTTCATCATCATCATCACTTATAGTCTAAGTAAGATCCCGCTATAGAACGTCCTTCATTAATAATTCATATCCTGGACTAAATTTTTTAGGCAACCCATATGCAATATATTTATTGACATATTAAATTTAATATAAAATAGGTTTCATTCATTAACCAGCTCGGAGAAGGTCGTTCTTAACGGGATCTTAAACTATTTCTATAGCATCCTAAATCTCTTTGGTACTTACATCTCTTGGTCAGCAGGAGTGGCTGGCATGTCGTTGGTCAATCTTCTTCCAAGCCGAGGGGTGAATTCCACGTTCTCAAATGCCTTGTCTTCATACGCCAGGCTACGACCCAGTTTGGGTGTGAAGATCACTTTTTTCGTCACTGTGGATTAGATATAGAGATTTTTGTACAAGATGTTCTTTTGTCAAGTATTCTCGTGAAATTCAAGGAGGTAACGTTCTATGCTAATGATTCTAGACACAAATCAATCATAAAAAAACGGTACCTACTTAATTTTAAATTTAAAAAAAAATCGTCTGCTTTTCTGAGTATTCATGAAAACAAGAAAGTTGTTATACCCGATTGCACTTAACTTAAGAATCAGTAGCAGTCGGGACCCATTCTAGAATGCCAGCCGTCTAATCAGTAGATTGGAGTAAGCTGAAATGTACCTAAAATAGGTAATGTGCTCTCAATTCATTAAGCCTCCATTTCTAGAATGGGTCCCGATCGCTACCGATTCTTAAGGTGAAAAAAAACCGCCATTTTTTTATTGCCGATGCACGATGAAAATCTGCCATTTAGTTTTTTTATTTTGATATACTCAGTGTCACTCTCACAGTAAATACGAATCCAACGACACCTCTCAAGCTAAAATCCATCGAGCCGTTCAGGCTGCAGAGCGTGCCAAACAATTATACGTACATAATACAAACTCTCGAAAAATATTCACTTTACTACACTTTATTTCACTTCAGTAGCTCAAACATGTAGGTTTTGCTGCCTGAAATCAGCGCGCAAAATGCAATTTTGCTCACTGAGTGAGACAAAGTAACTTTTTAATTTTTGTTTCCAGAAAGCCGCGAATAAGTATCTTATTCAGCCTTGGGATAATCATAAAATTCGAAACATATATATATTCACACACTATCTCTTTCCCGTCATTAAAAAGATAGAGAGACAAAGACCAGCCCTTCCGAAGTTCCAATTTTGAATTAGACCCGAAAGACAAAAACGTTCGGAATTTCGTGCTAACTAAAAAATTTTTGCAAAAATATAATTACGTCTTTTACTGTAATTTATTGAATTATTAACTCGTTGTTGGATTTAAACGAAAATAAGTATTTACTGCAAATAAAACTGAAATTTAACCCGTAAACATTTATTTCTAGTTTCAAAAAGTGCTCTCGCTGCTGAGGTGAAAAGTTATATGTGTCACACGAGAGCAAAGTTTTTTGCATCTCGTGCCCTTGAATCCCTCGCCACACTCAGGATTCAAAATCAACACTCGTAGCGAAAAAAGACTGCTCTCTTGTTGCACAAATAACTAGGTATTTCTTAAAAAAAAATGTTCTGCATTCCTGCTTCTACAAGCTTATATTTTCCAAAACTATGATAAATTGAAGTAGGTACAGTTAGTAAGTACTTACCTCTAGTTTCAGGTTCATCAGCTTGCATCTCGTATGGTAACTGATCGTAGTAATACTTCAGGGCATCCGCAGCTTCGAGCAGCTTGAAGAATGCTTGCCTGATAAGAAAAAAAAATGGTTCAAATATTAATTTTCTTAGATGGCTTTGGTGGTTTTTTTCATTCATCATTGGCCACCAAAGACATTCAATACCTATAGACCGGACATCACGAACAAAATTTTCGTCCGAAAAAGTGTGTCCTGCTGGATACAAGTCTATGAGTTTTTTGTAACTTAGTACGCTCCGCTGCCGCTCCAATATTCATATATTATTCTAGATGGCGTTACTGAGACATGGGATCAAAGTTTTTCTATGACATTTCCTTGACATGCCCGCTCTATAGTATTTTAAATCTCTGTGTTGGCCACAGACTTCCGAAACTAGAGTTATTTTACACCTGCAAGGCAATAGCTTAACTCCGTTGATAGTTCACAGTTACGATGACTGGATAAACTATTCAACGATCAACTGACAAACAGCTAGTTTCGTATTGACTATCATCAGTGTGTATCTAGGATTACGTCACGCGCACTCGCAGAGATGTGACGAAGCGCACAGTACCCCGTCTAAAGCTCATGGCACATTATAACGGCACCGCAACTGCACAGCTGCCGCACGGCGTCCGTCGCCTCGAATTTAGGCTACGGCTAGCTGCCAGTGCGCTAACTAGTTAACTACGCATCGTCGGCAAGGTGCAAGCACGCAGCCCGCGTGCTGGACGCGAGGTGCAAGCTAGCTGTCACCGCGAACACAATTGTTAAATGACATTTTATAATTGAACACGCCTATGACTTGCACGTTTTCATAATGTCTTGGTTTACGACGGCGCAATGACGTTGTTTTGCTGGCGACTCGGAGTCGGCGTGCTGTAAGCGTGCGGTCGACGCGCTGCTGCGACTCGAGTTGTGTGGTAATGGCAAGCGCGCTGACGGCTCGCCGTTGGCTTTTTCACTTTGACATTGTGAAATATATTATACTACACACGGTTTGAGGCTCTAAATTGAATGACAAGTCAATTGCTGGTTTGAGCGGTGCCGGTTCTTTAGCTTTATAAGTAGTCATCGTAACTTGAAGTTCACTTAAGTGCAATACCATTTTTTTGTAAATTCTCAGTTGTTATCAAAGTTCGGTGTGGAAACTTGACGTCTGTTTGTCACTGGTTGGCCTCTGACTAACATAAAGAATAAGAACTAAAAAAAATATCTGAATTAATGATCCCTATAAAGGTATTGACATACCTGTTGTCTTCAGTTGCCATTCTTAAAGAACGTTTGCCTATCCTGGGACCGAACCACATGCCTCCCGCATCGCTGTGCGCCGTTCTATCCGCTCCACCATCCTGAAAACATTTTTTTTTAGATTTTTTTCCGGAATAAACGCGTCAGTTAATATTGAAGTAAGTAGTTCAAACGTTATGGTACCATTTTGATTTGATTTGATCCTCGTTGTGTATGTTTCTCAACTACATACAAATTGTTAGTTGGATCTATTTGGCTTAACAGGGTCAAATTATCTTAACAAATATAATATCACGCCAGTTCTCCACTAAGGGTTAGGCAATACCAGTAGCACCTGCTACACGTATTTCGCCAGTCATGTTTAAGTCCCAAGCAATAGGGGCGAGCCTATTGCCATCAATCGGCCTTAAATCCGGACTCCGGGCTGTTACTGAGAAATTGCAGATAGAAAAACTCTTTACCCAACCCGGGGATCGAAACCAGGGCCTCACGGTCAGCAGTAGCGGTTGCGACCACTGCACTATATCACCGAAGCAGTCCTATTATAACTTAAGAGTAAGTTATCATTTGCAATGTTTTTTTTTTAATGTGGTACCTAATGCTATGCTAATCAATGATTTGGGAATGTAGCATGTAGATTTTTTTGCAAATGGTACCCATTTTGACTTACAATCCGGATGGATGGTCGTTTAATGTTTTTAAGAACATAATTATTATGTTACGTGTCTTAGGATCTAGACTTTAGGTATATCCACCATTAAATTATTTTATGTAAGTAAAAGACTTAAGATATAAATCTATATTTATAAAAATTAATCTGCATTTTTCTTGGTCATCACGCCATCACGCGTGAACGGCTAGACCCAGCTAGACAATTTTGGAATTCTATTTTGGTTGTATTTGTTCTTGTCAGAAGAAGGCTCTTATGAAAGAAAAAATTAAGAAAAATTAGTGGAACGTTAGACAATTAAAAAAAACCTTGACGACAATTAACATTTTCAAATGCAGCGCCGTCTTGGATGACAATCATGACAGGTGACAAATGTCTTGCCAGTTCATTATCAGGCGACAATTTGACATTTTGACAAGTCTTAAGCTAAAACTGAGAAGATAACAGAGTATAAATTGATTCTAAGGCGCAACGAAGTTTGCTTGGGTAGCTATGGGCTATTTCACAAAATATTCGACACGTATTTTTTCTTGTTTCACGAAATAAAAAAATAACGGCGATACATCGAGTTAAAATGTCGCATGACGTCACTAGCCAGTACAGTTTATGCTAGCTAATGACTTTACAAGCCCCCACTCCTCAACTTTAATGCGCTTAATCTAAGCAGTTTTCCAACAATTAGAAAAATAAAAAAATATGAAAAATAAATACTTTCTTGTTATCTAGATGAGGGACTAAAAATTAAAAATTGTCAATTAGCCCATAATAAAGAAACTGCCCTTCAAGCAGGTATATTTCTAAATAGCTGATAAACATACATAAATATACTGAAATATATAAGTATGTTTATCAGCTATTTAGTACCCATAACACAAGCTCTCAAGCTTAACTTGGGACTAAATGGCGTCGTGTGAAAAGTTGTGGAATATTTATTTTTATTTATTTATTATTCCTGTATTTCAAAGGACAGAAATTTATTCAATTCAATCTTACCTTTACGTCGTTATTGTTGGCCAACACAAAACTGAAGGAAAAGATTACGAGGCCAGTTACAACTGTAGTTCCGTACATTTTTGGAGAAGATGCTGTGTACAACTGATGATCCAGAACAGTCAGAAACAGTATATATACCCTTCTAAATGGAAATCGTATGCTAATTTCGGGGGAGAGTTGGAAACAACGGCACGTGGACTTCCCATTCTTTATATAGAATTGTAGGTGGTATAATTTATTTTAGAAATTAATGGTATTTAATTTCGAATGCATTGAAGGTTAAGCTACTGTAGTGTAATGCGGTTTAATATTACAAATATAGAAAAACAAAAAAAAAAATTACTTATATTACTTAGATTTTTCCCGTTGTCACGTAGGTATTTCTGTTTTTAGCACTTAGCACAAATACTTAAAGGGCTTATACTAGACGGTCTTCACGTTAAATTTGTAACTTGTATCAACGTGCGTATAGGGTTACTAGATGGAAAAATCAAAAGTCCGAAAAAAGGCCTGATTTCCATTGAAAAATCCTGAGATTTGTTTCAGTTTGAGAATTATCTCTCGAACGTACCTACTTAGTTTAACAATTTTAAAAAAGTCATAATGTTGTCGTTTTTATACACTGCGGATCTCTTTTTATTAAAGGGATTTTTTAAATGTACCTAAGAATTTTATTGAAAATTCTTAAAATCCTGAGAGTTCATGAGATTTGCACAATCCGGCCGCAATCCTAGGAACAGTCCGAAAATCCTGAGTTCTCAGGAAAAATCCTGAGATATGGTAACCCTAGGTGCGTAGTACTCGCAACCGGCGTGTGTGTATGACAACTTGTATGAATGTAAACAAAGCAAACGAATATGTAAGAATCGTAGCATATGGCGTTCTGTAGTTTCTGCCTACCCCCATGGGACAAAGGCGCGAGTTTATGTACCTATGTATGTATGTATAATTATACAATACTCACATGAATCCGTAGAGACATAGGTTTGGTCTTGAAACCTGATCTATGACTTGGAAGTCATACCACAGCTTAGTTGGGTTTTAAAATAGATTATGTAAACCCCCGTAGGTAACTACTTGAAAACCCCCTTAGAAGGCAACTGGTTTTTTTTCACGTTCCGCTGCCGTCTTTTACTTTATTTATGTTTTAATAAAAGCAAGGTTACAACTTAAAACGTTTCACCCGCGATAGGTTATAAGCGCTCAGCAACCGACACGTTAAAATGTGGCTAAACAGCCACACTTGACCTCAGTGTGGCGTCGCGCCGTCAACGGACGCGTGCGTGCGTTAGTGTGCCGTTTTTGGAGATCAAATTTAGTTTAGGTGACCTATCTACACCTTTTTACTTTTAATAGCATAGGAGCAGAGCCAAGAGGCTCATTGGTGACGAAAAGCTGGTGGGTACCAAGCTTCATACCCTGGCCCACCGCCGCAAAGTTGCATGTCTGTCGGTCTTTTACAGACTGTATTTCGGTGAGTGTGCTCTAGAGCTCCACGAGCTCATTCCACCATCTCCTTTCTTCCATCGGGAATCCAGACGTACTGCAGGTTATCACCCATTCCTTGTAGATGTTCCACACATTCGCACGAAGCGCTTTGCCTGGTCCTTCATTATGCACACAGCCAAGGAGTGGAATTCCCTGCCTGCATCAGTGTTCCCGAGTTCATATGACCCCAATCTGTTTAAGTCGCGAGTCAATATATATATAGGCTTCTTATGGGTAAGCTCGTTCCATCGTCGACCTCATCTCTGACCGCAGGACAAGATTGAGGTCAAGAGTAGACCCATTAGGTATATTTAAAAAAAAAAAAAAAGGAAGTAAACATACTTAATTTAAAATCATTTATCATTTAATATTCTTAAGCAAACTTACGTTAAGACACTAGTTTTGCTACCAATCTTATTAATAGAACATGCAACAATCCTTTGGGAATTAGCAATAGGTACCTACTATTAATTTGCGAGTTAATGTATTAGTTAGACTACTCTTTCAGTATAAGCGTTTATTTTTAGCCAAACTCCCACTGAATCGACTAACCGTAGAATTACTTTTGTATTCTCCAAAGGGTTAAGTGGAATATGGCAAAGTGGCATTTCATTAGTTAATAACAAAGACATTCAATACCTATAGACCGGACATCACGAACAAAATTTTCGTCCGAAAAAGAGTGTCCTGCTGGATACAAGTCTATGAGTTTTTTGTAGTACGCTCCGCTGCCGCTCCAATATTCATATATTATTCTAGATGGCGTTACTGAGACATGGGATCAAAATTTTTCTATGACATTTCCTTGACATGCCCGCTCTATAGCATTTTAAATCTCTCTGGTTAATAAGAATCATAAGAATTATTCGTTTTATTTATTTATTGAGTTTCATTAGAATTATTGGTTTGAACGGAAATGAATTACTCGTATTTTAACACCACAACAATTACTCGTATTTTAACATGGTACTTAAATAACTGGTAAACTGGTGATGTTGTAACAACGCTCCTAAAAACACCTCTACTAAAAAAAAACATGAAAAAAATATCACTGTGCCATCGTCCCCTATTTCCCCTTCAGTATTAAGGTATTAGAGGCAAATTGAAATAAATCTATTTACGTGGTCTCCATTAAACTTGAATGTTAGCCGTCAATTTGTATAGACAGGCGACGTAGTAAGTATTTATTTCTCTTATACTTATATATTTAGAACAAAACGGTCTGATGGTTGGGGACCTACAAAGACATTCAATACCTATAGACCGGACATCACGAACAAAATTTTCGTCCGAAAAAGTGTGTCCTGCTGGATACAAGTCTATGAGTTTTTTGTAGTACGCTCCGCTGTCGCTCCAATATTCATATATTATTCTAGATGGCGTTACTGAGACATGGTGTCAAAGTTTTTAACCGACTTTCAAAATAGGAGGAGATTCTATGTTCGTCTGTATGTATTTTTTTTTTTTTTTTTATGTATGTTACCTGATTTCTCCCCCATTTGTGAACCGATTCTCAAAATTCTTTTTTTATTCAAAAGAGTATACTCCCGAGGTGGTCCCATTTTAATTTGGTGAAGATCTGGTGCTGATCTTCGGAGATATACAACGGAACTCTTCAAAAATATACGGCAAATCCGTGGTGATTGTTGAAATCGCTTGGATGTTTATTGTTTATACAACATCATGACGTATCATCACGCCTGTATGCTCTGAGGGGTACGCAAATGTGTACAATATACCTAGATTTCGACAGTTAGGTATGTTAATTTTCATTTATTAGGGATAAGTGGATAAGCCTATTTATCATGACATGTAATGTTAACAATTAACAATAAGTATAAAATAAATTCATGTTTTAATCAATACATTCATCAAATATTTGTATGGGAACAACTAAAAATGGAAAAATAAAAAACTTTTTTGCAAAAAATAAAACCGACTTCAAAAAAAGCACTAAATGGTGAAAAATAACTCTAAATTAGGAAGTCTGTGGCTTTGGTGGTTTTGTCTTATTCATGATGGGCCACCGACTTCCTAATTTAGAGTTATTTTTCACCGTTTAGTGCTTTTTTTGAAGTCGGTTTTATTTTTTGCAAAAAAGTTTTTTATTCTATGACATTTCCTTGACATGCCCGCTCTATAGTATTTTAAATCTCTTTGTGGACCTAATGTTTTAATTGACTAACAAAAAAAACTTTTTTGCAAAAAATAAAACCGACTTCAAAAAAAGCACTAAACGGTGAAAAATAACTCTAAATTAGGAAGTCTGTGGCTTTGGTGGTTTTGTCTTATTCATGATGGGCCACCGACTTCCTAATTTAGAGTTATTTTTCACCGTTTAGTGCTTTTTTTGAAGTCGGTTTTATTTTTTGCAAAAAAGTTTTTTATTTTTCTATTTTTAGTTGTTCCCATACAAATATTTAATGAATGAATTGATTAAAACATGAATTTATTTTATACTTATTGTTAACATTACATGTCATGATAAATAGGGTTATCCACTTATCCTTAATAAGTGAAAATTAACATACCTAACTCTCGAAATCTAGGTATATTGTACACATCTGCGTACCCCATCAGAGCATACAGGCGTGATAATACGTCATGATGTTGTATAAACAATAAACATCCAAGCGATTCCAGCAATCACGACGGATTTGCCGTCTATTTTTGAAGAGTTCCGTTGTATATCTCCGAAGATCAGCACCAGATCTTCACCAAATTAAAATGGGACCACCTCGGGAGTCTACTCTTTCAAACAAAAAAAGAATTTCGAGAATCGGTCCACAAATGGGGGAGAAATCAGGTAACATACATAAAAAAAAAAAAAAAAAAAAAAAATACATACACACGAACATAGAACCTCCTCCTTTTTTGAAAGTCGGTTAAAAAAACACTAAACGGTGTATAATAACTCTAAATCCGGAAGTCGGTGGCCCATCATGAATAAGACAAAACCATCAAAGCCATAGACTTGCTAATTTAGAGTTGTTTTAGCTTTTATTTTCGTTTTTAGTGGTTCCCATACAAATATTTGCCATGAATTTATTTTATATTGTTAATTGTTAACAATACATTTCATAGTAATAGTGTTATCCACTTATCCCTAATAAATTAAACTTAACATACTTACCTAACTGTCGAAGTCTAGGTATATTGTACACATCTGCGTACCCCTCAGAGCATACAGGCGTGATCATGATGTTGTAAACAATAAACATCCAAGCGATTCCAGCAATCACGACAGATTTGCCGTCTATTTTGAAGAGTTCCTTTGCATATCTCCGAAGATCAGCACCTTATTAACCAAAATAAAATGGGACCACTTCAGGAGTATACTCTTTCAAATAAAAAAAGAATTTTGAGAATCGGTCCACAAATGAGGGAGAAGATAAGATAAGATAAGATAAGATAATATAAGATATTTATTTGCTAAAACATGTGTTCACATACAAGAATAACAATAAACGTGCATGCAAGATAACAAAAAAAGAAAAGAGTCCAAACATGTTTGCCACATTTCATGGCGTGCAAATATTACAATTCTAATTTAAGTAACATGGAATGTATGATACGAATGTCTTATTAATGACAACTATAAAATAAAATAATTTGAATTTACATAAAACATTAGTCAAATAATATGATAATAATGATGCCAAAGTTACATTATTTAATAATTGGATGTCAGATGTCAGTAATTAAAATAATGGGTATTAATGAATACAGATTTATTAAAAAGAACAAATACAAATAAAACATTTCAAGAGAGCGTATCAAGTATCTTTTCTTCAGGAACTCAGAAAGTGTATAATAGGCTTTGGTTACGAGAAAATTTTTGAAATGTCTTTTAAATAGATTAATGTTTAACATTTTGATTGTTTCTGGTATGTGATCAAAAATTATTGGAGGCATACAAAAAATACTATTACGCATCAGTGCTGTTTTGGATCGCCTTGAACATAACATATTGGCATGCCGTCGACTGCGGTCTGATAGCTTAGGAAATAATTTTTGGTTGTTTTTTACAAATACAGCAGCTTCGAAAATGTACATACAGGGTAACGTCAGTATTTTATATTTAATAAAAAAAGGTTTACAAGAGAAATCAGGTAACATACACTGTATACACACGAACATAGAACCTCCTCCTTTTTTGAAGTCGGTTAAAAAGTGTTGTTCTGGCCCAAAGTTTAAGGCGCCTACCTCTCATGCACGGGGTTGTGGTTCAACTTTTCGCAATGGGCTATTTGATAACATTTTAGCTTTTAGTCCCTCATCTAGATAACAAGAAAATATTCGACACATATTTTTTTTCGGAGCTTGCCAGCTAAATACAAAGAACGTTTAATTTATCACCCTAACGAACTGGCTCGCCAACTCACCATGGACACCTATGTGAGACGACTGAAACGTTATCACATACTAGAGCTAGAAGACCGGCAGTAGCTCTGGCAAGCAGATGAGTTGATGCTTCCAGTGGGAAGCCACTCCGCATGACAGCATCACAGAACAGATTTGCTCATAGCCTTACGGCAGATTGCAAATAAAAACGGAAAAAAAAACTTTTTCAAAGTGTAGGAAAACTGCTTAGATTAAGCGCATTAAAGTTGAGGAGAGGGGGCTTGCTTGTAACGTCATTAGCTAGCATAAACAGTGTACTGGCTAGTCACGTCATGCGACATTTTAACTCGATGTATTGCCGTTATTTTTTTTGATTACGTGAAAAAAGAAAAAAATACGTGTCGAATATTTTCTTGTAATCTAGATGAGGGACTAAAAAGTAAATTTCCACTCATTTTCATTTTGACTGGCCTGTTGGTCTAGTAGTTAGTGACCCTGACTGCTATGCCGGAGGTCGTGGGTTCGATTACCACCCAGGACAAATGTTTGTGTGATGAGCACTTAGAGCATTAGTTAAATTAATGCTCTAAGGATGAGCTCGATCATTTGTTCTGTGTCTGGGTGTAATTTATCTATAATAATTATGTATGTATTTAGAAATGTATCAGTATGTTTATCAGCTGTTTAGTACACAAGCTCTTAGCTTAGCGTGGGACTAGATGGCGTTGTGTGAAAAAGTTGTGGAATATTATTATTATTATTATTTCCAGTTTACGCTGACCTCGTTTTGTATGAAAATCCTATACAATTCGAGATCAGCTTATAGACTGCAAATGTACCTATAGCTTAATGTGTAACCACACCGAACAAATACCAAACGATCGCACACATCACACAAACATTTGTCTTGGGCAAAGAGATTTAAAATACTACTTATAGAGCGGGCATGTCAAGGAAATGTCACAGAAAAACTTTGATCCCATGTCTCAGTAACGCCATCTAGAATAATATATGAATATTGGAGCGGCAGCGGAGCGTACTACAAAAAACTCATAGACTTGTATCCAGCTGCCAGCAGGACACACTTTTTCGGACGAACATTTTGTTCGTGATGTCCGGTCTATAGGTATTGAATGTCTTTGGTCTTGGGTGATAATCGAATCCACGACCTCCGGCATAACAGTGAAAACCATCTAACCACTAGACTAGACCATCAACAAGCCCATCAAATTACTTTTCAATTCGATAGTGAGAATCATTAATTTCAATTAAGAATAAATTAAGAAGGATTAAATGAATTCATTGCCAAAAAAACAAACAAATTAATTACAATGGTTCCCTAAAATACTTTAATTAAAGTTGATTTAATTAAAATGTTGTGGTTTAAAAGAAGATATAGTGACAAAAATCTAATTTATTTATTTATTTATAGTTACTTAATACGGTCACCAATTACTCTAAGTAACATAGAGACAATTACAATTAAGTACGATAAAAAGTTAAAAAAACGAATTCAAAAATAATAAAACCGACTTCAAAAAAAGCACTAAACGGTGAAAAATAACTGTAAATTAGGAAGTCTGTGACTTTGGTGGTTTTGTCTTATTCATGATGGGCCACCGACTTCCTAATTTAGAGTTATTTTTCACCGTTTAGTGCTTTTTTTGAAGTCGGTTTTATTTTTTGCAAAAAAGTTTTTTATTTTTCCATTTTTATGTACATCTAAATATATACATATTATAGATAAATTAAACCTAGACGCAGAACAAATGATCGTGCTCATCACACAATCATTTGTCCTGGATGGGATTCGAACACACGACCTCCGGCATTGCAGTCAGGGTCAACTACTAGACCAACAGGCCAGACAAGATTTAGTTATGAGTGTGAAACGACTTACACGATTCATTCCGCAATAATGTATTAGTTGTTGCCATACAAATATTTGATGAATGAATTGATTAAAACATGAATTTATTTTATACTTAATGTTAATTGTTAACATTACATGTCATGATAAATAGGGTTATCCACTTATCCCTAATAAATGAAAATTAACATACCTAACTGTCGAAATCTAGGTATATTGTACACATCTGCGTATCCCTCAGAGCATACAGGCGTGATAATACGTCATGATGGTGTATAAACAATAAACATCCAAGCGATACCAGCAATCACGACAGATTTGCCGTCTATTTTTGAAGAGTTCCGTTGTATATCTCCGAAGATCAGCACCAGATCTTCACCAAATTAAAATGGGACCACCTCGGGAGTATACTCTTTTGAATAAAAAAATTTGAGAATCGGTTCACAAATGGGTGAGAAATCAGGTAACATACATAAAAAAAAAAAAAAAGAAAAAAAAAATACATACACACGAACATAGAACCTCCTCCTTTTTTGAAAGTCGGTTAAAAATCAACTAACATGGAACAGTAGACTACCTGGCATACTTACTCTCTCCTACTCCCATGGGAGAAGGGCGTGAGATTACGCAGTATAATATAAGCATAGACAAACTTGAATCTTTTATGACCATCTCAGACACTAATCTGCATGGACCTTACACGATTTGACCAAGTTTTTGTATAAAATGTTTTTATTTTATTTTATTATTTACACAGTTGACATTGAATGTATATTGACATGTATTTTTACTTTGAATGTATAAGTATTATGTTTTTTTTTTTAATTTTATTGTGAATGTGAGGACCATGTGGATTCTTTTTTTTAATTTTCTTTTCTAAATATTTTTAAGTTCTTTTATTTATTTATATTTTACACTAGCTTCTGCCCGCGACTTCGTACGCGGATCCTGTTGCTTATGCCAGCGACAACGGGTTCGTCTAAATCGAAGATCTGAAAAGTCTGATGTCGAATTCTAGAAGCCCGGGGACGGCAAAACAATGGTATGCGCAAGACGATTCAAGACATTCCAGATTGTTTATTTTTGTTGGTCAACAGGAAATGCCATCAGACTTAACAACTTTTGCTAAGACGCCATTTCTATTAAATATATGTAATATTGTCGCTGGGCTTTGGAGTTCCACTACAGGTGCTCCAGATCTTCAAATTTAGTCTCACAGCAGAAAACGCTCTTCACGTGGAATAGCTTTTGCAATAGCACCATTTTTATATCTCTTTTACATTAGGTGTTCCATTTTCCAAAATAAATTATAGCCTATATGTTGCGTGACGTTCACGATCAGCGGTCAGTCGCGCATCTCCTTCCCCCACTTATCTCTTATCTCTCTCTATCTTGGTATTGTTCGTCAGCACGTGGAGCTCCTCAAGTTCCGAGTTGAGCTCACGATTACTAACAAATGCTTGCACTGACTGATCTGGTTCCCTCATTCTTTCCTCAAAAGACCATTTCAGAGACTAATCTGCATGGATCTTACATGATTTGACCAAGATAATGTCTGGACTTTAAAAGAGACTATGACCTATGAGTTTCTTTCGGTGTTTCTTCTCAGAGTTATAGTCAGGTAGTGAAACTCCGATCTTATCTACTAGTTAAAAAAAAAGACGTGTACCTAAAAGTGTTTGTGAAAACCTATTTACAGAAATAAATAAGTATCATTTATCATTTATGCAGCCGTAATTTATACAGACATCCATTAGTCAAAGACAATGGGCAAAGGTTTTATTAAATGCACTTTTAAATAAGATTAGGCTGAATACAGTACACAACTGTGTAAATACCTATTATAAATTAAATAGGCAAATGGAATAACAAGTAATAAAGTGCGCGCGCTTGCATTCTAAAACAATAATCTATTGTTGCATTGTTTAAATAAGTAAACAATGTATTTTTATTTAATTTATTGCGTTTGTAATATCACGCCTGTGGTACCTAAAGGGCTCAGCAGAGGCTTTTGAGACATCCATATTTCACTAGAACAGTTGGTTCTATGATTTATGTTATAGGGGGCGAGCCCATTGCCGTCAATCGGGCAAAGACTAGCCTATACTGCCGTGCGGCTTAGTAGGCGACTCGGACGCTGAGTCTCGTCCGATCCGGCCGAGACAGGAATTTTATTATTATAAATATTTTTGAGTGGTGTTTCGGACGATACTTTTTTTAAGCAAATTTTGTACAGTCAGAATGAAAAACCTTAGGTAGAAATTTATTACTTAAGTAAAAGTCAGGGAATTGTTAGAAAGAGATAAAGTTTAATATACAATTACAAAAATCAACAGTAAACATGATAAATCACAATAATCAGTCTTATATATCAATTTAAAAGCGTACAATAATAATCATAAATGATAAAACAATAATCAGTCTTGTAAATCATTTGGAACGTGTACAACAAGAATGTTAAATGTAAATTACTATAATCAGTCTTATACAGGGTTACTGGTAATTAGACGTGAGGGGCTGATAAGGGGGCCAAAATGCAACAAATTGAACCCCCTATATTTATGGCCGAAATTCAATAGTTTTCGAGATATTTGAATTTTAAGGGTTTTTCGATATTTAACCAAAATTTTCCAAATAATTTAAAAAAAATATTTGAATGGGTACCATTAAGAATGATGTTGTAGTTGGCACTTTAATTAAACTATGGACATATTTCAAACTACATAATAAGAATAATCTCGTATCGCTCATTATTTTAATTATTTTGTTTTGAGATATTATTATCTTACCAATATTTTCATTTTACACTTCAAAAATGTTGCTTCGTCACAAAAATTTCTATGACATTAATCGTACAAATAAATAAAACAACTTGCCTATTCTGTAAGTTTTCCAAAAAGGTATAAAAGTTAATTTTAAAATATGTAATCGTGGCATGGCATGTGTCTGAATCGGCGCGGGGAGATAAAAGGTCATTTGTGTACCTTATGTCTACCAACTAGAAGTTTTTATGTCTCAATGTGCGTGCAAAATGCCAAAAGTCAAAAACTAACCGACTCGTGAGAGATCAGAATTTAGAATTAGAATTTATTTAATTCTATTAAGAATGTAGTTTTACATAGTATGCTATTAATATTTTTTTAAGTTCTAAAAACTCTACCATAACATGGTGTACACATATTGAAATGTCATTCTTATATAGCTAAGTACAATTAATTATATGATTTAATGATTGACAATAAGTCCAATATGAAACATTTTAATTAGGTAGTCGTTACTTTAAAATCAATGTCAAAATTAAGTACATGTCGTCTTGGATTTTAACAATATTCCACCATTACCACCATTTATTTATTTTCACATAATTATGTCATAAAACAATGATTCAATAACCAACTTGTCCGTAGGGATGTATCCTATACCGATACCGATGCCGATATATCGGCAATACTCGAAGCTTGCTGTTAAATCGGCATCGGTGATATTTTTATGGCCGATTTAACGAAACTTTTTATAGGAGATGTTTCTTTTTCGGCCACCAGATGTACGTATGTCGAAAAAAAAGGAAAAAATACCACGAATTGGGGAAAAATAGTATCTGGTGAATTAGAGTCTGATTTATTGTGTACAAAAAATAATAGTTTTTCAATTATTGCCATGTTTTATTCAACATGGCGTCTCGTTTGCTTGCATACTTCATTCGTTCTGAAATCATGTCTTATCAAATCCATTAAACATAGAAAATAATTAAAAAATGTGTGTATTCTTGTACGGTTAAAAATAAATTACTATTATTCTCTTGTACATATTTTGGGTAAATATAATTAAGTGTGACGATTTCATCGTTTCAAAAATCTTTAGTCTCCATTTTTGAACTGTGTTTCTGAACGAATTAAAAAAACAGCTTGACTTGAAACTCATTTAAGTCACTTGTCAAGTTGTCAGTGACAATTTCGTTCGACTCGATTTGATTTTGGCTTTCGAGGTTTTCAGTGTTATTTTGCATTTTCTCAATTTTATACTACTACAACTTCGGTTTTGTGATATCTGCTAATTCTTGGATTGACTTTGGCTTTGTTTAGCGGTACTCGAACTTAGAAATCTGCGATTTGGATTCGTCTGCCCATTGGAAATCTTCTGTTTTTACTTACATTGAATGTAAATAATTATTGAAAAATATTTGTAAATCAGTTGGATTAAGTTGGAAACACAAGGTTTACCTCATTGTTTTTTGCAGATCCTTTGGCTTGTTGGAAAATGGCTTGTGTGAAGTGCAATAAAGGGATACTCAGTGATGAAGTCATTATATTGCAGCAGATTTAGGTCCAGAGCTTTTGTTTAATTTTTTAACAAGACATGGCTCAAGAGGTAAGAATATAATTTTTAAACAAACAGTTTCAAACATGTGCGACTCAACATGTATTAGGTATCACTGGGTTTCATGTTGGAACTTATATTAAATGTAAAAACAAATGTTAAATACAAACACATGACTGCAATAAAGATTTTGAGTTTGAGTGTTATCCTTTCAACTGTCAAATGACTATAAACAGTTCTTAATATGTTAACTAGGTATTATGAACTTGTTTTCAGAGTATATATAAGTATGTTTTCAGATTGCTCCTGATGATGCATTATGCAAGGCATGTTGTAACTCAATTAATAATGTTCTTGAGAGTACTCATAGTAGTACTAAAGTAACGCAGGATAATGGAATAGGACCCATCAGTGAAACATATGAATCAAATGTATGTGTCTGTGTCATAATGTATGTGGTGCCTGATCTTTAATCTCAAGGAGGTTGCATAATTTAACGAGTGGCCTCAGAGAGATGCAATATCTAATTTAATTGCCCCAAGACAGGTACCTATTATTTGCAAACAGTTCACTTTGCTTTTTTTTGGCTTTTACAACAATTTATAGTATCACTAACATCATGATAATAATTTCAGATACCAGATGGTGCCATTGTTTGCTATTGATGTGAGGTGAGTGCCTGCAGGCTGGTAGATGTATCTACCAGATCTCTTTCTCTCTCAGAGAAGATCACACAGTATTCCACATGGTCCTGAGAGAGATGAAATCACAGCCCGGATAACTCCACAACAGGTCTGTTACCTACTGTATATATGCGTTATGTATGATTTTTATATATGTTAAGATTACACTTACAATTCTCCTGCAATAGACTGATTCATGCGATAAGAAAGTAATGATTGTCAATTGTATGGGAAAAATAATAATAAAACTATGAAAATGTTTTATCAAGCTTGGTAAAAATCCTAACAAATGTATTATTTTTAGATATCCTCTGGAGGCAGAGTATGTTATTCATGCTGGGTATCTGCTAGAAGAAATGTACAGCGTGCAGCCAATCTTCACCTTAATAGTAGGAATGTTTGTGTTGTATGTTCAACATTGAGACGTCGCACACATTTGTTTCTGAATGCTCCAGAAAGAGATGTCATTTCTAGAAGAATATAACCTAGACAGGTGTGTAAAATAGTTAACTGTCAATCTATGTAGTATGTGGTTTTTATCTGTATATGACTTGTAAGAATCCCTTATCAATAAAATACTATGACTACTATGTTTTGATCTGTGAATGTGTGAGTTTATTCTGTATTGTTTTTACAGGTCAGTTATCGTTCATTGGTGTGCAATGTTTGTTGGACTCGGGCTAGAAGTGCTGTTTGTTTAGAATATGAACCACCTATCGTTGAAGCTGACTCTAATCCAAACTAACCTCCACAGGTTTTGCCCATTACATATAATTAAACTCATACAAAAAAGTTGGTATATCTAGTTCGAGTTGTTTTGTACCAGGTTGTACAAACCTAGAACGACACATAGTGCCTGTGTACTTGATGATGTATCAGTAAGAGAAGAAGAATAAAGTTTTAAATCCTGATTTGTTCTTTTATTTCTTTTTTTTGGAGAGTCCCTACACTCCTTCTGTAGTTCACCAAAGGTTTAACATCCCTCAGAAAGCATGTTAAGCCAAATGGCTTATTTATTGATCTCCATCGTCATTTGAAGATATTTGACAGTTGTTATGGATAGATAAAAGTCAGTAGGTCAATCTGATACCAATATTTACAATTGGTAGGTATCATGTTACCCAGTTACCGCCCTCTTTATATTCTGCGGCAACCAGCTTAACTGGAAGCCGACCCAAAAAGCAATGACCCTTTCTTTTGGGGTCGGCCGGTAGGTACCTTGTTCTCCAATTATGTACCTACTTACATTTTTAATTTCAATCTTACTAGTACCATACCAATCTATTCAATAATTACAGCATCATTATAGCATATTCTGTATAACATTAGACAAATGAGGCCGGTTAGCTGAAGGCAAAGAGATTTAAAAACTAGCTGAAGGAAATGTATTGAAATAAACGCATCCAGCAGGGATTGAACACAGTAGGTTTTAACTTTTATATGATAAGCCAATACTCCCTAAAGAAATGATTCTTGATCTTGCTTTAGTGAACCACTTTTTTCTAATATTTTTTATGAAAGATCACAGTAATTATGATCTTAGACTATTAATGATTTATTTGTTCGATGAAGTAAAACTAAACAATTATATTATAGGTTAAGTAAACGTCATCTCTACAACCTGTCATGGATGGCTGTCAATAACCCTTAGGACAAACGTCAAACTTATTCAATTTTAATTTTGTACATAAAAACTATATGATATTATGTAAAAAAATTAACTTTTTTCTATTCAGGGGTAAGTTTCGCAGCTTCGCTGACCACGTACATGTTATGGCCGGAGGCCTATACAAAAATGAAACATGTCCTTTCGCGCATTGAAAATGTAAAATAAACGCGCGTATTGTCTCGTCTACTTTGTTTTTGATACAAAAATCTCATCAATGTTAATTTTAATTACTAAAACTATTAACTAATCTCAACCTGTCTATAGTTTCAAATGATTTTGTTTAGTTTGTCCTGTTATTATTATTTCTATATTATTAAAAAAAAAAACAACCGACTTCTTAAAAAAAAACTAGCAGGTGAAAAATAACTCCAGTTTCGGAAGTCTGTGGCTTTGGTGGTTTTGTTTTGTTCATTATTGGCCACCGACTTCCGAAACTGGAGTTATTTTTCACCTGTTAGTTTTTTTTAAGAAGTCGGTTGTTTTTTTTGTAAAAAAGTTTTTATTTTGTAATTTTTAGTTTCTTTGTATGTAAAGAAAGTATTTCAAAACTTGAAAGAATCATTGAAATTGGATAACAATTGCTAAAGAAGTTCTATGTCTAAACATTAATCTGTACATGAGCCGGCTGTCCAAAATCAAAACCTAGCAAGTACATCTGAGTTAATTTTACAGGAAAAGACATGAAACATTTTCAGCTGCCAATTAGAATATAATTCCTTTTTTAAACATATCTTGTTTTCATGGCAATAATTATGATTTGTTTTATTTTACGAAATAGATAAATTAAATGAAAATGCATTTGGACAAGTTTTATGTGCCTTACTAATGACTTCTTTGGATACTTCAAGATATGTATGATACTAAACCAATAGCAAAAACCTAGTTAGATCTCTACCTAGGTTTGTTAATTGGTTTCTCTATACATTAGTTTTTGGATCTAACATTGAAAACCTAGCAAAAACACTTACTAGGTTTTTGAATTGGATTTTTATTATTTAGCTGGTGCCCGCGACGTCGTCTGCGTGAACCAAAAATACCTAAGATGTCAGAATCGCTATAGCATTATAGGATGTAAACAACTTTTAAAATGACATTAAAATAAAAGGTTTTTTTTTGCAGGCAAAGCAAGTGAAGAGAGTTATATGGGAATCCTGCTGAGTTCAGTCATAAGATGTGACTGAAAGAAAATAGAGAAAATAATGCAGGAATACATTCCATGACACAAAATAGTAAAAATACGTACAAAGGTATCATACCTTACAACACTTCCCTATAAACTACGTTGGTAGTTATGCTGCCAGGAGCCAAAATGTAAAGAGAGTCAGGACTGGTGACGCGGGAGCAAGCGACGTACAGTTGCCCGTGTGAGAAGCAACTTGTCCTGAGGTCGACACCCGCTGCCCTCAGTGTCTGCCCCTGTGACTTATTGATGGTCATTGCGAAGCAAACACTCACGGGGAACTGTACGCGCTTGAACTGGAACGGGTAGTAATGAGGTATGAGGGGAATGCGTGGTATAAATACTGGCTCGCCGACGCCACAACCCGTAAGAATTTCCGCCTCAATGGTGTGTCTGTGGAGCGAGATAACTTTAAGGCGCGTCCCGTTACACAACTTTGGAGGAGATAGGTTCCGAAGAAGCATAATCGGGACACCGACCTTCAGCTTGATGTTATGCGCTGGAAGTCCACTTGCTGACAGGGAGTTCAGAAATTCCACGGGATAATGCGTGGCGTCATCTTGCTCGACCACAGTGTTTATCGAGGTGTAGACCACTTCATTCCCCTCAATTTCAGAGAGAATGCTTTCGTTAATTGCTGCAGCCTGATCATTTTTGGGCGTCAAAATGGCCCGCTCACACACCCAAGAATTCTGCTGGTGCGGTATACGTCTGATGTCCCCGTACACACAGCGAATGAGTTCTCCTAAGCTGGATACCACTCTACCGAGAGACTCTGGAAGCACCACCTGTCCACCTCTCTCTTCTGGTAGAGTGCCTTCGCCGAGACTTAGAAGGACATCTGAGAATTCTTGAGCACGTGCATTGCCACCGAGCCGAGCTCTCATATTAATGGTCAAGCGCAGCGAAAGAACTCGTGACCACAATGAAGATCGTTTCAACGAAGCATTCACCTCGTCAGCCCTCGATCCCCGCGTCACCACGGGAAGCGTTTGCCGGAAATCGCCACTGAACAGAACTGTGACACCACCCATCAAATGTTCGTTCCTGCGGATGTCCTGCAGGGTTCTGTCCACGGCCTCAACTGCCTTCCTATTGGCCATCGTACACTCATCCCATACAATTAGAGAGCAATCCTTGAGCACGTGTCCCTTATCACTGTTACGTGACACACCACAAACAGGCATTTCGGTGCTCTCTAAGTTGATGGGAATTTTGAACATGGCATGTGCTGTCTTGCCACCCGGAAGCAGTGTGGCAGCGATTCCCGACGACGCTACAGCAATAGCAATTTTGCCTTGCTTCCTGACCTCTGCAAGTATGCCAGTGGTAACAAATGTTTTTCCTGTTCCACCAGGAGCATCCAAGAAAAACATTTTACCCTGGTTTTGCCCGACGCTTTCAAGGACGGTGTCATAAATTAGTTTTTGCTCTGAAGAGAACAAATTGACATGGTAATTTTGTATTAAGGCGGCGCGGGAGTAGAGCCCCCCTCTTCGTCCTGCACGCCTAGTTCTCATCGACTTACTATTATTTATTATAGACATTATTTGATAATCGTGTTCAACACTTCAGTGATATTGTAAATCAAAAACCTAGTAAGGGACAATTCCAACTTCAAAAACTTAGTAAAAAGACTAATTTCAAATTCAAAACCCTAGTAAGTCCATTCACAAATTCAAAAACCTAGCATGTACCGTACTTAATAGGTTTTTGTATTTGGAAATGTTACTTACTAGCTTTTTCACTTTGTAAACACCGAGTACGAAGTGCACTTGCTAGGTTCATACATGTTCATATCTCCGATTCTATTTAAGATAGAAATACAGTTGTTTTTACTATAGACGCAGCAAAAAATTTTGGGAATATTGGTTGAAGAAAACGTGTTTCATCAAAAATGTCCCTTGCTAGGTTTTGATTTTGGACAGCCTCTGCCGGCCCCTTTTAAAATAGAATAGCGTAATGTTATGTTGTGGAATTACAAAAGCTCAGCATAAACATCCGCAATCGCGAATAATTTGCTGTTATGCGTTGAAGAGTTCCGTTGCCTGTCTTCTTCATCAGTTTTTCTTCACCAAATGATACTTTCTAAATGAAAATGCTTGATTTGTTACTAAAAATGTTGAAATCGGTGCATGTGTGCCTATATTTTTTGAAGAGTTCCCTCAATTCCTCAAAGATCCCTCATCAGGTATGAGTTTTGATACAAATGGGACCAATCTGTTAGTATACCCTATCAAACAAAAAAAGAATTTTGAAAATCGGTCCATAAATGACGGAGTACTGAGGTAACAAACCGTAAAAAAAAAAAAAAATATATACATATATAACTGAATTGAGAACCTCCTCCTTTTTTTGAAGTCGGTTAAAAAATAACCTGTCTTGTTACGGTATCAGTATCGCAGATATTTTTTATAAGAGCCGATGCTCTTATATAAAAATAGGATACGGTACTGATACCGATGTATCGGTATCGTATCAAAGCAAGAGTGAGCTGACAAGTAGAGATTCTTGTCATCTCATCACTCATTAATAAAAATACAGAAAAATCTTTATTTTCAGGCGTCGACAGCCCATAGCGTGTTAGTATTCAGTACAAAAATAACTTAAAAACTATGTTAGTAGTAATATCTAGACACACACAAGATCACAAATTATACACAGCAAAATAAACAGCTCCCAACTCGAGATGAATTCATCAAGACCCATGTCTGACATGCAGCTTGCTTGATAAACCTATCCATCGTAGACCCTTCCAATCTTTCTGAAAATACCTTCAGAACGCTACTGCTGCTTCCCCTCACTCTGCGTATCACTGATGCCACTTTTTTTCGCAAAATGTGCAATGTGTTTTAATGTTTATTTTATAATATTTGTAATTAATAATTTATCCATAGCGACAAAGTAAAATATGCATTATTTAATTATGTGTCTGACGGTACTTTGCCTCTAAAAAAGGATGCGTCCGAAACACCACTCAAAAATATTAATAATAATGAAATTCCTGTCTCGACCGCATCGGACGAGACTCAGCGTCCGAGTCGCCTACTAAGCCTGCCGTGCTAAGCGCAAAAGCGGTAGGTATCTAAAAAAAACATAGGTATTATTAATTGATTTGTATGGCATCAAAAAGCTTAAACAAAGACACATCCAATAAACTAAGCTAATTAGCGGTATCTTATTTAAAACTTAAAGAAAAAACCCTTACAAAAGTTTAATCAATCTATAGAAAAAGAAAACCACACTATACAACGTGTTTTCTTTGATATCCCATAACTCTAGGGTATGATTGAGACCATATTAAAGAATCAACTGGCATATGAATTATGTTTCAATCATCATTTTTATTAACATACAAAATAATTCGACAAAGTCACTATCAATGTAAAACACCCTTACGTGAAAGAAAAGTGACGTTAGAAAGAAGATTCGTCGTACTGGTGACAATTTTTGAACTAATTAGGTAATAAAAATAATACTTAATAATAATATTCCACGACTATTCACACAACGCCATCTAGTCCCAAGCTAAGCAGAGCTTGTGTTACGGGTACTAAACAACTGATAATTTAATTATGATTGATGATATCTCCGAAACTATGCATTTTTGGACCATCTATTCTAGGAGTTTTAGTATTATTTTTACCTACAGAATATAACCCTAGAGTTATGGGATATCAAAAAAAAACACATTGTATAAAGTGCGCATTAAAAATAACCTTTTATAACTTATATCTAATGCTATTGTAAATGGAGTATAGGGCCGATGTAATCTTACGATACTTTTCCCTAACCACCACAAGTTCTTGCCTCAATGCCGCCCAATGGCATCTTACGTGGCTTCACTTCACTTTCCGTAGACAAATATCTTTCAAGCCTATCGGTTTCTTCACTAATGCTGTGAGGCAACCGCTTCACCGCAACTCCTGAAAGCCAAAATCACCAGTGGCGACCGCATTAACAGATTTTTCCCTGTATTTGTAGTAAGTAAAAAGACTATGTTCCTTGCCAAATTCCATAGTTCTAGATCAACGGGAAGTACTTACCCTATGAATTTTGATTTCTGTGAGATCGTCGAAATACAGTTTGTGTTTTTAGCGACATAAACGGCCGTATCTTTTTTTGACATTAACTTAGAAGTTTGATTTTTTCACAACTTCTTGGGGCCGTAGACCTGAGTATAGGGTTTAAATTTCAACTTGTTATGTTATATCTATCTCGACAGACAGATAGACAGACATACAGCCAACAAAATGTTCCTAAACGGGTACCGTTCTTCCCTTTGGAGATTCGGGACCTTAAAAAAATATGAATACTCAATACTCAATATATTTATTACATTCCACAATGTGAACTTAGGTGGTAGGTACATAAGGATATAATTATAATATGCATCATTGTGGGCCCTGTCGGGCATAACAATATAAAAATTAAGAAAATTACGAGGAGGGCTATTATAAATATTTCAAATTTTTATATTAATCTACTCTTTTGTTTTGTTTATCGTTTCAAAAGAGATCGAGTTTTTTCTCTTAGCCTGTTAATAAATAGTTAACAAAAGGAACTATTTAAATGTAGTTTTACACTAAGCAATCAATACAAATTGAATGCAGTTTTCTTTTGTTTTTTACTCTTCAAAAGATTTTCTTTTAATAAATCGTAATATATTGCACATAATATATATCAGAAATGTTTGCCCAGTTGTTTAAGATTTCTATGCTTGCATAGAATCTCGGCAATATATATACTGCACCAAAGTAAGCTTGGACATCATTCGATCCGTTGGCTTCAAATCCTCGGCTACGATGGGTGCCTCCAAGCTTATTCTTTGCTTGTTAGCTTTCTGCGTAAGTAACTCTTCTAGTCTTTTCTATTTTTTTTCTTATCGTGTTAAACTCACCTGCCTGCGTAGCATGAACACCGAAGAAACGGCCTTTGTCTACAGACGAATCGGCAAAGTGACAGATTATATAGACATTCCTTTCCTCTCGAACATTATAATGTCAAGAAAGATGAGAAGTTATATGTCGATTCGTCAGTAGACAAGAATCAACAATGCCGAGCATGAAGTGCGTACCTATTTTCTCCACTTTTGACAGTTCTTTTGGAAACATTTCCTGTCAACAAGTGTCAAACAGTCTACATCAAATGAGACCTAGACAAGCATAATCTACACCTCTAGCAACTTGACAGTTGCTATAGACAGCATGTAAATTTCTTTCTCTACGTACAAACGCTTGTCGACGAGTCGCCTCATGCTCGGGTAGAAGAAATGTCAAGTTGCACAGAAAGAAAATTGTCGTGTCTCGGAAGAAAAGAAATTAAGTGTTTATTGCTACGCGGGCTGATGTTAGAGTGTTCATACCGCCCATGAGTCTCTGACTTGACTTCAGCTTCACATGCCGTCAAGAAATATCTCTTAGTCATGCCGGTTTCTTCACGATGTTTCCCGTCACCGGTTTTGAAGCAAGTGATGATTATACAATTCACACTATATTATACTTGTAACCATAATGCCTTGGAAGTTGGGAAGGCCTTTGGTATGGGATGCAACATGTGTCGATACCCTTGCGCCATCCCATCTTCCTAGTACGGCGGGTTGTGCTGGTGCGGCTGCTGCAGGTGCTGAAAACCTCAAACGGCGAAAAGATAAAAACCTTATTGGAAGTTATATTCTTTTACCGTTTGGGGTTGAAACACTCGGGCCATGGGGTCCGAATGCCCATTTAGTTTTCCGGGACATCGCCAAGCGGTTGGTCGACTCTTCACGTGACCAGAGGGCTGCCCTTTAATTCGGTCAGAGAATCAGCATTGACATACAACGTGGCAATGCGGCCAGTCTTCTGGGAACTTTAGCCGTTGACAGCGATGCGGATGAGTGTTTTGATGCCCTATAATTGTTTTACTGTTCTTTTGTTTGTTTATTTTTTAAGTGTGTAACTAATAGATAATAGTTATTAAACAATTCACACATGAAACTGAAAAGCGGTGTGAGTGGTGGGTCTTGGGTTCAACTTTTCTATTGTACAGACGTTAGCAGTACAACAAGCTACCCCAATCTGTCAAATTCTCCCAAATGACAATTGAAAGTTAAAAAAACTATCAAAGTTTACACATTATGTATTAAACTAGGAAGACAATGTTTTTAAATTCCTTTTTTTTTATTTTTTTCAGATCCTCGATGCTTATGCGGGAGTCTGTAAGTTATCTGAATACAATTATTCTTTAATATAATTAGTGTGAAAGTTTGTAAGGGTGCTTATCACTCTTTAACGCTTAAACTATTGAACGGATTTTGATTGAACTAGGCTGTTATTTATCTATCTATACTATCTATACTAATATTATAAAGAGGTAAAATTTGTAAGTTTGTAAGTTTGTATGTAAGGGGTAATCTTCGGAACTAATGATCCAATTTTAAAAATTATTGTGCTGGTGGAAAGCTACACTATTCCCGGTGGACATAGGCTACTATTTATCCCCGTATTCCCACGGGAACGGAAACTACGCGGGTGAAACTGCGTGACGTCTGCTAGTGGCTATAAATAAATCGTGGGTTTGATTCCCATCCAAAACAAATGTGAGAGTGATAGACACGATCATTTTGATTCGCTATTGTGCTACACTTCGTGTTAAGTCCATTTAAGTCCGATATGCTTATAAATGTGTATTTTAAACTAGCCGCTCCAAAAACCTTCGTTCTATAGAAACTACAGTTCGTAAATACCTATTATAAAAGACCTCCTCTAAATATATCTACTTAATTACTTCTTATTGTAAAACAGTACAGACATTATTTTCTCTTGTCAATTCAAAACCATGGAGAGTGGTCCACAGATAATCTATAATATCTTAAGACTCCCCCTCAATTTTATGATTTTAACAAAAATTTACAAATTGCTTCTTTAAATTAATGAAAACTAATTCAACCAAATTTTACTGTTACCATGGCAACACAGTGGTCCACTCATAATCTACAATATCTTAACACGATCTGCATTAGAATTAATCTAAATTATGTTTTCATCGAAATAGCTCATCATATAGAACAAAAGCAATTCGTCGGATAGGTACGTGTTGCCTTTGCCGTTGAAGTTTTAATCACTAACGTGTCTCCTTCTCTCTCAGGTCCACCACCAGAAGACATCCACATCAGAACAGATGAAAGTGAATACAATTCAGAATACGATACCAATTCCGTACACGTACAAGACGCATGTGGGTCAAGAGGTCTTACAAAATCAACTGATCATAGTGAATTCGACCTTGAGAGCACCGACTACAATTCAAACGCACAGGGGGTAGGAAAAAGCTCCTTCGTTCTAAAGTCCACCAGTGAAGGAGAAAATACCGATGGGTATGACATTAATGCTGATGGTAGCAAGAAGAAATACTTCGGCAAAGGCCAGTGGGCTAGCGAATCGTGCGACGCATCGAAATCCGAATTTAAAGGCACTGATGGTTCTGTTGTAAACACCGAACAAACAAATGAATCTGAAAACTTATATACAAATCAGTATGAAACTACGATCATTGAGGAGCCAAATCCACCGCCTTGTGACGGTTCTTGCAAGAGTAAGTATTCTTTTAATCAAAATTTAAAGTTTTTATTCAAATCTGCACTTTTTGAACATCAATAATTATATAAGACAGTCTCCGAGACAGTCTCCTAGTGTTTTTGCTGGGAAGAAGAATGTAATGTAATGCTCAGTAAATAGCATAAAAGTTTATAGAAAAACATTTGATTTCAGAATTATTGTCAGGTGTTAACCAACTTTCTTATATTCATTACAGATGCCCACAAAATGATCGACTGCGAGTTACCAGGTAATTAAGTATTACGTCAACCTTTTTTTTTAAATTAAAAATGTATTTATCACGATACCGTGGCTCAGAAGCTTATACCGTCCTATTTTAATTTGAAACCGAATAACTATAGATTTTTAAAACCCGTGGTACAGTTAATATAGTCAGGTGACTGGACCATCGTTAAAATTACATGCAACCACGTACAATTAACCACGCTACCAGTAAAATACTGGTATTCAGCTGCATGTAGTCAGACTAGAAGCCGACCACGACATATTTGGGAAAAGGCAGCCAGATTTATGTAAGAGTAAAAGATGATATTATTTTATAGATTCTGATGAAACTCGCTGGAGAGTCATTCAAACGAGAACCATGGATAATGGTCATCCTTGCATCACCATGAAAATAGTACCTAGAGGTGAGTGACGTGTTTCTTACAAACCGACTCGTTAACACTTGACAGTTGACAAACAGCTGATTCCATATACGCCATTTTGTTTCTGTATTAGAAATAGAATTTGTAATCGATAAGGCGACAATAGAAAGAAAATGGCGTATATGGAATCAGCTGTTTGTCAAGTGGTAACGAGGAAAATTTGTAATATGGCTGAAATTCATTTACAGCCATAATATTACAAATTTCAATCGTTTTATTGTCTTTCTTTTTATTGTCGCCTTATTGATTACGATAATAAAATAGAATTAGTAATATGGCTAGGCCTGCAGATCTCAGTCATTTATTAAGAAATTTGATTGGGCATTTTGATTGCCATATGCATGTCGCACACGCAATAAGAAGTTTGAGTCTTATATAAGTAGTTATTTATTCTTGACAAACCTATCCCACCAAAAACATTTCATGTAAAATGTTGCCAAGACGGCCACATAAGGTTTGCCCTGTGAAAAAGATATTAGATCTCGTTTAGAGCCAAGCTTCTAAATCTACACGACTAACTTTACCGACCCTAACTTCACAAATTCTACATATCAGTAAAAATGGCAAAATTATGGCTTCGCCGTTTCGCTACCATCGTGGAGGTGATGCGAATATTTAGTTTCTGAAGTAGGTAGGTAACTAAACAGCCAAGCCTACATATCATCGGAAACCAACTCTATGAGGGTTCAAAAAAACGAAGAAACACTTCGAGAAAAGGTAGGGTAGTGCCCTTGCTCTTCGCTTGGCTCGTCTTGCAGGGGGCACTCCCGTGCCCCCAGATACTCCATTAAAAAGAAAAAAGTAGCTCGTAGAAGCAGGAAGGCAGAATTTTATTTTAAAGATAAGTTAAAACAATTTTTTTTCAAATTGTTTGATTTTAAATTTAGAAGGATGAAAGTGAATCGAATAACGTGTCCAAGTTTTGTTCATCCCTGCTTCTTTGAGCTTTTTATCAATGACACTACAATTTTCAACTAAAATGAAATTATATGAATAACTAAATGAAATACACATCATTTCTTAAAATTAATTAGTACAATAATTGGTTACAACTAAGCGTGACAGCTGCTGTGAAAATAGATTATAATAAATTCGGCGTCTATCGTAATTGTAACATGCTTAAGTATTATACTTTCGTTACTAAGTGTGCATTAAAAATAACCTTTTTATCACATCTATTCAAAAGAGCTAGTTCATTCCTCGTAAACAGGGACCAAAATAGCTCATTAATCCCTAGGGCCCAAAATTGATTTGAATTTGGAATGTGGATATTGTTAGTAAATGTTTCAATCAGCAAAGAGGTAAATCACAAACCATGCGGGAACAATGTATTGAATATGTGACTGGCTGAAAAACTGCGAGTGCGCCAAATTTAAAAAAAAGTTGATGAAAAATAAACAACGCGCGAAATTAATAATTAAATGCATTCTGCTTTCGTAGTTGATTCATATTCAGATTTTAGAATTATAAAAAATGAGTGCGTCTTCCTCAAGTGAAAGTATTATATTGACTCCAGAGAATATTGTATCGGATGCTAAAAATGTGATGGAAAGTTACCTACAAAATCCCGTGAACAATATGTCAAAGCATACAACAATTTCATCCTTTGGAAAAATGCAAGAAGAGCAAAATCTTTTTCGGAAAATGTGTTTATATCTTATGGTTCTGAATTGTACGTAAATAAATTCTTGTTCATAAGTTGCACTTACTTATTTTCTCATAGAGGGTGATAAAAAGTAGAGTGTTCACCTCGGGAGCAACACTATTTTACGCTCGAGTGACATACTTTTAATCCCTTGCTGCGCTCAGGATTCTAGTTAAGAATCCCTCGCTCCGCTCGGGATTCTACTCTAGAATCCTTCACTCCGCTCTGGATTAAAAAAAACACTCTCGCCTTAAAAATAGTTGTTTGCTCCCTTGATAAACAATCTACTATTTTTAACTTCGGTCTAATGCTAAATTATTGTAATATGGAGTATAGTTTATAACCCTTATTCTTTTTGTTTAAGAACATCCATTGGTGACAACAATGACTAAGTCTTCTTCTTCATCGAAGAGCAGCTCTCATCATAAATCGAAATCCACATCGAAATCAGTCGGTAAGTCTTTTTAAAGTGATAAATAATGATAATTAAATATGTTTGTAGCTGCGGTTTGTTGCCTGTGCGTGCGGTTTGTTGCGTTCACTGTGGTTTGTTGCCATTCACTATGGTTTGTTGCTGGTTAATGCGGCTTGTAGCCCGTCAACTTTTGTAAAAACTAACTGCCTCGGCAAACTACCATACCATGTACCTTTTTAGTTTTAGCTTAAAGGTCATGGCACATTATACCGATACGGCACCGGCACAGCTCAAAACCAGCAATTGACATGTCATTCAATTTAGAGCATTAAATAGTGTTAGTATAATATATTTCACAATGTCAATATGGAAAAGCCAACGGCGAGCAGTCAGCGCGCTTGCCACTAGCATACAACTGGACTCGCAGCCCGCGTGCCGATAGCGAGCGGACCATGTGCTTACAGCGCGTCGGCCGCACGCTTACAGCACGCCGGTCGCATGGTACTCGCCGACTCCGAGTCGCCAGCTAAAGACAGACATTTTTGGAAAACGTGCAAATCCTAGGCGTGTTCAACCATAAATGCCATTTAACAATTTACAAACAACACCTCGCGGCAAGCGCGCAGGCGGCGAGCTTGCACCTCGTGGGTGGCGTCCGGACTGCAAGCTTGCACCTCATGGACGGCGTCCGGACTGCAAGCTGGCACCATGCCGACGAAGTTAGCGCACTGGCAGCTAGCCGTGGCCTAAATTCGAGGCGACGCCGTGCGGCAGCTGTGCAGTTGCGGTGCCGTTATAATGTGCCATGACCTTAAGACTTGTCAAATGTCAATTCTTCACCGAATAATGAATTGGGAAGAAATTAGTCACTTGTTATGTCATCCAGGATGGCGCTGCGTTTGAAAAATGTGCTTTAGTCGACAACAGTCTACAATTTCGAACATTATCTCTTCTTTAATGGGCAGAAATATTTCTTCCATCAGTCACTTTGTCCATTCTTTCATCGATATGCCCGTTTCTGGGGTGATCTTGCTACGCGTGCTGATTTTGTCCTATTTTGATTGTACAATCAATTTTAATTTAACGACTACCTATCCCCTCAAACCTGCTCTAAAACCCCTCCGGAAATCTTTAGGCACGACCACTCGGACTGACCAGTTCAAAAAGCTTTCGGTTTTGATCAAGCTAAATGTTGGTTTGGTTTATAGGTAGCAGTCCACCGTCTACAATGCCAGTGTTACGCGGACCGGCGCTTGCGACGGGACCACCGCCGATTCTATCTTCCTACCCATTGACAGGTAAATTCCATTGATTATTATTACATTAAAAAGGGCAGGTGATACCTCAGACTTTCCGGAATTATGTGCGTATTGTATAGTTATCACTTGCTTCAAGAACGGTGAAGGAAAACATCGTGAGGTAACCGGCCTGAGATATATTTCTTGGAAGCCAATTCAGAGGTCCATTTACGGCATAAACTCTGTCAATAAGTTAGGCACTAACCACACTTTAAGAAGAGAGATCACTTGCTTCAAAATCGGTGAAGTAAAACAAAAATGGAACAGTAAAACAAAAACGGTAAAGGAAAACAAAAACGGTAAAGGAAAACTCCAACGCCTAAGAGATATTTCTCGATATTTCGGCGTTATGTGAAGCCAAGTAAGTCTAAGTCTTCTTCTTCATCGAAGAGCAGCTCTCGTCATAAATCGAAATCCACATCGAAATCAGTCGGTAAGTCGTTTTAAAATGGAAATATGTTTGTAGCTGCGGTTTGTTGTTGTTTTCACTGTGGTTTGTCGCCGTTCACTGTAGTTTGTTGCCGTTCACTATGGTTTGTTGCTGGTTAATGCGGCTTGCAGCCCGTCAACTTTCATAAAAACTAGCTGCCCCGGCAAACTACCATGCCATGTACCTTCTTAGTTTTAGCTTAAGACTTGTCAAATGTCAATTTTTCACGATAAAGAATTGGGAAGAAATTAGTCACCTGTCATGTCATCCAAGATGGCGCTGCGTTTGAAAAATGTGCTTTAGTCGACAACAGTCTACAATATCGAGCATTATCTCTTCTTTAATCGGCAGAAATGTTTCTACCATCAGTTACTTTGTCCATTCTTTCATCGATAGCCCGTTTCTGGGGTGATCATGCGTGATACACGTGCTGATTATCATTTTGTTCTTTTTTAGGGTTTCGTAGTCAACTAGGAAACCTTATAGTTTCGCCATGTCTGTCTGTCCGTCCGTCTGTCCGTCCTCGCTTAATCTCTGTGGCCGTTAGCACTAGAAAGCTGAAAGTTGGTACCAACATGTGTATCAATCACGCCGACAAAGTGGTAAAATAAAAATTGGAAAAAAATGTTTTACTAGGGTAGACCCCCTATATGTAAAGTGGGAAGTGATTTTTTTTTTTATTTCAACCCTAACGTGTGATATATTGGAAAGGTATTTAAAAATGAATAGGGGTTTACTAACATCATTTTTTGATAATGTCAATAATTTTGGAAATAATCGCTACAAAAGTAAAAAAACAATGTGTCCGCCCCCTCTAACTTTTGAACCACAAGTTTAGAAAATATGAAAAAAATCTGAACAGTAGAACTTTATAAGGACTTTCTAGGAAAATCATTTTGAACTTGGATGGAAACAACGGTTTTTGGTGGGAACACTTATTGTGACGGACGGGAAACTACGGAACCCTACACTGAGCGTGGCCCGACACGCTCTTGGCCGGGTTTTTTATTGTGCAATCAATTTCAATTTAACGACTACCTTTCCTCTCAAACCTGCTCTAAAACCCCTCCGAAATCTTTGGGCACGACCACTCCTGATCTGTTCAAAAAGCTTTCGGTTTTGATCAAGCTAAATGTTGGTTTGGTTTATAGGTAGTAGTAGTCCACCGTCTACAATGCCAGTGTCAAGCGGACCAGCGCCCGCGACGGGACCACCGCCGATTCTATCTTCCTACCCATTGACAGGTAAATTCCATTGATTATTATTACATTAAAAAGGGCAGGTGATACCTCAGACTTTCCGGAATCATGTGCGTATTGTATAGTTATCACTTGCTTCAAGAACGGTGAAGGAAAACATCGTGAGGTAACCGGCCTGAGATATATTTCTTGGAAGCCAATTCAGAGGCCCATTTACGGTATAAACTCTGTCAACCACACTTTAAGAAGAGAGATCACTTGCTTCAAAATCGGTGAAGTAAAACAAAAACGGTAAAGGAAAACAAAAACGGTAAAGGAAAACAAAAACGGTAAAGGAAAAACATGGTGTCCCACCAACGCCTGAGAGCTATTTCTTGACGGTATGTGAAGCCAAGTAAGAGGCCCGTGGACGGCATAAACACTCTGAAGAAAATAGCAAAAGATCAGAGGCCCGAAAATCTGACAACCAGTCTAACCAGGGGGTATCGTGTTATCAAGTCACTGGATTGTGGAGGTCAGACAGGCAGTTGCTCCATGTAGAACACTGGTATTCAGCTGCCTAAGGTTAGGCTGGAAGCCGACCCCAACATAGTTGGGAAAATACTACGCAGATGATGACAGGGTAGAAATACAATAGACTCATAACCAGCAGGCCGAACCATATTACAAATTCTATTTCTATTATAGAAAGAAAATGGCGTATATAGAATCAGCTGTTTGTCAACTGTCAAGTGTATTTCATTTTCAGCCTTATTACAAATTCTACTCGTTAACACTTTTTGACAGTTGACAAACAGCTGATTCCATATACGCCATTTTCTTTCTATTGTCGCCTTATCGATTACGATAGTATAAATAGAATTTGTAATACGGCTACGCCTGCAGGATCCAATCAAATCAAATCAAATCAATCTTTATTTGTGAACATAAGTACAAAAAGGTGTTATTTATACATTTTAGCTGATCTGACAATGGGTTCAGCAGTGCGATTGTGGTCAAATCACCGCGTGAAAATGTAGGCGTAGTGAGGGCGAATTGAGCTGTCATTCCATACTAATGCAAGGCATTGACAGTTCACTTCACTCTTGTTTTCACGGCGTGACTTTTACTGAACTTACCCAGAAGGTCGATTCAGTAAAAGTCACGCCGTATTCCAACCTTCTGTTCATTATGATTCTAGATAGCAACAGCTTTTGTTCAAGTATTTTTTTGTTACTTTTATCTGCTACTATTACACAACAAAACACCGTTTCGTATCCTGCAATCGGAGCACTATTTTCATAAATGCACAGAGGCCAGCACATTAAGCTACCCCAATGTGTCAAATTTCGTTGATAGGTTTTAGACTTTATCACATTCAAAATAACGTTCATGTTCAATTGTGAAAATTTCACCCGTTCCACTAAAATCCCCTAGAAAATGACTTAAGGACTACACAGCACTCAATACTCTACTACGATGCCCTAGAGGATCATTTTTGAACTCTAATTTCCTCTTGAATCCCCTAATTGTTTTGCGAACCAGATTAAGTCAGCTAATAGATATACTTGAAATATAAGAACAAATTATCTTTACTGAACTGGTAAAGATTGATAAGTCAACATGTATGCTGTGTAGGCAAACAAGCAAAGTAACCATTTCAATATCTCTCATCTCGAGACAGCTGAAATGCTTTTTTATCTAGAAGGGACTCTAAAGGAATAGGACTCATGGACTGGGGATCGTAGGGGAAAATTGAGTACGGTGTAGTAGTGTCCCTGGGGGACTAGTCTAGGGGATTTTAGTGGAACGAGAGGAAATTTTAACAGTTTGCATGTTTTTTTTCTGTTACATACACATAATGTTACAGTATAATATTTCAAAAAACTTGCTCTATTAACAGTATACAAAATTGTCAAAGGCAACATCGATTCTACTATGTCGCTTCGTTTTCACAGTGCCAGCACAGGGAGTTGCCAAAGGAACTGGCCCACCTACAGTCGTTGCAGTGCCGGTATCCAGTCCCATTGTCTCCAGCCCGAAAGGCACTAGCTCCTCATCAGCCGGCACTGTTGGGTTCGCCCAAGCAAACCAAGGAAGCGCTACGCTGACTTCCAATTATGACTCGTCCACGGCTGTATTGCTAACGAGCTCCAGTGCCAGTTACGCCGATAAGGACGGAGCCTCCGCCGCATCAGGTGGTACTGTCGGGGCTGTCAGCATCAAGAAAGGAAGCAAAACGGACAGTTCACCACGCGAAACCAGTAACACTTACGATTACGACTCTCTCACGGCTTTACTGCTGACGGGTGCCAGTACCAGTCACGCCGATGAGGAAGGTGCCTCCGCCGCATCAGGTGGTACTGTCGGGGCTGTCAGCACCAAGAAAGGAAGCAAAAAGGACAGTTCATCACGCGAAACCACTTCCGATGACGGCTCATCCACGGCCGTATTGCTGACGGGTTCCGATGCCTGTTTCGCCGATAAAGGCGGTGCCTCCGCCGCATCAGCCGGCACTGTTGGGTTCGTCCAAGCAAACCAAGGAAGCGCTACGCTGACTTCCAATTATGACTCGTCCACGGCTTTATTGCTGACGGGTTCCAGTACCAGTCAGGCCGATGAGGAAGGTGCATCCGCCGCTTCAGGCGGTACTGTCGGGGCTGTCAGCACCAAGAAAGGAGGCAAAATGGACAGTTCATCATGCGAAACCAGTAACACTTACGATTACGACTCTCTCACGGCTTCATTGCTGACGGGTTCCAGTACCAGTCGCGCCGATGAGGAAGGTGCCTCCGCCGGATCAGGCGGTACTGTCGGGGCTGTCAGCACCGAGAAAGGAAGCAAAATGGACAGTTCATCACGCGAAACCAGTAACACTTACGATTACGACTCTCTCACGGCTTTACTGCTGACGGGTGCCAGTACCAGTCACGCCGATGAGGAAGGTGCCTCCGCCGCATCAGCCGGCACTGTTGGGTTCTTTCAAGCAAACCAAGGAAGCGCTACGCTGACTTCCGATGACGACTCATCCACGGCCGTATTGCTGACGGGTTCCAGTGCCAGTCACGCCAGTAAAGACGGTGCCTCCGCCGGATCAGGCGGTACTGTCGGGGCTGTCAGCACCGAGAAAGGAAGCAAAATGGACAGTTCATCATGCGAAACCAGTAACACTTACGATTACGACTCTCTCACGGCTTTACTGCTGACGGGTGCCAGTACCAGTCACGCCGATGAGGAAGGTGCCTCCGCCGCATCAGGTGGTACTGTCGGGGCTGTCAGCACCAAGAAAGGAAGCAAAAAGGACAGTTCATCACGCGAAACCACTTCCGATGACGGCTCATCCAAGGCCGTATTGCTGACGGGTTCCGATGCCTGTTTCGCCGATAAAGGCGGTGCCTCCGCCGCATCAGCCGGCACTGTTGGGTTCGTCCAAGCAAACCAAGGAAGCGCTACGCTGACTTCCAATTATGACTCGTCCACGGCTTTATTGCTGACGGGTTCCAGTACCAGTCAGGCCGATGAGGAAGGTGCATCCGCCGCTTCAGGCGGTACTGTCGGGGCTGTCAGCACCGAGAAAGGAAGCAAAATGGACAGTTCATCACGCGAAACCAGTAACACTTACGATTACGACTCTCTCACGGCTTTATTGCTGACGGGTTCCAGTACCAGTCGCGCCGATGAGGAAGGTGCCTCCGCCGGATCAGGCGGTACTGTCGGGGCTGTCAGCACCGAGAAAGGAAGCAAAATGGACAGTTCATCACGCGAAACCAGTAACACTTACGATTACGACTCTCTCACGGCTTTCCTGCTGACGGGTGCCAGTACCAGTCACGCCGATGAGGACGGGGCCTCCGCCGCATCAGCCGGCACTGTTGGGTTCTTTCAAGCAAACCAAGGAAGCGCTACGCTGACTTCCGATGACGACTCATCCACGGCCGTATTGCTGACGGGTTCCAGTGCCAGTCACGCCAGTAAAGACGGTGCCTCCGCCGGATCAGGCGGTACTGTCGGGGCTGTCAGCACCGAGAAAGGAAGCAAAATGGACAGTTCATCATGCGAAACCAGTAACACTTACGATTACGACTCTCTCACGGCTTTACTGCTGACGGGTGCCAGTACCAGTCACGCCGATGAGGAAGGTGCCTCCGCCGCATCAGGTGGTACTGTCGGGGCTGTCAGCACCAAGAAAGGAAGCAAAAAGGACAGTTCATCACGCGAAACCACTTCCGATGACGGCTCATCCACGGCCGTATTGCTGACGGGTTCCGATGCCTGTTTCGCCGATAAAGGCGGTGCCTCCGCCGCATCAGCCGGCACTGTTGGGTTCTTTCAAGCAAACCAAGGAAGCGCTACGCTGACTTCCGATGACGACTCATCCACGGCCGTATTGCTGACGGGTTCCAGTGCCAGTCACGCCGATAAAGACGGTGCCTCCGCCGGATCAGGCGGTACTGTCGGGGCTGTCGTCGTCAACCAAGAATCAGATGAATCGGAAGGACCAGAAATGGATGAGAGTGATGGAGATGAGAGTGATGGAGATGAGAGTGATGGAGATGAGAGTGATGGAGATGATAGTGGTGATGACGATAATGATGATGATGATGATGAATTTGTCGTTCCATCAAACGTCGGTGGATGGAACACTGTTGGCAGACGACCAAAGATTATTCCACGACGACCTTGCCATGGGAAAATTTGCATTTGCTTTAAGCATATTAGAGATATACCCTATAGCATTCGTAGATGCCTAGGTATCCGTAGGATATACTAGACGGTTATATGAACACGGACAAACTACCGCACGACAAAACCCACGCATAGATCAACTTTGAGACGGTGCCAAAG
This sequence comes from Euplexia lucipara, assembly GCA_921972225.1. Taxonomy (NCBI): domain Eukaryota; kingdom Metazoa; phylum Arthropoda; class Insecta; order Lepidoptera; family Noctuidae; genus Euplexia; species Euplexia lucipara. Next base: position 6,428,489 of record OV179172.1, on the reverse strand, counting down.
ATATAATTACCATAGACGGGACATCCTGAACAAAATTATCATCCGATATTTAAGTCCTAGTGGACACAAAGTTGTTGAGTCTAGTTTGGTTATAATATTCTTATATAATACTAGATGGCGTTACTGAGACATGGGATTAGGTACAGTTTTCCTATGAGATTTCTTCGCTATAGTATTTTAAATCTGTTTGGACAGTGCATTTTAAAGGTGGGCAACGTCTCAAATATCTTGCTGTTTGTTTAATTTATCAATGAACTAAGTAAAAGGATAAATGGATTATGAGATATTTTCCCGCTTTATTTTATATACGTATTTATTTTATATCAAGCAAATGTAAACTCCCTATGTGTCTAACTTAGGATGAAAAAAAAAACTGTTTTGATTGTTTTATGAATCAATAAATTGTATTTATTTAAGAGCATATTTTTGTGTTTTATTATTTCTTCGTTCATCTTCATCTGCTTAGCGCACAAGGGATTTTTATAACACGAATGAAGTGGAACCTTTTTTTAAACACTGTTAAGACTCACATAACACATTTCAATGATACGCCACACCCTGCTCCGGCATCATTCGGCACGGTATGGTATGCCATGGCATCCTGGAATGTAGACACTGAGCTTGACAAAATAAGGTCTCAAACCATTTGTGTTACTTTAACTAAAATCCTCTGCCGTGCCGTGCTGCAAATAAAGGCCTTCACTAAACCTTTTCCCAAACTATGTTAGGGTCGTGGGTCGGCTTGGAGCAACTGCCTGCCTGACCTCCACAACTCAGTGGCTACACTCCATAGTTCATCATGTTTCTAATATACAGTGTGTCCGGGCATGGACTAGCTATATTCTAAATACTTAAATATAAACTATTTTAAAGTACAATTACACTCTAGGCTTGAGTCTAATACACTTCCCCGCTATGTGGCAGCCATTTTGTTTTTTTTGTTGAATTATGCTCTATGCGAGTACAAAAAAAAGCATAAATCTGAAAGTTTTAGTCACACTGAGATAAAAATAGACTTATTCGAAAGGCAATAATATTCTCGACCATCCGCAATACAAAGCAATGTGTTCACAATTCCATAACTTTTGAAAAAAAATTGTGAAAGTCGAAAAAAAAAACAAAAATTATGCAATTCAACCAATAACTGTTAATTACTACAAAAACATACCCGACAACTTTTTTATTTTTTGTACTAGATCTACAGATTTTGAGCTAAGCTACAATACAACATAAAATTCACAACTGTATGTCTAATACTTTAAGAGTTATTGTTGTTTGAACATAGCGTATGCGCAAGCACAAACGGCCTATGTCGGAACCCTAAACAGGAAATCATTAAAAACACATAACATTCATATTGAATTTTATTTAAAGTTTTTTTCAATATTAAACTATGATTAAAATATCTAAAGCAGTTGCTCAAAGTGGCTACCTCCAGCTTGTAGACACACTACGGCTCTCTGTGCCACCTGGGCTGATGAGCGCCTAATTAATTCCAAATCGGATCTAATTTCTTCGGCGACTGTCGTAATTCTTGCGACGAGTTCTTCCCTGCTGTTCGGAACTGTAGCGTATACTTTTTGCTTCATATGACCCCACAAAAAATAATCTAAGGGTGTCAAATCGGGTGACCGAGGCGGCCACGCTACTACACCACCGCGACCGATCCACGGCGATAAATTATTGTTCAAATATTCTCTCACTGCTCGAGAAAAATGCGCGGGTGCACCATCGAGCTGAAACCACATACGCCGACGGTATGATAGAGGTAGGTCCATGAGGCTGTCCGCAAACTGTGTCTCTAAAAATTCTAAAAATCTAGCGCCGTTTAATGTAGGTGGCAATTCCAATGGCCCTATCAGTCTATCGTTGATTATGCCAGCCCACACATTTACTGAAAATTCATGTTGAAATGAGCTTGGGCGCACCGCCCTTGGATTTGCGGAGCACCAGAGATGGTCATTTCTGTGGTTTGTAATCCCAGCTCTTGTAAATTTGGCTTCATCAGTCCACAGTATTCTTTGTAAAAAAATACGGTTCTGTCTCAAATTTCTATTCATCCACGAACAAAACACAGATCTCGCAGCAAAATCTGGTTCGATCACGTCTTGAACCCGTCTAAAATGATAAGGGTGTAATCCTTCTCTTTTCAAAATTCTCCATACATGCCACTTAGACATTTGAAGTTGCACTGCAATCCGTCTCACGCTTAGTCTAGGATCATTGGTTATTAGTCTAAGCACTTCTTCTTCATCTTCGGGCGATACCAAGCGATCGCGTTCATTAAAAGGTCTTTGAATACCTCTTTCCGCTAATCTTGAATGCACGTCGATAAAAGTTTGGCGACTCGGTGTAGGCCTGTTAGGATACCCTTGTCGATATTCTTGTACAGCCAGATTTGCACTTCCATTGCAAAAGCCATACACGAAGTGTATGTCAGCAATATGTTGCGATGAAAATTGACGCTGTGCCATATTTTATCACACTTTTAAATACAAAACACTAACGCAGCACGTAAACAGTACGGACGGTAAGTGAAAGTAGCGATCACAACGCAGGGCGAGGGATAACTAACCCAACTAACCATTTGTCCTTAAAACTGTGATTTTATTCCAGGTAGTGGACTAGTACGTTCTATCTCGCTCACTCACGGTAGTAAAGAACAGTATTTCTGGCCTGTTCTCGGATAGAATACAGTGAATGCCATAAATGTCACTCTAGCTGTTAACAAAGGCCTATTGTGCTTGCGCATACGCTATGTTCAAACAACAATAACTCTTAAAGTATTAGACGTACAGTTGTGAATTTTATGTTGTATTGTAGCTTAGCTCAAAATCTGTCGATCTAGTACAAAAAATAAAAAAGTTGTCGGGTATGTTTTTGTAGTAATTAACAGTTATTGGTTGAATTGCATAATTTTCGTTTTTTTTTTCGACTTTCACATTTTTTTTTCAAAAGTTATGGTATTGTGAACACATTGTTTTGTATTGCAGATGGTCGACAATATTATTGCCTTTCGAATAAGCCTATTTTTATCTCAGTATGACTAAAACTTTGAGATTTATGTTTTTTTTTGTACTCGCATAGAGCATATTTCAACAAAAAAAACTGCCACATAGCGGGGAAGTGTATTAGACCCAAGCCTAGAGTGTAATTGTACTTTAAAATAGTTTATATTTTAGTATTTAGAATATCGCTAGTCCATGCCCGGACACACTGTATATATTACACACCTCGTATGGTTATAATACAGTGTACCTTAAGAACTTTTTGTAACATCCTCTGAACCTGTTTTATGCAATAAATAATTTGTTCTTCTATGTAGTCTGCAGGCCTAGCCATTATTACAAATTCTATTTATATTATAGAAAGAAAATGGCGTATATGGAATCAGCTGTTTGTCAACTGTCAAGTGTTAACGAGTAGAATTTGTAATATGGCTGAAAATTAAATAGGTACACTTGACAGTTGACAAACAGCTGATTCCATATAAGTACGCCATTTTCTTTTTATAATAGAAATAGGTATAATAGAAATAGAATTTGTAATATGGCTACGCCTGGTTGTCAATCTTTTTGGGTTGTAACTACTCGTAAAGACGCAGAAAAAAAAAACGAGCCAACCTTTTAGTCATCGCTTCTGACTTGTTATATTACGCACAGGCTATCTTTTAATTGCCAGAACTTTGATGACAACTGAGAATTTACATAAAAATGGTATTGCTATCAGACGGGGTACGGTACGCTGCGTCATCTTTGCAAGTGCACACGACGTCATTCTAGATACACACTGACAAAGACATTCATTACGGCCGCGTATTGCCAAACTGTATACTGACCCAGACACCCGTAGTCTGAACTGAACTACATCGTGCTCATTAAAATCACAAATAAATTGGAGCAAAGTGTATACGAGCTCAGAGCAATCTGAGAAGATATGCATTTTGCTCGCAACAAATTGGAGCAAAGTACATACGAGCTCAGAGCAATCTGAGAATGTGTACATTTTGCTCTCTTGTATGTAAAGCAAACTGTGTCTTGGTGTTTTTTGTCTCCGACTAACCGTTTGTCGTAAAAATGATGTGGAAGGGATCCATAGGTTAGGTTAGGTTAGAACTGTGACCTACTACGCGCGAGCCGAGCGAGCGAAGCGAGTGGTGCCGCGGCAGCGGCCGGCGAGCGCTACCTCGAAATTGGTCGCGAAATTTTCCTAAGTATTTTTTTCATAGTGCCCCCAAGACGACACTCTACCCGCATTTTGCTTTAAATTATCGATGTGACGATGCCATATTACATACTACACCAGACACTGGAAAGTATGGACGTCTGGACTCGTATGTATTTTGCTCTAGTATTTTAAAGCAAATGTATATTGATTCAGACACTCTCTGAATAGGTATACAGTTTGCTCTTCAACTACAAATGCGAACTGCGATCGAACTTAGACAATCCAGGTCTGGGTCAGTATACAGTTTGGCAATACGCAGACGGGCCATCACAAACAAAACTTTCATCCGAACCATGTGAGCTTAGTCTAGTTTAGTAGGTACGCTCCGCTGCCGCTCCGATATTGCTATGGCCCAGTGGTGGCGGCCCCGACTTACGAACAGTAAGTCGAACCCAGGCAGGCGCATTACTTTGTGTAATTTATTTCATCACCACTTAGAGTTATTTGACAGCTGTTATTGTTTTTTTTATGAAGTCAGTTGTTTTTTTGAACTATTTGCGAATAACAAGAGTTACTAATGCCATCTATTTAATTATGTGTAAACTACTTATATACCGAGCAAAGCGTATCTTGACGGATCATGATTACAGCAACAGATGGCGCTGCGTGTAGTGTTTGTTAGTTGTAAATTAAAAACTGGTGATTATATTTATTTTTATACGAAATCAAGAGCATTATTGATGAGGTAACATTCCAGCTTGGTGTTAAGTACAGTAAAGTACATTATGATTGTTGGCGACTGGCTGGAGCTTTGTTTTAAACCTTTTTTAATTATTTGTTTTTCTATGGTTTGTTCTTATATAATTTTAAAATGTGACTTTTACTTTATCTTGGTGTCTGTCAACGACTAGATTTGGTTTACATACTTTTACTTAACCCTTAATTCGACAGTAGGAAGTATACTGGACATCGAGTTTGAAAAAATCTACAGCATTTTTTTTTACATTTTTCTTATTTTTTTATCCTAGAGTAGCTTGGTTGTGTCCTTCATTATAACATAAAAAATAACTGTACACTAGCACGTGTGCTCGGCCGGTCAGTCGTTGCCGCAACGTCAGGGAGGATGAACACGTCGCGACCGCTCTTGGTAAGTCCCGATTTGTTTATTTTTTTGTTCGACAGTAGATAGTTATTTCTTCTCAGTGTATTCCATAACATATTTATGTATGTAAACTAAAACTACAATTGTAATATTAGTTATAGATTTTGCGTTATTTTCTATGAAACTTATGTGTCCAGTATATTTCCCATTGCCAGGTTCTCAAGAATTTAGTATGGTTTAGTGATGTGCAGTATACTGAACATTGCCAATGACACAGAGAACTAACAATTAGAATTATATGAAGAATTAATATCCGTATTATGTTTGTTATTTGTTATTATTTAACCCCAAGCAATATTATTATTTCAGGACTTCAAAAAAAAATCACGCGCCTCAAATATATTAGCTTTAGTGCCACCATCTCCATCAACATCATCACCGTCTCTCATCTAACGCTCTTTCGGACATCGAAGACCAGACCAGTTCTGATGAAGAGCCTGATTTGAACAATGGCCAGAAAGCTGGTGTCTTATCAGCTGCACCATTACTATCGATACCAGAAACCGACAGTAACATCGGAAATGACGAGACATCCAACGTCGAAACCAATAACGAGCCAGTAGTCGAAGAACTACCAGGGCCCCCAACACCAATAATGAGAGAAACCACCAGTAATGATGATCTTATTCCGACCTTGTCATCAATACAATCTGAACTGGACATATCACCAGCACCTAATATTGTAATACTTTTCTGCGGATATACTCTAAGATATAGCCCATAATACAAACCTTTTCTCAGTGCAAAGAACTGGACGGTCAATAAATGTTACCGAAGATGATAATTCTGAATGATTTCCTGTCCACTCTTTTACTTTTACTTATAGGGTGTTGTAAATTTGCCATCTTACGTGGACTACAGACTGGTCAACTACGATATCCAGAAATTGCTAGCGCTATGCCTTTGAAAAGGTTTGAAAGCATACGCAGGGATATTCATTTCGTGAACAATTGTTTTCCCACTTTGGCTCGATACTTCAAAGTGAAGCCGTTTGTAGAGAAGGTGAGAATGAACTGCTTAGCTACAGAAGAGGAGATGAGGTATAGCATTGACGAAAGGACAATACCGTATAAATGGACCAAGGCGAGAAATATAAGGCAGTATAGCTTCAAGAACTTTTGACTGACTAGATAGATATTGTAAGTTAGATGATTGAAGTTTTAGAAACTTCATGTTTACGGTAATTGTAAAAAGCTGTTGTTTTTAATTTATTATTGATCTCAAGATGGAAAATTACGTTATAATAAGAAAGAAGGATCAAACTTTTTGATTTATATAATTTTATAGAAGCCATAATCAATAAATACTTAATATTGCGCACAGAACGCAATAGGTACGTGCTTAGGTCGGGTAGTTAATTGAAAAAGAGTTTTAGTGGTTGAAAATACCGAGGTCCTGCGGCGGCGACACGTGGCGGCGCTCGCGCTGCGCAATGGTGCGTGCGCTCGGTGTGAGAGTGACAGATGAACTGAACGATCGATTGGTCGTTAGAAAAAATAAGGCGAGCGAATGAAGTGAGCGCTTTTGAATGAACGGTGAACAGTGAACGTACTCGTCAGCGGCGGGGCCTCGGTGCTTGTTTATTGTATTTAAAAAAAAAGCTTTTCCATACGTAACATTCTCCCCCTCAGTGTCGACACGACACTCAGAACGATAACCTAAGTTAAAAAATAATACTAAACTAGGTGAATTAAAAGGGTATACAAGTATGTACCTACACAAGTAAGTATACAAGTAAGTACACAAGTAAGTATACAAGTAAGTATACAAGTAAGTATACAAGTAAGTATAAACTAAATCTAAAATATAGCTATCCTAGCTGCAGGGCGTTTAAATAAACCATTTTTTGTTTTGACGTCAACAACTCTTACGCGTCCGTCAGCACCGGGGTACACAGATTGTACGATACCTTTAGGCCAGCAGTTACGGGGGGAGTTAGGGTCAACTATTACTACCACATCACCGATCTTCAATTGTGCGCCTTCTTCTCTCCATTTTCGGCGCGGCACTAGATCGGGGAGAACTAGTAAATATACGCCATTGCTTACGGAGACATAGGTCTTTGTCTGTAAACACTCCTGCGATAGGTAAATTAGACGATGAACCCATGAGAAAGTGGTTCGGCGTCAATGTCTCGTCGTCCCGAGGGTCCACCGAAACGTGACCGAGGGGCCTGCTGTTGATAATATTCTCCACTTCAGCTAGGAGAGTAATTAGAGTCTCTTCGTGCGGAGCTCTCTCTTTTAGCACCACTTTGAGGGCGGTCTTGACACTGCGTACAAGACGCTCCCAAGATCCTCCCATGTGCGGACTAGCTGGCGGAATGAAGCTCCAGGAAACTCCATTGTTCAGGGCTTCGTTCATGACAGTACTTCTGTCTATGGCGTCATAGGCTTTCTTTAGTTCAATTTCCGCGCCGCGCATATTGGTCCCGTTATCAGAATAAATCTTCGTTGGCCAGCCTCTACGTGCGGCCATTCTACGTAAGGCCATTATCAATGAATCTGCAGTGAGTGATGGCACAATCTCAATATGTACGGCGCGTACTGTCAAGCACGTAAATAACACACCATAGCGTTTTGGTCTTGATCTTCCAACTGTGACCTCTATTGGTCCAAATAAGTCGACTCCGGTGACAGTAAATGGTCTTTGGTGATGCGTGAGTCTACCTTCGGGCAAGTCACCAAGTCGTGGCGGCTTCGGATTAGCTTTTCTGATGCGACAAAACAAACACTGCGTCGCAACTGTACGGACCGTAGGACGTAAACGTAACAACCAATATTTTTGACGCAGTTCATTTACTACCAACTCGTTGCATCCGTGGCTTGCGCGGATGTGATAATACTTGACAATGAGGCGAGCCATGTGTTCGTTTCCATCCAGGATCACTGGTGATTTTGTGTCCATCGCCACTTCCTTAGCTGCTCCAATTCTTCCACCAACGCGTAGAAGTCCGGTATCATCCAATATGGGTGTTAAAGCGCGTAGTCTACTATCGCGTTTTATCTCTTTATTTTGTTTCAACAGCGAGATGTCACTGGAGAAAGCTGTGGCCTGCGTGTGCTGAAGTAATAATGTTTCAGCTCGTTTCATCAAGTCGTCGGTAAGTACATTTGTTTTTATCTTCTTGCATTTATCTATGAACCACAAGACAGTTGCAGTAGTTCGCAGCAATCGCAACCAACTGGAAAAACGAGTCGGCTCCGGTACAGGTAAGTCATTTACACTATTATTTTCATTTACTATATTTATTCGTTCTAATATTTCTTCATTAATTTTTATTTTATTTTCAGGTTCCTGAGGCCAGCAAGAGCGTGATTTATGTAAAAATGACGGACCGGTAAACCAAGATGAGTTGCTGCCAAGTTCGTAGTCGGTACTTTTAGTTCCTAAATCTGCCACGTTCACGTTAGTCGGCACATAGTGCCACTCGTCAGACTTACTTAGGTCGTCAATTTCTCCTAGACGATTAGCTATAAACACTTTATATGTTCTACAGTTGTTTCTTATCCAGTGTAAAACAGTTGTTGAGTCTGTCCAATAATAAACTGAATTTGGTTTGAAACGATGTTCCGTTTTAATATTACTTGCTAATTTACATCCTAATAAAGCACCCTGTAGTTCTAGTCGCGGTATAGAAACCAATTTCGTAGGTGTAACTTTAGATTTACTAGCGATAAACGCTACAATGATTTGTCCACTGCTCATTTCCATGCGCCAGTACGCGACAGTCGCATAGGCGCTAGGCGACGCATCACAAAATACGTGTAGTTCTAAGTTTTCGTAAGTCGTGCTCTTATCACTATCACGAAAATACCAACGCGGGATCCTAATATTATTAATCTTTTTAGCTTGAGTTATCCAACTTTGAAATAGATTATTTAACTCATCATTTAATTCCTCATCCCATTTTATATTTGTTTTCCAAGTTTCGCGCATTATTATTTTTCCTTTAATTGTAAATGGTATCAGATAACCATGGATGTCAAAAATAGACATAACAATGCATAAAAGTTCACGCTTCGTAGGTCTTCTTTTTAAATTTACAACATCAACTGGTACACGCTTCAAAGTCAAATCGAACCCTAACTCGTCGCTAGTAGGGTACCATAATAAACCGAGTGTTCTTTCCGATTGATCTTTATCTAAGGCACAACATACACTATCACTCAAAGCTTCCTTCGGCACGCTTTCCAGAACGTCCGGTACGTTGCTAGCCCAGTTGCGTATTTCAAATCCACCCTCCTGGTGAATAAAATAGATTTCCTTAATCATTTGTTTTGTAAGGTCGACGTCGGGTAAACTGTCGATGTAGTCGTCCATATAATGCTGCTTGCATAATATAGCATCGACAGCCGTCGGATAAGTATCCGTAAATCGTAATGCATTTTTGTTTTTAATATGTTGCGCTATAAAAGGCGAGCAGTTCGCGCCAAATATTAATGACGTCATAGCGTATTTATTAACGTCCTTAGTAGCTTCATCTGTAAATAAAAACCTTAATGTATGTTGATCCTTTTCTTTAATTTTAATTCGGAGAAACATATCTTTAATATCTCCAATAATTCCAATTTGATTTTCTCTAAACCTAAACATAATTCCAAACAACGATTGCAACATGTCCGGGCCTGTCAATAAATAATCATTGAGGGAACATCCCTGTGATTTCGCAGCTGCGTCGAAGACTAAACGTAACTTCTTCTTATTGGGGTTATCGACCCCGAAATGCGGTAGGTAGGTACCAAACATGGTCGCTAGACTCCCCCTCGTTTAGCCTCCTGGCATAATTATTTGAAAATAAATGCTGAATACGTTCGCGATAACGCAACGCGTAAGTGTTGTCGGCAGACATTTTTTTCTCAACAGATTTTAAACGATTATAGGCATTTTTATAAGAATCAGGCATGACAAAGTTATCCTGTTTCCAAGGCAGTTCCACATGCCATTGGTTATCAATTAATTCACAAGTGTTATTAAGTATGGTGATAGCACGCAACTCGTCCGCATTTTGTCGCGGCTGTTTTGATATACCTATAGACTCGAGTGTAAACGATTTTTTTACTAGATCATGCAAGTCAGAATCACAACAATGTTGCGTGCTGTCATCACTAACGCTAGCAATACAATCAGCTGATACATTGTTTACAACTCCGTGTACACACCACCCTAGAGGTGTCTTTGTGACATAAGGTCTATTTTCCTTACTTTTTAAACACAAAATAGGAGTAATAAGATTATAATTATCCTGTCCAATTAACAGTTTAGGTTGCGCGTCACAATTGCACAAATCGTAATTGAATTCATCAAAATGTGAATATTTACTAAAGTCTATACACGATACATGTTGAATAGGTAAATTCAGTTCTCTCATTTTACGAGCACTTAAAGTAAAACAATCACCTTTGTTATTAGAAATGTCAAAACTTACGGTTTCGGCTTGGCACACGAGCTCACCTGAGTCCCATGCACTGCGGGCTCGCATAGTCACAGTCTTACCGTGTAGACCCACCTGCTCGGCGAGGTCAGCAGAGATCAGAGTCACGGTAGCGCCGTCGTCAAGCAACGCATGCGTATGAATATTGTCTTTAGGTCCGTGAACGGTAACCGGCACTATTTTTAACAACACTTTTGTCTTAGACACTTTTGGTTTTAACACTGACACTTCGTGACACTGCGCGGCTCGTATGCTAGCGTGTGAGACGAGCTCACTGGCGGCGGCGCCACTCGCGGCGTCGTCGGGCGTCGCCGTAACGTTGGGTGGCGCGGAAGTTTCACGGCACGCCACTACTGGCTTCGTCCAGTGTAGCATCCGGTGATGAGCCCCACCACAGTCCTCGACGTCGCAATGTTTTGCAGCACACTCGTTTTCGTTTGGGTGCCGAACACAGAGACATTTAAAACATAAATTGTTTGCGCGAACAAATCGCCATCTATCCTTTCTTAGAGCTCGCTTAAACTGACTACAGTCTGGCAATGCATGATGATTTCGTTTGCAAAACTTGCACTTGCCGGCAGCCTCGGGGTCACTGACCTTAACAGTTGTTAGTACGGAATGTTGATCGTTATGCTTTTTCCCTTGTTGTTTATTCCTGTGATAGTCATTCTGGTATTGAATATGGCTAACTCCCGACTCTGCCACCTTTTGCGCTTCTATAAACAGGAATTTGGATAGTATTTCTAATTTTGACGCTTCTGTGTGCACTCTGGTCTCGGCGTAGAGGTATTCTACCCATTTGTTGACGAGTCCTGTAGGTAATTTGGATATGACGATTGTTAATAATTCTGGACTTTTCAAATAATCTATTTGTTTTAATGTAGTTACAGCGGTGACGTAATTCTTTATTTTTATGGCGAATTTCACAATTTCCGTGTGGTATGAATTTGGTAACGGTGATAATTTCTTTAGCTGAGCTATAACTTGTCTCATGACATTTTCTGGTCTGCCAAATCGCAATTCCAGCGTTTCTATAATATCACTGGGCGAGCTTGCTCCCATCAGCAATGCTGCGGCTGCTTCTTTTGCGTCTCCACGTAAACACTTCCGTAGACGCCACACATTCTCGGTATCACTGTACTTACATACCCGTGACGACTCGTAGTACGCTTCCCGAAATTGCATCCATTCCAGCGGGTCTCCAAAATACAATGGTAGATCCTTTGATGTAGCCAACCTGGACAACAGCATCTGGCTGCCGGTAATATTAGTTGAGTCGACAGCGGTTTTTATCGCGTAGGTTAGCTCCTCAATGGCGCGATTAGTACACGCCACGTTGTCGCCGTCAGCGTTGCGGTGAGTCTCACGCTCACCGCTCCCGACAATCACATCGTTACAGAGATCGTGCGACATGCCGGGTTCAGCAACAGATTTTTCGAGCCAATTATCTACTTTACTTGCGTAGGAAGCTGATGATTTCGAGCAACGTGATTTAAAATCTAGTTCGGCTAAGTCCAAGGCCAGCTTCTTGTCGACTAATTCCTTTTCGATGTTTGCTTTAACTTGAGCCGCTTCATATTCAAGACGCTTGCGCGCCGCCGTTGACGAGCACGTGGTTTTCACACTTTTCTCGGATTTCGCCGCCGTTGACGAGCACGTGGTTTTTACACTTTTTAGCACTAATCGTTCACTTGTTGTCGACTGTTCCACGGCACGCGCTTTGCTGCGTGTTAACGTACCCTTTGGGGGTGTGCGGAGCAGCGACATCCTGACATACAGGTTTTTGTCCGACTAGGTAAAGCACGTGGCCGAGATTCAAAATCTGGCTCGGAGGACCACTTAATATTGCGCACAGAACGCAATAGGTACGTGCTTAGGTCGGGTAGTTAATTGAAAAAGAGTTTTAGTGGTTGAAAATACCGAGGTCCTGCGGCGGCGACACGTGGCGGCGCTCGCGCTGCGCAATGGTGCGTGCGCTCGGTGTGAGAGTGACAGATGAACTGAACGATCGATTGGTCGTTAGAAAAAATAAGGCGAGCGAATGAAGTGAGCGCTTTTGAATGAACGGTGAACAGTGAACGTACTCGTCAGCGGCGGGGCCTCGGTGCTTGTTTATTGTATTTTAAAAAAAAGCTTTTCCATACGTAACAGGTCGGTTAATTTTTATTTTTTTTTGTCTAATTTATTATTTTACTAGCTTCTGCCCGCGACTTCGTACGCGGATCCTGTTGCTTATGCCAGCGACAACGGGGTCGTCAAAATCGAAGATCTGAAACATCTGATGTCGAATTCTATAAGCCCGGGGACGGGAAATCAATGGGATGCGCGAGACGATTCAAGATGTTCCAGATTTTTTATTTTTGTTGGTCAACAGGAAATGCCATCAGACTTAACAACTTTTGCTAAGACGCCATTTCTATTATGTATATGTTGTATTGTCTCTGGGCTTTGGAGTTCCCCTACAGGTGCTCCAGATCTTCAAATTTAGTCTCACAGCAGAAAACACTCTTCACGTGGAATAGTTTTTGCAATGGCACCATTTTTATATCTCTTTCACTTTAGGTGTTCCATTTTCCAAAATAAATTATAGCCTATAATAGGTTGCGTGACGTTCACGATCAGCGGTCAGTCTCGCATCTCCTTCCCCCACTTATCTCTAGAGTCGATGCGTATATACGCTGAAAACTCAAGCGTCATGCTTTTTCCGTGAACGTCTCCAACTCGCGAGACAGTGCATGATGTTCACGATCAGCGGTCAGTCGCGCACATATTCTTCACTGGTCTCTAGAGACCTGGATGTAGATGCGTAAATACGCTGAGAATGCAGGCGTGCTTCGCGATTCCAAGAAGTTTCCACGGAGCGAGTTGCAGCCTCATGTTCTCGAACAGCATCAAGTCTCTCCTAACGCTCTTCGGTAGATTGTTGGGATCTTATGGTCTTTAATCATTTAGCACCTTTGGAACATTGGGAAAAATTTGACCTCTTTATAGGCCTAGTTATAGTTTTATTGTGATGATACCTGATCAATTAAAATCTAAGTGGCTGCTCCCCTGCGTTACCGGGTAAGCTACCGTGTAACGAAGATAAATGGAAAAGGAAATTAAACTCTCAAATAACATAAGCCCGAAGGCATACGATAAAAAAAATGGGAGTTTTAGCTAGTAGAGTCTAATTTTCAACGATATACCATCGTCATCGAAAATCAGTCCTGAACTGTTCCCGCCTTCACCGCGTAGTACCTCCTACGTATGTTATTAACCAACTTCAAAAAAAGGAGGAGGTTCTCAATTCGGTTGTATATTTTTTTTTTTTTTCGGGTTTGTTACCTCAGCACTCCGTCATTTATGGAACGATTTTCAAAATTCTTTTTTTGTTTCATAGGGTATACTAACAGATTGGTCCCATTTGTATCAAAACTCATATCTGATGAGGGATCTTTGAGGAATTGAGGGAACTCCTCAAAAAATATAAGCACACATGCACCGATTTCAACATTTTTAGTAACAAATCAATCATTTTCATTTAGAAAGTAACATTTGGTGAAGACAAACTAATGAAGAAGACAGGCAACGGAACTCTAACACAGCAACAGATAGAACAGCAAATTATTCGCGATTGCTATAGTCAGATGTCTATGCTGAGGTTTTTTTATTTCCACAACATAACATTACGCCATTCTATTTTAAAAGGGGCCGGCAGAGATGTACAGATTAATATTTAGAGATAGAACTTCTTTAGCAATTGTTATCCAATTTCAATGATTCTTTCAAGTTTTGAAAGACTTTCTTTACATACAAAGAAACTAAAAATTACAAAATAAAAACTTTTTTACAAAAAATACAACCGACTTTTTTAAAAAAAACTAATAGGTGAAAAATAACTCCAGTTTCGGAAGTCGGTGGCCAATAATGAACAAAACAAAACCACCAAAGCCACAGACTTCCGAAACTGGAGTTATTTTTCACCTGTTAGTGTTTTATAATTATGCAATGAAATTAGTGATAGTTTTAATTTCTATATCAAATGTTTCTGATCTTCGATTTTTATAAGTCAACAGGAAATGCCTATAAGACTGAACAACTTTTGCTAAGACGTCATTCCTATTTGAGTTATGGTGTAGCTGGGCTCTTGGAGTTCCACAACAGGTGTTCCAGATCTTCAATTTTTATACGTCAACAGCGAGTGCTCATAAGGCTGAACAACTCTTGCTAAGACGTCATTCCAATATATGTGTAGCTGGGCTCTTGAAGTTCCACATCAGGTGTTCCGGATCTTCAAATTTATTCTCTCAGCAGAAAATGCTCATAACGTGGAACAGTTTTTGCTATGGTACCATTTTTGTATCTCCTATAGTTTAGATGGTCTGTTGCGGTTCTGCATCAGGTGTTCCGGATCTTCAAATTTATTCTCTCAGCAGAAAATGCTCATCATTGGAACAATTTTTGCTATGGGACCATTTTTGTATCTCCTATAGTTAAGCTGGTCTGTTGCGGTTCTGCATCAGGTGTTCCGGATCTTCAATTTTATTCTCTCAGCAAAAACTGCTCATCACGTGGAACAATTTTTGCTATGAGGACATTTTTGTATCGCCTATAGTTTAGCTGGTCTGTTGCGGTTCTGCATCAGGTGTTCCGGATCTTCAAATTTATTCTTTCAGCAGAAAATGCTCATCACGTGGAACAATTTTTGCTATGGGACCATTTTTGTATCGCCTATAGTTTAGCTGGTCTGTTGCGGTTCTGCATCAGGTGTTCCAGTTTCCAAGATAAATTATAGCCTATGTGTTGACCAGACTTAATATATATACAACAAAAAAAAAATCATTCAAATCCGTCCAGTAGTTCCGAAGATTAGCGTGTGCAAACAAACAGACAAACAGACAAACAGACAAACTTTTTTTTTTTGATTCGTGCTCTATTACTTTTTCTAAACCCCCCTCAATTATTATTTTTTAAATATATCCAATGTACAGACACAGTTTTTTTACAGTCTTATTATATGTATAGATTATACACAGGCATTTTTTATTTTGTATCATATTTGCAAAAAAATGTTCCTTATAAAAAAAATATGACACAACTCCTTAATTCGGCAAAGTCCAGTATACTTCACATCGATATTTACAGTTACTCTATGGAGAACCTGGCAGTGTCCAGTATACCGGACATGGATTTTCTCAAAATCTAGATATACCAGATTTTTCTAATTATTTTTCCTGGGGTAAAAAACATCAAATAAAAACAAAAGTAAATTAAAAAATCAAAATTTTTAGATTTTTGTCTCTTGTCTAATTAAGGGTTAAATTATTAAAGCTACTTAATAATCGCCATCGTCTTCGTTTAATACCTATCGTCAGTCATACAGTCCACACGCTCACCAACAATGATGGCTGGACGCTAGAGTGGTAGTGCAGACAGGGAATTGGCATTTAAAGCCCAAAAAAAGTGTCTACGTGCAGTATGCATGATAAAAAACACAGAAAGTTGCAAACCCTATTTTATTGATCTGAAATTATTAACTCTACCTTCTCTATATATATGAAGTTGCCATATTTATTAAAACCAATCAAAGCCATTTTGAAACCCTTTCTACATCACGTCATCAAGGTGAATTATAGTCTAAATCCCATCAAACCGTACTTTTTTCTAAAAGTTTTCTTGGAATGGCTTAAAAAATATATAATAAACTGTCTAAACTTATACCATCCACAAAAGACCTTTTTACTTTCAAAAAAAAACTTCACCTCTTTCATAAACAAAAAGCTTATTACTGTTTAAATGATTTCCTAGAAGAATAATAAAACCCTAAAAATATCGCATTTCCTAATTATCTATCTATAACTTTGATTGTATGTGTTAATTAAGTATTATTGCTGATTTGTTTTGTATTTCATTGTTATTATTTTATTTCATTACAATTATTATTTCATTTTTCGTATATTTTTTAACAAAGTTTTTAATGTTACTATTTTTTTATTTACATTTTATTCCTGTAAAGGAAACATTTTGTACGCCTTGCAAGGCAGCGCATAGTGAAACTTTTTATATTCAGCACCATGTACATACATTTTACCTATGTGTCACAAATAAACTAATTTGAATTTGAATTTGGTAAGTTGATAATTAGGTACAGCCGAGGCAATATTGCTAAGAAAGTAAAGGCTGTAATTATCAAAGCGCATGTATGTCATTCGACCTTTTATAACATATTTGCGAGGAAATAAATAAAACTCGGACTGCAATAGTGCGAAAAGAAAAAGCGCGCGATGACCGAATTCCGCTTCCCAAAATTAAAATCTACTAACTTAAACTCTTCCTACTAACTTCCATTTCCTCCTGACTAACTTTTCCCCTAAACTAGTGCACATCCTGTCAAAAAATCTAAATGACAGTGACATTCAAATGTAATTACGAGTACTTAGAGGTACTATATCTCTCCACTAACAGTTATGTGTGTGGATCTGCTGTCAATACGTGACGCTGCGCTGGCAGAATACGGCAGAATAGTCGATATCGGCTAAGTTGCCTAAAAGATAAAAACAAAAACGAAACCTTATTCGCGTATCAATAATGCTTGATATTGGCTTGATATAAGGCTTGAGCATATGCGTAGGTAGGGTAGCTAGCCTTAAGCTGGGTATCCATTTGCGCAGCCTCGTGACGAGCTGCCTCATCCTGAGCGTGCCGCGGGCTGCGGAAAGTAGGTACATGCGTCTCCACTTGAGCACACATAATATCGTATCGAGCGGCAAGCCTCAACCCGAGCCACGATTTACTCAACCGCCGCTTCGCCGTCGCCGATCCCCGTGGCCAAGCCGTAAATATGTTTCCGCCTTTAGCCCAAAGCTTACTGACCCCAGATACTTACAGAAGGCGACGGTTCTGAATTTGTTGTGTCTCTTGCTGCAGAAGGCGACGATGTGTCGATAGACATTGAGTTTTGAGTCTCACGGGGAGAGAACTTGTCAGCCAAAAAGTAAAAGTGCTCATAAGCGAACCATTTCGATATATATATCGAAATGGTTCGCTTATGAGCACTTTAATGATAATAAAAGGTGTAAGGTGTATATATACACCTCGTAATGAGGTGTATATATACACCTCATTACGAGTTTACGACCTAGAATAAAAATATATTTTAGAGGTACACTACACTACACACGTGAGTAAAATGAGTATAAAATAAATGACAAGCAATATAGGTACAACCAATTTTCATAAAACAATGAATTTTTACCTGATCCTTTTTTTATGCCGAGATTTTCCCTCCGAAAAGATCCACAAAGCGAAGTAATTTTTTTTTTTACTTCGGAAATGGGTAGTTTCATTTCCTTGCTTATTATTTTCCAAGAATCTTCTTTCAATTGTTTATTATAATGATGCGGTGAAGTTAGATCCCACAAATGTCGGTGGTTTTCATATAGCTTAATTAATTCGATACATTTCTCATTATCCATTTTGCTGCGTGCCGAGCACACGTACGTCCGTCTCCACTGAACGCACGCCTCACACTGAGGCGTCTTTGAGCATGGCCATTTACCGACACGATTCGGCTCGCTGCACGGCCGCCTCGTTTGGTTCAAGTCGCGGCAAGCCTCGACTCGCGGCACGGTCTCCACTAGATCTGCCTCAGGTCGAGGCAACCGCTCGGCCCGAGGCTGCCTCAAATGGATACCCAGCTTTACGATATTCTATAGGATACATTTTGGAGACTGTGCGCGGGAATTACATGACTTGATTCGCGCCATCGGCGCCATCACCTTTCTACCATCGGACAACCGGCGTATTGCGAGTGTCCACCCTTACATCGTTGGTACCTCTTATGAAGGACTGGAACCACTTGCCTGCAACGGTCTTCCCGTCCGATTAAAATTTAAATGTTAATAATAAAAGTTTTATTGGCAGATAACAAAGATCCATAGGTAGTTTTAGTTAGTATTTTGGTTTTAGTAACAATAGCTAAGCATAAGTAAGTTAGTATTGTTAGTTTTGACATAAGTACTTTATAAATTAATATGAAGATAACCTACCCAGTGTTTTTGGAAGGGACAGTCCGGTCTGGCAGCTGTCAGTTTCAGGATGCCATTGTCATGTCACTACCATGCAGGCGCTGTAGTAAGGAGGCCGTTTTCTTTCGTTTTCGTAAACATTCCTGAAGCACTACAGCCCCATGGCAGGACGTTGTATGCTAGGCGCGTGTATAATAAATAATAAAATAATAAAATAAATATTCCACAACTTATCACACAACGCCATTTAGAATACCCACAAGCCGCTCGTGTAAAAAGATTGACAGTATTTTGACGTCTGTGGTACAACGAGCAAACCTGCGGGCAATCATATTGCTCCTCACAGACAACGCCCTGCGTTCTCTCTCTATATCTATGTCATCCCTTAGGTCGCTCGTGATAACGTGGCCAAGATACTTAAAACTATCTACAACCTTCAGCAGTACCTACGCCATTGAGACTTATGGGAGGAACACACTGCGCGACTGCTGCTTGGGTGCCTTAAATACAAGAAAAAATGGGGAAGAAATCAGCCCCCCTAGCCAAGTCACAATCGTAAACGCGATTAGAAAACTAGCAATGTATGGGAATGACATCACCTCTCGCTAAGTCACGTGGTCAAAACAAAGGGATTTGAGCCGTGCTCGATTGTAGAAAGAGAATAGATACGAATCGTTTGTAACTTGGCTAGGGGGGCAGGTAACATGCATGAAAAAAAAAAACATACACACAAACATAGAACCTCCTCCTTTTTTGAAGTTGGTTAAAAATAGAAGTCGTTTATAAATTCTAGTTTAGTTCGCTCCGCTGCCGCTCTAATTTTGCTTTATTATGCTAGATGGCGTTGCTGAGACTTGGGATCATAGATTTTCAATGACATTAATTTCTTCGCATGTCTTCTCTATAAACATAGTATGTTAAATCTCTTTTGTATCTACTTTTCACACAATTATACATGTTATCCTTATTGTTTCTTGGTAAGTGAAGTAAGTAAGGCAAGTATGCTTCAACATTACCGGTAGCAATGGAGCCGCATTTGAAATATTAAATGCCATAAAGAGTGACCAATCCGAAAAAGGGACAGAGATATCAATCACGCCTTAGACTATATACCTCTAGACGTAGCCCAATTTACAGTGTCAAGTGTGGAAGTGAGACGCAATAATACAAACTTTATAGGAAAATTGAGACAAAGCATCGTATCTTCTGTCCCTTACGGCGTGCCGGATTTTTGCATGGCTAACTTTTGAATGTTAGCCAAACAAAGTGCTGTCACTGTCACGTATATTATTATGCTCGATTTAATTTAAGTTTTCGGATGGTTTTTGCAATTTTTGTAATAGTTTAAGTCATTTAATGAGAAATAGACTCCATTAGATAAGTGTTTAGTGTATGGTGAATGCGCTACGATGGGAGGATGCAGTATAATAGGCTGTAAAAGCCGCTCAGAAAAGGCCAATAACAAAATCTCTTTTCATTCGTAAGTATTCAATACTGTTTGTGTTATTGTATGATTATTGAATTTATACATTTGTGCGCTTTTATTGTCATGGCTTTCAGACCAAAATATGGAAGATTTCTTAAAGTAAACTTGATTTCTTAAATCACATAACCTAGGAATACTTACTTACAGTGTTGCTACACGTTTCAAATCTTTTCCCTTAACTGTCAGGCCTAATGTTCAAAAGGTAGGCATAATAATCAAATAAATCTATGGTGGCTAAACACACAAATTTGTGGGCGAACCCTTATTTTTAAGTTTAAGTGAACATGTGTACGAACGAACAGAGCCCTTTCGACAATCATTAAGTTTTACTCTTGAAGGCAATCGCGTAGGTACTTAAAGATATTTGGAAGTAAGAATTCATTTTATAAATAAATGTTAAGTATAAACAAAAAATGAGATATTTTCAAAATAAGTTGGTTTTGTCTAAAGGACAATAGTTATTATACAGCAATGTCAATGTCACACTGGATGTCAGCCATACCTCAATATATTTTAATGATAAATAACACGCGAAAAAATAATGTAGTGTTCCTCTAAAGAGTTACTTCTATGTACACACATCAAGCTTCACCTGGTAGTAGTGTATTTTATTTGTGAGAATCAAGGTAAGATTGAAAGTAGGTATTTTACGTGAAATTATATTTTCTCACACATGGATACTTCTACACTCTTATTACCACGTTGAATACGTAAATTATAATTTACAATAGTGCTAAAATTGGAACCCGCAGTTAAGTAGAATTTTGGTCGTATTTTGGGACTTTTTTAAGGAATAGCAACACTGAACTTTTATATTGCTGTCGCATGTGCGGCCACGCGGTAGCTCGATCTAGAGGTATATTATCTAAGAATCACGCATAGCTCCGTCTCTCTTACACGCTGTACGTGTGTTTATTTTTAAAGAAATTAACGGCGTAAGGGTCGGAGATCAAGCCTTTAGTTATACCAACCTCTTTTAAGTTGCTAGATTGATACAATCTCGCGAGGTTTTGGCTTGGAAAACGTCAAGACATAAATGAATAAAGTCAAAGGTCATGGCACATTATACCGGCACGGCACCGGCACCGCTCCAAACAAGCAATTGGCTTGTCATTCAATTTAGAGCATTCAATCGTGTGTAGTATAGTATATTTCACAATGTCAATAAGAAAAAGCCAACGGCCGAGCAGTCAGCGCGTTTGCCACTACCACACAACTCGACTCGCAGCCCACGTGCCGATAGCGAGCGGACCATGTGCTTACAGAGTTACAGCGCGTCGACCGCACGCTTACAGCGCGTCGACCGCACGCTTACAGCACGCCGATCGCATGCTATACTCGCTGACTCCCGAGTCGCCAGCAAAACAACGTCATTACGCCGTCGTAAACCGAGAAATTATAAAAACGTGCAGGCGTGCAAGTCCTCGGCGTGTTCAATTATAAATGCCATTATAACAATAAAGTTGTGTTCGCGGTGACAGCTAGCTTGCACCTCGCGGCCAGCGTGCGAGCGGCGTGCGGCGTGCGGACTGCAAGCTGGCACCTTCCGCACCTTGCTGACGATACGTAGTTAGCGCACTGGCAGCTAGCTGTAGCCTAAATTCGAGGCAGATCTGCAGTTGCTGTGCCGTTATAATGTGCCATGACCTTTAGTCTGTGAGTAGCTTAAGCTTCAAACGACACTTAATTTTAGCGTATTCGTCTCTAATAATAGTAAGCAATTATTGAACGTCTTTAGCACAGAATTTTACTATTTACGTTTTAGCACGCAACCCATGAAGTTTTTTTTAACCCTTAATTTAGACAAGAGACAAAAATCTAAAAATTTTGATTTTTTCATTTATTTTTGTTTTTATTTGATGTTTTTTACCCCAGGAAAAATAATTAGAAAAATCTGGTAAATCTAGATTTTGAGAAAATCCATGTCCGGTATACTGGACACTGCCAGGTTCTCCATAAAGTAACTGTAAATATCGATGTGAAGTATACTGGACTTTGCCGAATTAAGGAGTTGTGTCATATTTGTTTTTATAAGGAATTTTTTTTGCAAATATGATACAAAATAAAAAAATGCATGTGTATAATAAAATAATATATTAGACAAAAAAAAATAAAAATTAACCGACCTGTTATTTATTGATTATGGCTTCTATAAAATTATATAAATCAAAAAGTTTGATCCTTCTTTCTTATTATTACGTAATTTTCCATCTTGAGATCAATAATAAATTAAAAACATCAGCTTTTTATAATTACCGTAAACATGAAGTTTCTAAAACTTCAATTATCTAACTTACAATATCTATCTAGTCAGTCAAAAGTTCTTGAAGCTATACTGCCTTATATTTCTCGCCTTGGTCCATTTATACGGTATTGTCCTTTCGTCAATGCTATACCTCATCTCCTCTTCTCTAGCTAAGCAGTTCATTCTCACCTTCTCTACAAACGGCTTCACTTTGAAGTATCGAGCCAAAGTGGGAAAACAATTGTTCACGAAATGAATATCCCTGCGTATGCTTTCAAACCTTTTCAAAGGCATAGCGCTAGTAATTTCTGGATATCGTAGTTGACCAGTCTGTAGTCCACGTAAGATGGCAAATTTACAACAGCCTATAAGTAAAATTGATTTCCTGTCCACTCTTTTACGAGTGGACAGGAAATCATTCAGAATTATCATCTTCGGTAACATTTATTGACCGTCCAGTTCTTTGCACTGAGAAAAGGTTTGTATTATGGGCTATATCTTGGAGTATATCCGCAGAAAAGTATTACAATATTAGGTGCTGGTGATATGTCCAGTTCAGATTGTATTGATGACAAGGTCGGAATAAGATCATCATTACTGGTGGTTTCTCTCATTATTGGTGTTGGGGGCACTGGTAGTTCTTCGACTACTGGCTCGTTATTGGTTTCGTCGTTGGATGTCTCGTCATTTTCGATGTTACTGTCGGTTTCTGGTATCGATAGTAATGGTGCAGCTGATAAGACACCAGCTTTCTGGCCATTGTTCAAATCAGGCTCTTCATCAGAACTGGTCTGGTCTTCTATGTCCGAAAGAGCGTTAGATGAGAGACGGTGATGATGTTGATGGAGATGGTGGCACTAAAGCTAATATTTTTGAGGCGCGTGATTTTTTTTTGAAGACCTGAAATAATAATATTGCTTGGGGTTAAATAATAACAAATAACAAACATAATACGGATATTAATTCTTCATATAATTCTAATTGTTAGTTCTCTGTGTCATTGGCAATGTTCAGTATACTGCACATCACTAAACCATACTAAATTCTTGAGAACCTGGCAATGGGAAATATACTGGACACATAAGTTTCACAGAGAATAACGCAAAATCTATAACTAATATTACAATTGTAGTTTTAGTTTACATACATAAATATGTTATGGAATACACTGAGAAGAAATAACTATCTACTGTCGAACAAAAAAATAAATAAATCGGGACTTACCAAGAGCGGTCGCGACGTGTTCATCCTTCCTGACGTTGCGGCAACGACTGACCGGCCGAGCACACGTGCTAGTGTACAGTTATTTTTTATGTAATAATGAAGGACACAACCAAGCTACTCTAGGATAAAAAATAAAAAAAATGTAAAAAAAAATGCTGTAGATTTTTTCAAACTCGATGTCCAGTATACTTCCTACTGTCGAATTAAGGGTTAAAGTAATAGTTAATTTTTTTTTTTATTCTAAAGAAAATCCCGCCAAAATCCGTCTAATCGTTACGGAGATTAGACCAAAGAAACATACTTAATATCAGACATTGTATACAACTTTTTCATACATTTTATTATTGTACAAACAGATTCTTAAATAGTATTTATTTATAGATATATAAAGATCTTATTTTTATTGGTGTTTTTAACCCGATGCCCTTGTAAATGAACAAGTAATGGCAGACACATATACGCCTTTACAACAAGATCCAATATGGCGGACAAAACAGGTTTGCGCGGGAATCCCGCAGTGATATTTTCTTGTGATTTGTATATTTTGATAAAAAAGCGTTTTCGCTTTATTTGTTGTAAATATTCTATTAAAATCACTCTAACTCCAGTTTCATAATCAGAATCCTTTTTTGTATAATAAGGTGATGATTATCTGTATTTTTTCAACAATTACATTTAAGACAGTCCCCCAAAACGCCCGCCTTTGACCACTTCCCAGAGTTTTGTGTGCAAAACATGATAACATCATCTACAATTAATAAAACATGGCTGATAATGAACAAACTCTTTGGACGTAAATAGGTATTATGTAGTAGGTACCTACCTACACACATCTAATAAATAAAATTCTCGTGTCACAGTGTTTGTAACAAAACTCCTCTGAAACGGCTAGACCGATTCTAGTAAAATTTTGTGTGTTTATTCTGAAGACCTGAGAATAAGTCAGTATAAATGTATAGCTTGGCTGTTTCGTTACTTACTTCAGAAACTAAATATTCGCATCACCTCCACGACGCGACGGTAGCGATACGGCGCAGCCATACATTTTTACTGATATGTAGAATTTGTGAAGTTAGGGTCGGTAGGCCGTGTAGATTCAGAAGCTTGGCTCTACGTGAGATGTGGTATCTTTTTCACAGGTCAAACCTTACGTGGTCGTCTTGGCAACATTAATTTACATGTAGGTAATGTTTTGGTGGGATTCTTTCTGTTCATTTCTGATACCCTGGCACTATCAGAACAACAGTTTTAATTCAATTTATAAACCTGGGGGTCGATTCTACTATTGCAATCGTGTCTCAATGACCGGTCAATGATCGATTTTTGACGTATAACGTCAAACTTATGACACGTTTCCCATACAAAAACTGTCAAAGTTGTCAAATATTCGTTCAATGACCGGTCATTGAGACACGATTGCAATAACAGACTCGAGCCCCTGTACCTATGTCTTAATGTTATCATAATTTGCCAAAACACTTAGTTCCAGTCAATGATATTAAAAGGTGTACTTAGATAGGTTACGCGCTCAGCAAGTGACACGCTAATATGTGGCTAACTAGCCACACATTATCTCCGGTAAAGTGTCTAGTGTTTTTGTCAATTGTCGCCTTATCGATTACGATAATAGAAATAGAATTTGTAATAGGATCGGCTAGGCCTGCTGGATCCTGATGGATTTTAAGTCAAAGTCAAAGTCAAACCATTTATTTCAATCAGGCCCCTATAAGGCACTTTTGAACGTCAAACAAAAATTAACTTTAAAAAATGATTCTAGTTGCCCCTTCCAAAAAGTAGATTTGTATGGAGAAGAATGGGCAAGAAACTCCATACTTACAGCTTGGCAAAAAAGTGTAGAAACGGAACTAAATTTTTGACTGTTGGCAACATTTCCAAAATGATGACATTTCATAATAAACAAAGTTCACGATTTCGTAAAATTTTAATTTCGACCACCAAACGTTGATTAGTAAACGTAAAAAGTGAAGAATAATGAATAAAACCATTCGGAGTGCTGGCAGGGAGGTTATTTATAAGGTGTACAGGCGATGTCTGGCGGAACATGAGGCCCAAACTATTCTTTCTGAATTTCACAATGTTTACCAAAGAACCGCTGATAAGACAGGTATGTAAGAGTTTGTTTTGTTGATTTTAGTTGAATCAAGTGTTAATTGATGAATACAAAGCTATATTAATTTGCTTGCATAAGGAATAACTAGAAATTTGAAACAATAAATGTCGAGCACATAGGTTATGTTTACATTTTTTCTGCATAACTCTGGTATAGCGCGCTGAGATAAATTGATACTTTGGTGACATGACTTTTAACTGAATGAAAATTCAATTTCTACGTAAATTATACTGCGATATCAAGGGAGAGAATTATTGGTTCTAGCGTTTGCATTAGAAATGTAAAAGAAATTGTCGTGCCATAGTCTAAATCTATTATATAATTCAGGGAAATCTGTTATCGTTTTAAGCAAAATCGTGCTGGAAGGGGATAAACAAAAGGGTATTTTCTACATCCGGCTTATTAACAGTATGTGTTAAAAATGTTTTACTTTTAATACTGTTAGGGATAAATGAAATATTTCGTCTTTACAGGAAGCAGCTGAACGTACATCCCAAGCTATTACCGAGGAGGATTGGAAGAATTCGTGCTAACATGTAATAAAAATAGAAAAGGAATACTGGAAACAAAAACCCTATGAACGAGGAAATGGAGCGATTAGTAATAAATCTAGAAGATGATAGCAGCATCACCTCTGAACCCGAACATGACTCAGATGAGTTTGCGACAGACGTGTTCGGGGTAGAATATGTAGAGGAAGATTTACTAGAATAAAATATAGAAATTATGATAATGTAATGTTTTCTTTTTTTATAATTCCTAAACAATGTTGTGAACTCAGGAGTATTTATCCAATTTGTTATTTCTAGGTAAGTAATCAGTTGCGTGTCATGAACACGTCTTTGTTCAAATTACTTACTGATTTAAAAAAATAATACATAATTAGATTAATTTGTCTAAAAAGCAGCTAAGTATCAAGACTAGGTACGCTATGCGGTTGCCACGGGTTGCCATACGAAGAGCACAGTGGCGCCTCCATTATTTTCTACTCTTTTTTGCCAAGCTGTACTCTTTTAAAATAGATTTTACAATACTTTGTATACATCAATAAGATTATATGTGAGGACGATGCACCTAGAATAAAAGTATTATAGGTACTAAGATAGGTTTAAGCAAAAAAAAAAAAAGCAATGGTGTTGATAATTACATGTGGTACAGCTAGATACATTGTGCTCACATATTTACAAATGTAATAACATTAATTAAAAAAAAAACTAAAAAAATAAAAAGTAAAAGTTTAAGTATCTACTAAACATAGGTAGTACCTAGATACTTAAAATAAGTAGGTACCTACTTGTGACAAGGATAAATTTGATATTTGTATCTGTCAATAGGTTTTCTCAAACACGTCATTTTTTAACTGTAGATGAGATCGGAGCTCCACTATCTGACTACACTCTGAGAAAAAACACCAAAAGAAACTCAGAGGCCACAGTCCAGTCATTATCTTGGTCAGATCATAAATACTTACTTAAATAAATAAATAAATATTCCACAACTTTTTCACACAACGCCATCTAGTCCCAAGCTAAGAGCTTGTGTTATGGGTACTAAACAGCTGATAAACATACTTATATTATTTATTTTTAAAAACAAATATATCTATACTAATATTATAAAGAGGTAAAATTTGTAAGTTTGTATGTTTGTAAGTTTGTATGTAGGGGGTAATCTTCGGAACTAATGATCCAATTTTAAAAATTATTGCACTGGTGGAAAGCTACACTATTCCCGGTGGACATAGGCTACGTTTTATCCCCGTATTCCCACGGGAACGGAAACTACGCGGGTGAAACTGCGTGACGTCTGCTAGTTATAGATAAATTACACCCAGACATGTAAGAACCATGCAGATTAGTGTCTGAGATGGCCTTTTGAGGAAAGAACCACACAGAATGAGGGGACCAGATCAGTCAGTGCAAGCATTTATCAGTAATCGTGAGCCCAATTCGGAACTTGAGGAGCTCCACGTGCCGACGAACAATATCAAAGAAAGAACATTTGGGTTGGTCCCATAAAGAACTCAAACTGCCAGACAAAATGTAAAAAAAAAGACCTTAAAATAAATTTAGAAAAGAAAATTAAAAAAAAAAACACAACCGACTTCTTAAAAAAACAGGGGAAAAATAACTCTAGTTTCGGAAGTCTGTGGCTTTGGTGGTTTTGTTGCGTTCGTTATTGGCCACCGACTTCCGAAACTGGAGTTATCTTTCACCTGTTAGTGTAATTTTAAGAAGACGGTAAAGTTTTTACTTCAAATATTGACTGTAAGTCATTAATTAACTCCTTTATTGTTGACATATCTTTAGAGAATATCAGACCGTCATCAACATATAAACACAGGTAACATTTTGCTCCATGAATGATGCCCACATACACACACTGATCAGCTTTACTATTTACTAGCCCAAATTTCTTTAATACTGAATCAAATTTAGAGTTCCAGCATCTGGGAGACTGTTTTAAGCCATATAAAGATTTATTAAGCTTACATACCTTATTAGTATTGCAGGTTAAGCCTTCAGGTACAGTCATGTATATGTCCTCTTCTAGCTCACCATACAGAAAAGCTGTTTTGATATCTAACTGTATTATCTGAAGGTTATGTTGGACAGCTTCTGTAAGTAATATGCGAATTGAATCATACCTGACAGTGGGTGCAAATGTTTCCTGGTAATCAATGCCTTTAGTCTGTGCATATCCTTTTGCACAAAGCCGAGACTTGTAACGTGGGCCAGAAGATTCTTCTTTAATACAAAATACCCATTTACATCCAATAACTCGCATTTCAGGAGTTTTATTAACTAATGTCCATGTCTTATTTTGTTGATGAGCATCAAGTTCTTCTTTTATTGATTTTATCCATTTTGAAGCATCAACAGACTTCATTGCTTTTTCATAGGTGTCAGGAACTTCATTACTAAACAATTGTTCATCAAAACACAGGTAAGAGCTTTCTTCTTGTTTCTGTGAATTTAAATATTGTCTTCTTGTTCTGACTGTAACATTCCTTTCTGGTGAAGATTCTATGCTTTCTTCGGGGATGTACTCACTGTCTGACTGTGATTTACTTTCAGTTACAGTATTAAAGGAGTCATCACTTGAAATTTCTTCACTATCCTTTCTCTGAATACTGCATTCATTTGTAGCTAATTCAATAGGCACAAAGTTTCTCTTCACAGTTGACTCTAGAAATATTGCATCTCTACTTTTAATTGCTTTTCTTGAGTTAGGTAATAAAAATCGATACCCTTTTGTGTTTTCACAGTATCCAATAAAAATCATTTTTTGTGATTTTGAATCCCATTTCTTCCTTTTCTCTTTAGGTAAGTGAACCATCGCCTCACATCCAAATGTTCTGATATGACTGACATTGGGTTTTTGTCCAGTCCACATCTCTTCAGGTGTTTTATAGCACAGAGACTTAGTCGGAGAGCGGTTTATAATATAAGCAGCCGTGTGAATTGCTTCAGCCCAATAGACTTTAGGAAGGTTCGCATTCAACATCATACATTTTGCTCTTTCTATCAAAGTTCTATTCATGCGTTCTGCTTTACCATTTTGTTCAGGTGTGTAAGGTGTGGTTGTTTGATGTATTATTCCAGCATCTTTAAGAAAGTTTGAAAAATTTCTGTTCACATATTCTAGTCCATTGTCAGATCTGAGAATTTTTATTTTACGGTTTAACTGATTCTCAACTAACCTTTTAAATTCCATAAATTTTTCTTGGGCTTCTGATTTGTTATGCATTACATATACAAATATCTTCTTTGAGTAATCATCTAGAAATGTCACAAAGTATCTAGCTTTGCCGAATGACTGAGTTTCCATTGGTCCACAGATATCTGAGTGTATTAATTCAAGCAGGTCTTTACTCTGAGACCCTTGACTTTTAAATGGCTGACGTGTTTGTTTTCCTTCCTGACACGTTATACACTTCACATTACCAGTATGTACACTAAGCTTTAAGTCAGCAGTGTTCTCAGTCAATTTATTCAAGCTTTGAAAATTTAGATGACCCATCCGTTGGTGCCACAGGTAAGTGTCTTGCTCAATAACATCTGATATGCAAGCATGGACTGCGGGCATGTTTAATCGGTACATATTATTTATCAAGCTTGCTGTTGCTACTACAACATTGTGTTTGTTTAGTATAACACAACCACTCTTATTAAACTTCACTTGGCCACCATTCTTAATTATTTGACTTACTGACAGCAGGTTTGTAGCTAGTTCAGGCACATACAACACATTAGTAAACAATATTTCATTTTGTTGACCTCTTTCATTATGGACACATAAGCTTATTTTTCCAGAGCTTTGAACAGGTAATGATTTGTTGTTTGCAACTTTTATAGTTTTTATATGTGGATTAGTTTTTTCTATAAACAAATTCTTGTGTTTGGTCATGTGAACCGAGGCGCCAGAATCAACATACCAGTCATCAGAGTATTCAGAAGAAGCAATAAATACAGCTGCATAGGATGATTGGTTCTGTTTACTTTCCTTATTCTTCTGATACTTATTAGGTTTTGATTTACAGTCAGGGCTTTTATGACCATATTTGTTGCATGTATAACAACGGGGGCCTTTTGAGAAACTTTTGTTTTTATTCTGAAACTTCTGACTTGAAGTGAACGCGTTTGAATCACTTTCAGTTTGTTTAACATCTTGTAGAATTTTTGATTTTATTGAGTCAGAGCTAATCTTCATACCTGAACTTTCTATTGCTATTATCATTGGCTTGTAACTCTCTGGAAGGCCGGACAACAGAAGTGTACCAAGCCATTCATCGTCTACTTGAAAGCCAATGTTCCTCAATTTGTGTGCTGTTGTCATAATTTTACTAACATACTCCTCTACATTTGAACATCCTGTTAGTGTAGTATTGCAAAGGTCTCGCAGTAGACCAACCCGGCGTGTTAGTCCCGAGTCATCAAAAGCGCGGGATAAGTTTTCCCAAACCTCTTTTGCAGTGCTTGATTCTTGAATGTGTATATAATTCACAGGATCCACAAGAAGAATTATCTTTGATCTGGCCTTGGTGTCTCGCCTTTTGTCAATATTCGTGCTTGGATTAGCAGGCACGACACAGTCCCAAAGTTCTTCATGCTCCAAGTACGTTTTGACTGCAAATCGCCACGTCGCATAGTTATCACGGCCTGTTAACTTTTCTATTAATGCCAATGAGTTATTTGACGATGACATGTTAGTTGTATATTGAAAAACAACTTTAAAATGTGTCTTCTTACGACTGAGCACGCTGCGGTTGAGGTTATGTCTTTTTTCAGACTTAGAGAACACTGAGTTTAATTACTTTTGTTCACTGAATTTAACTAATCGGACACTCTGGGCCCATAACCTGTTAATACTTCATGGAAACAATTAGTTTCTAGTAAAATAGCAATGAATACTTTAATAAGTTTAATAAAACGTGCCGGCTAATAATGTTCACAGAGTAGAGAGAGTTACAACAAAGTGACAGCTTATGTCAGTTGAGCAGAAGGCGCGAAATTTAAATATACAACAGATTTTAATGTAAAAAAAAATATTTTGCTATTTTTAGTTTTTCCTATGTAAAGAAGGTCTTTTAAAAAACACCCGACTTCTTAAAAAAAAACTAACAGGTGAAAAATAACTCCAGTTTCGGAAGTATGTGGCTTTAGTGGTTTTGTTTTGTTCATTATTGGCCACCGAATTCCGAAACTGGAGTTATTTTTCACCTGTTAGTTTTTTTTTAAGAAGTCGGCTGTTTTTTTTGTAAAAAAGTTTTTATTTTGTAATTTTTAGTTTCTTTGTATGTAAAGAAAGTCTTTCAAAACTTGAAAGAACCATTGAAATTGGATAACAATTGCTAAAGGAGTTCTATCTCTAAACATTAATCTGTACATCTCTGCCGGCCCCTTTTAAAATAGAATGGCGTAATGTTATGTTGTGGAAATACAAAAGCTCAGCATAGACATCTGACTAGGTATAGCAATCGCGAATAATTTGCTGTTATGCGTTGAAGAGTTCCGTTGCCTGTCTTCTTCATCAGTTTTTCTTCACCAAATGATACTTTCTAAATGAAAATGCTTGATTTGTTACTAAAAATGTTAAAATCGGTGCATGTGTGCCTATATTTTTAGAGGAGTTCCCTCAATTCCTCGAAGATCCCTCATCAGATATGAGTTTTGATACAAATAGGACCAGTCTGTTAGTATACCCTATGAAACAAAAAAAGAATTTTGAAAATCGGTCCATAAATGACGGAGTACTGAGGTAACAAACCCTAAAAAAAAAAATACAACCGAATTGAGAACCTCCTCCTTTTTTTGAAGTCGGTTAAAAACTTCTAAGAATCATTGAAAATGGTTAACAATTGCTAAATAAGTTCTTTCTTAACATTAATCTGTACATCTCTACCGGGCCCCCTTTTAAAATAGAAGGGTGTAATGTTATGTTATGGAAATACAAAAACTCTGCTTATCATCTGACTGTAGCAATCGCGAATAATTTGCTGTTATGTGTTGAAGAGTTCCGTCGCATGTCGTCTTCATCAGTTTTTTTTTCACAAAATGATACTTTCTAAATGAAAATGCAATGTTAAAAAAAAATGTAAAAATCGGTATCTACATGTGTACCTACCTATATTTTTTGAGGAGTTCCCTGAATTCCTCGAGCACCCCTCATCAGATATGAGTTTTGATATTAAATGGGACCAATCTGCTAGTAATACCCTACCAAATAAAAAAAGATTTTTGAAAATCGGTCCATAAATGACGGAGTACTGAGGAAACAAACCCTAAAAAGAAAGGAAATACTACCTACAACCGAATTGAGAATTAAGCGTAATTCTCAGACCAATAAAAATTGGTCTGAGGCGTAATTCTACTAAAATTGACTGTAGATTTGGAATTTAATGGGATGGGATCATATTTTTAACCGACTTCAAAAAAGGAGGAGGTCCTATGTTCGTGTGTATGAATTTTTTTTTTATGTATGTTAGGTACCTGATTTCTCCTCCATTTGTGGACCGATTCTCAAAATTCTTTTTTTATTTGAAAGAGTATGCTCCTGAAGTGGTCCCATTTTAATTAGGTCAAGATCTGGTGATGATCTTCTGAGATATACAACGGAACTCTTCAAAAATAGACGGCAAATCTGTCGTGATTGCTGGAATCGCTTGGATGTTTATTGTTTATACAACAACATCACGTATCATCACGCCTGTATGCTCTGAGAGGTACGCAGATGTGTACAATATACTTAGATTTCGACAGTTAGGTATGTTAATTTTCATTTATTAGGGATAAGTGGATAACCCTATTATCATGACATGTATTGTTAACAATTAACAATATAAATAAATTCATGGCAAATATTTGTATGGGAACCACTAAAAGTGGAAAAATAAAAAACTTTTTTGCAAAAAATTAAACCGACTTCAAAAACACACTAAACGGTGTAAAATACCTCTAAATTCGGAAGTCGGTGGCCAATCATGAATGAGACAAAACCACCAAAGCCACAGACTTCCTAATTTAGAGTTATTTTACACCGTTTAGTGTGTTTTTGAAGTCGGTTTAATTTTTTGCAAAAAAGTTTTTTCTATGACATTTCCTTTTGGGAAAAGGCTAGGCAGGTGGATGCAGCTAAATACCAGTGTTTTACATGGGGCGACTGCCTGTCAGACCTCCACAGCCCAGTAACTGGGTAACATGATACCCCTTGGTTAAAACTGGTTGTCAGACTTTCGGGCTTCTGACTACAAGTAACGACTGTCAAAGATCTACAAATGACAGCCAGGACCAACGGCTTAACGTGCTTTCCGAGGCATGGAGGAGTCTTGGTAATGTAATAAATAGGTAGTAACCAAAGAGATTTAAAATACTATAGAGCGGGCATGTCAAGGAAATGTCATAGTAAAACTTTGATCCCATGTATCAGTAACGCCATCTAGAATAATATATGAATATTGGAGCGGCAGCGGAGCGTACTACAAAAAACTCACAGACTTGTGTATACTCACACTTTTTCGGACGAAAATTTTGTTTGTGATGTCCGGTCTATAGGTATTGAATGTCTTTGGATTGACCCATGCTGGCTGTTATAAATAAGCCACAAGCTTCTTACTTTGTTACCATAATATTATTATTTACTAATTATTTACATATCTAATGTCAATGAAGCACGACATAAACCGAGTGTGGTTTAAATATTATTTTTATTTCTTATTACTGTGCTGTTTGCTATGGGTTTTTATAACCTGAATTAAAGATTATTATTATTATTATTATATTGAAATCTTGATTTTTCTTCTCCTTGAGGAGAGTTTACGACCTTACAATTATTATTAATGTGTTACATTGACAACTGCTAAGTGACAGTGACATCTAAGTAACAGTTTTATTTTTTTGACGTATTACACTAAAGCAAAGGATATATCGCCATTCCACCGTATGAATGACGTCATTTGGCGCTTAAGTACGTCTTTTTAGAATGCACCGAATTTCAAAGTTAAAATTATGACAAAATGGACATTTTAATAATTTATTACTTAAGTGGTTTTTATCAGAATCAGAATCAGATCTTTATTTGCTATGAATGTAGGTACAGACATAAGATGTTTTAGGTAAATTAAAAAGATCAGCTACAGCTAAAATTGTTCGGTCCCGGGAAACGGGGATTATGTATTTATTCAGAAAGGAATGTCCTTTCGTGGGCAGAAGCTTAAAAACTCCACTATATCAAGTTTAACTATAACGAATCTCACACTTTTACGTGCGCGCCATCTTCCTCAAAAGGGATTCAAATATTTCACTTCAAGAATTAATTTATAGATTTGCCAACCTTGGCATATAGGTAGTTCAACACGTGATAACAATCTTAAATATAATGACAAAGAAGATCCGCCATTTAACCTTGAGGAAGGCACTTTATATTTAAATGAAAAGACATTAATAAAACGTCCTACTTGATGTCCTGTCCGAGTGACAACGGAAGGATGTATGAGTAATCAACCAGGTGTAATCAATACTATTTCATTCATTGATAAAATTAATTACTTACAAATAACGGACGTTCAACGTCGCGAAGAATCCAGCTGGGGTGGATTGCGTTTGGCAAATTGAACGACATCTTGAAATCAGCACAAATTCCACACTGCCTGAAGACCCTTCTCTATAATAATAATAAACTTTATTTCAGGCGACGCAGGCCCAGAGATAAATACCTTAACCTAAAATACATATAATTATACATTATTACTTAAAAACGAACACTTCACTAACACGCACTAGCGCTGCTCTGTAGAACTTGTCCGCGGAAGCGACGGAACACCACGTTCTGAGGCCAGAAGTTTTCATCCATGACGACGGGCAGATAACAATTCGGAACGCGTACCACAAACGCCTTGAAGTTGACGTTGCGGCGCGACTCCAGCAACTGCACCCTCGGCATGTATCCAATCTTCTGGCGCACGTACTCCACGATGCCCTCCGCCTTAGTGGTGTAGTGTAGGCGGGAATATACACTGGAGTGTTCGGCGCTGCGGCGCGCAAGTCGAGCTCCGCTGTAGCTTTGCCGCAGCGGTTTTTATTCGCTCGTGATCGGCGCTTACTCCTATTCACCGTCACGAAACCCTCCTCCCTATTATCAGTGTGTTCTGTCTGCCAACCATGACGTACGTTGCCGAGACGTGGACGCTCACACAGAAGGCTGTGTACAGACTCAGAGTAGCACAGAGAGACATGGAGCGTTCCATGTTCGGCATCAATATACTAGATCGAGTTCCAAACGTCGAAATCAGGAGACGCACAAAGGTCATCGATATTGGAAATCGTGTTATGGAACTCAAATGGAGTTGGGCAGGACACCTAGCTAGACGCCGTGATGGCCGGTGGAGTAAAGCTGTGACCAAGTGGTGTCCAAGAAACGGCAGGAGAAGTGTTCTGGCGTCCTGCGGCGAGATGGGCGGACGACATTGTTGCCATTGCGAGAGTAAACATCGTTTTTGTTATTTTATTGTGTTACTAGCTTTTGCCCGCGGCTTCGCCCGCGTGGATGTCGAACTTCCGTCCCCTATGTTTTCCCATTAAGGGTTGAATTTCCAAAAATCGTTTTTAGTGGATACTTACATCACTAAGAACACCCCTTTAAGTAACATGTCTCTAATACCAGCGGTTTGGGCTGAGCGTTGATATATAAACGTAATAATTTTAGCATAATACTTCCGGATAGACTACTTTCAAAGTTGATCCTTCCGGTATGTATGCATAAAGATTTCTGGAACTACTAACCCAGGAAAGAGCGCCGTACAACTGATCATGTGTAAAACAACTGAGACTAAGATCAACCTGCCCAGGCGTATAAATTACAACAGTACCAAGTTTGGTTAAAATCCCTAGAATAGTTTTTGAATTATGCGTGCACATACAGACAAAGACACAGACAGACAAAACATTTACTGATTGCATTTTTGGCATCAGTATCGATCACTAATCATCCTCCAATATTAATTTTGAATATATATTCAACTAGCTTTTGCCCGCGGCTTCGCCCGCGTGGATGTCGAACTTCCGTCCCCTACGTTTTCCCTTTAAGGGTTGAATTTTCAAAAATCGTTTTTTATGGAAGACTTACTCTTCACTAAGAACACCCCTTCAAGTTTCATGTCTCTAATACCAGCGGTTGGGGCTGTGCGTTGATATATAAACGTAATAATTTTAGCATAATACTTCCGGATAGACTACTTTCAAAGTTGATCCTTCCGATATGTATGCATAAAGATTTCTGGAACTACTGACCCGGGAAAGAGCGCCAAACACTGACCATGTGTAAAACAACTGATACTAAGATCAACCTGCCCAGGCGTACTGATTACCTACAACCGTACCAAGTTTGGTTCAAATCCCTATAATAGTTTTTGAACTATGCGTGCACATACAGACAGAAAGACAAAACATTCACTAATTGCATTTTTGGCATCAGTATCGATCACCAATCATCCTCCAATATTAATTTTGAATAGATATTCAATGTGCATAATTTATTATCTTCGTAGTGTGTGATAGTCCATTGAATTGTATGACGAGCGATATTGTATCATAAAATTAAATATTATAATATCTTAGCCGTGTGCAGCGCCCTTTGGTGAACTCCACTCGGGTGACGTAACCTACGACAAACTTATTATTTGCGGTTGGTACAGTAGTCGGGTCTAGGGATCGAACCGCAAAATTAAGTTTGTTTTTTATTGTTTGTACTTTTCCGGGATAAAAAGTACCCAGTGTGGTGCCCAGGATATTAAAGAATAAGTATACCAAGTTTCATCGTAATCGAACCGGTAGTTTTTGCGTGATACCTGAACATACAGACAGACAGACAGACAGACAGACAGACAGACAAAAATTTTTTTAATCATAGTTTTGGGTTCGGTGTCAGTCTAGTAACACCCCCTGCTATTTATTTTTTTGATATTTTCAATGTACAGAAATTTTACTTCTACAGATTTATTATAAGTATATAGATAGATGTACTTACATAATTATCTTCGTAGTGTGTGATAGTCTACTTTTCCGGGATAAAAAGTACTGTGTGGTGCCCAGGATATTAAAGAATAAGTATACCAAGTGTCATCGTAATCGAACCGGTAGTTTTTGCGTGATACCTGAACATACAGACAGACAGACAGACAGACAGACAGACAAAAATTTTTTTAATCATATTTTTGGGTTCGGTGTCGGTTTAGTAACACCCCCTGCTATTTATTTTTTTGATTTTTTCAATCTTCGATCAATAATAACACTAGATGTCGGGTCGGCGTCAAAAATCCGTCTCGGTAAATATAAGCTCACTAGAGACGTGTGTTGTTATTTTGTTTAATTTGCTTGAATCACGGCCAATGTAAACACGTCCCACAATGCCGCGTGTGTATTCAACAGTTGCAAAAATAATCCCCGAAAACGTAATTATTCGGCCGGAGTCTTTTACATTCAGTAAGGACATGAAGAATAAGTTATATTTTAAGCTATAATTTAACAAATAATATCAATTTTTTAACAAAATTACCGATTTTAAACCACCGCTACAAATGTTTGACCAATGCTCGCCAACATTTGCACAAACTTTTGTTTAACTGAACAGCAGATGCATGGAGTAGATTTGTATTGTAATCATTTTAATAATTTGTTACTAATAGGTACTTAATGTTGGTTAAAATCGGTTAATGCTACTTTAGTTTGTTGGACTCTTATTAGGTACTTAGCTTTTCTTTTTTATTTTAGCTTTCCTAGCAATCCATTTACGTGTGCAGAATGGATCTCGATTGTCGCCAGAGAAAGAAGAGGTTTTGTTTCGTTCATTATTGGCCACCGACTTTCGAAACTGGAGTTATTTTGCACCTGTTGGTGTTTTTTTAAGAAGGATTATTTTTTTGTAAAAAAGTTTTTGTTTCGCCATTTTTAGTTTCTTCGTGTGTCAAGAAAGTCTTTCAAAACTTCAAAGAATCATTGAAGTCGCTTAACAATATTGATAAAGAAGTTCTATCTAAACATTAATCTGTACATCTCTGCCGGGCCCCTTTTAAAATAGACAGGCGTAATGTTATGTTATGCAAATATAAGAACTCTGCATAGACATCTCACTGTAGCAATCGAGAACAATTTGCTGTTATGTCTTGAAGAGTTCCGTCGCCTGTCTTTTTCATCAGTTTTTTTTTCACAAAATGTTACTTTCTACACGAAAATGCTTGATTTGTTACTAAAAATGTAAAAATCGGTACGTGTGTCCGTGGGCCCCTGATATGAGTTTTTATATAAATGGGGCCAATCTGTTAGTATACCCCAAAGAGATTTAAAATACCATAGAGCGGGCATGTCAAGGAAATGTCATAGAAAAACTTTGATCCCATGTCTCAGTAATGCCATCTAGAATAATATATGAATATTGGAGCGGCAGCGGAGCGTACTACAAAAAACACATAGACTTGTATCCAGCAGGAGACACTTTTTCTGACGAAAATTTTGTTCGTGATGTCCGGTCTATAGGTATTGAATGTCTTTGGTATACCCTATCAAATAAAAAAAGAATTTTGAAAATCGTCTATAAATGACGGAGTAAAATCAAAATCAAAATCAAAAGTCTTTATTCAAACTAGGCTGAGAATCAGCACTTTTTGAACGTCAAAAAAATACATAAAGACAGTCCCCCAAAAACGGCCCACCCTTCGCAAAACCAAAAGGTCACAAAACCTAAAAAAAAATGCAACCGAATTGATAACCTCCTCCTTTTTTAGAAGTCGGTTAAAATAATTTGATTTCATTCAATGATTTTTAACCAGCTGCGCCCCTCGGTTTCACCCGCGTTAACCAGGAGTAGTTAAAAGTAGCCTTAGCCTATGTGTTAATCCAGGATATAAGCTACCTACATACTAAATTTCATCCAAATCTGTTCAGCCATTTGAGCGTGTAGAAGTAACAAACATACAAACACACACATACACACTCACACTCAGAAACTTAAGCCTTTATAATATTAATGTGAAAACTTCTAAATCGCATACAAAAGTAGACGCTTAAAATTTTTTTTTGGGGGTTGATTATAATGAGCCAACCCGCAGACAAATAATAGCAATGTCTTAATAAAATAGCTATTGTACTAATTTAGCCCTACTACTTTTTTAAAATGGGTCAAATGTAATTATTTGCTACCATATAAAACAAACCTTCGCTCGCATAAAAATATAAATTATTATTTTGCAACTCTATCTTTCAATTCTGACTGTGTTCTGAGCATTGAAATGTCATACCAAGACCTACGTCTAGTTCCAAAATAGAGTAAAGACGAAATTGTGAACAAAACGTTTTTAACCGTATTTTTTAGGCCTTAAGTTTCATTTTAGAATAAATATTTTTGTACTTATTATAAAAAACGGCTTTTATTTTTAAGTCACATTTCAAATTTATTCCTTTTACTTTTGTCCGACGACAGAAGGACTTAGGCATAAATATTTTGCAATTGTAATTAAACTTTATGCTTGAGTGTCAAGGTTTATAATGAACTGAACTTGATAATATTATAAAACTTTTTTCTATATTCGTAGTAAGAAATGCAATTGTTTATGCGTGTGTAAACGTGGACACTTTAGCGAGGTATTTTTGTTCCTGATCTTGTATCTAGTGCTATTAATTATTGATCGAAGTTTTCAATGTACAGAAATTTTACTTCTACAGATTTATTATAGGTATATAGATAGATGTATATAGATTAGAAGGGTAAAACGTCTGCACAATGAAAGTTATGCTAGGGGCATTTTGCGTTTTAGTAATTTTATATTATCTCCGAAACTGTATGACCAATTGATATACTGTAAATGGCAAATATTATCTGTATGATGTTCTTGCGATACTGAATTAATTTATTGTCATAAGAATTTATATTTTGTTGCTCAAATAATCAACCAAACGTAAGTATGCCGACAATTTTTTTTTTTAATGCATTAAAAGAATTATAAAAGATAAAATATAAAAGATAGAGATATGGTATCGCGGACTTTTTTGTAGAAATTATTAAGACGAACCAGGTAGCCATACATTGTTTTTAATTTTGAGCAACTGTTTAGGCAGCGCCCGCAAATAATTCTGTTTTATGAGGTATTTTCCCGACTTGCTAGACAAAAGTTGTGATAGCTCGGTTAATATACATGTTATAGAAACAATTTATAGCCTATAGCACTCAGGAATAATGTAGGTAGCTTTCTGCCAGTTAAAAAAATTTTAGAATTGGATTATGAGTTCCAGAGATTACCCCCTCCCTACATACAAATTTACAAACTTACAAACTTACAAATTTTAATATTAGTATAGATAAGCAAAGAGATTTAAAATACTATAGAGCGGGCATGTCAAGGAAATGTCATAGAAAACCTTTGATCCCATGTCTCAGTAACGCCATCTAGAAAAACATATGAATATTGGAGCGGCAGCGGAGCGTACTAAAAAGAACTCGTAGACTTGTATC
The DNA here is from genome assembly GCA_921972225.1 of Euplexia lucipara. NCBI lineage: Eukaryota > Metazoa > Arthropoda > Insecta > Lepidoptera > Noctuidae > Euplexia > Euplexia lucipara. The sequence goes on along the minus strand of OV179172.1, from coordinate 6,387,631 downwards.
CAGCAGGACACACTTTTTCGGACGAAAATTTTGTTCGTGATTTCCGGTCTATAGGTATTGAATGTCTTTGGTTATAAGTTATGTCACGTATAAAAAAGAAGTTTCTTTGAGAAAATTTATTGAAATCATGAATACAATCACGTGTATAAGTATCGGTCACCAATTACCAGTCACCCTATATACCTATAACCTAACCTAACTCATGATACCTATCCTATAGCGAACCTAACCACCTAACCTAACTACCTTACTGAAATGCATTGATTTTTAAAGATACAAAATACATCATTCTAAACTGAACTACTGCGCTGCGTGTCTCTATGGCGCTAACAATGCTAGAGTAAATAATAGTATTTGAAGTAGTAATAGTAGGAGGTAATAATTTAAACCGATTGTATATCATCCATATTATGCGTTTCAAATAAGAATAGGAACGTCAATGACCTCTATCTGTCAAACGTCGCTTGAAAACTACGGCCTGCAACGAAACCTTAATCGCGTTTCAATTATTTTCTTTTTTTTTGTTTTACCGAGTCGAAGTTATTCAAAATGAAAAAACGTCTTAAATTAATTAGTCTTGTGGAGTGTTTACGTTTTATTTATTAATTATGTTTGTTTAATGGTTGTTTGTTGTTATTGTGGATATTTTTTTTTTGTTTTCATCTTCCTGACTGCTTGAAAATGTGTGAACGAGGCGCTGTTTTCTGTGGGAGGGCTCGAGAGATTATCTCCAACGTACATTTTCCCAATTGAATACGAACCTTATTTTGTTTGACATAAAGTTGAAAAACGATCAAAGAAATTTGACACATTGGAGTAACTTGACGTGCTGGCGTCTGTACACAAATACTTTGAGAGCCAGAAACAGTACAATTTAGAAAATTATTCGTTTATAATTCGTAAATAAATTATATTTCGAAAACACCTTGTTTCGACTGCCTCGTTGGTCTAGTGGTCGCAAGCGCTACTGCTGAGCATGAGGTCCCGGGTTCGATCCCCAGGTCAGGCAAAGTGTTATTGAATTTCTATCTGGAATTTCTCAGTAGCAGCCCGGAGTCTGGATTTGTGCCCGATTGATGGCAATAGGCTCGCCCCCTATTACATGGGACTCAAAACATAACTGGCGAAATGTGGGTGTACTACCAAGTACACCTCTGCCTAGCCCCTCGGGGATTACAGGCGTGACGTTATGTATGTGACCTTGTTTAGATGATCTAACCTAATTTGTTTGAATTGACAGCTATGACGTCACTACATTCCCATACTCATTTGAAACGCATAGCGTTAAAAACAAAAAGATTTAAGATACACGAGAAAAATGACATAGAAAATCTGTGATCCCATGTCTCAGTAACGCCATCTAGAATAATATATGAATATTGGAGCGGCAGCGGAGCGTACTACAAAAAACTCATTGACTTGTGTCCGAGCAGGTTACAAGTTTCGGAAGAAAATTTTCATCGTGATGTCCGATCTATAGGTAGGTATTGAATGTCCTTGGTTATAAATAAGTCAGTTAATCAATGATGAAACAAATCTGCATTCAAAGATTTTCGATAATTCGCGATTTCGATAAATATCATATTAAAAAACATGAACATTCTGTAGTATTTTTATCGATCGGATCAAACATTTATGGATCAAATCTCTATTTATAACAAAAATGATAATTTAAATAACAGGAAAGCTATATAAAATATTGGAGCCATTTGATTTTAGCCGGTGAGATGCACGAGTGTGACAAGAAAATCGGAAATCTTTGAATGTGATCTACATTCTACTTCTTTCTAATCGACTTATGTAAAAGGAGGAAGTTCAATAATTGCTTAGATGTATTATTTTTATGTGTGTGTCGCCAATGACAATGATATTATAAGCAGCAAAAAATAAAACGGAAGTCGGTGGCCCATCATGAAAGAGACAAAACCACCAAAGCCACAGACATCCCAATTTAGAGTTATTTTACACCGGTTAGTGTTTTTTTTTTAAGTCGGTTTTATTTTTTGCAAAAAAGTTTTTTATTTTTACCTCTTTTATTTGCTCCCATACAAATATTTGCCATGAATTTTATTTATATTGTTAACAATACATGTCATGGTAATAGGGTTATCCACTTATCCCTAATAAATAAAACTTATCAAACTGTCGAAATCTAGGTAGGTATATTGCACACATCTGCGTACCTCTCAGAGCATACAGGCGTGATAATACGTCTCGATGTTGTATAAACAGTAAACATCCAAGCGATTCCAGCAATCACGACAGATTTACCGTCTATTTTTGAAAAGTTTTATTGTATATCTCCAAAGATGAGCACGAGATCTTTACCAAATTAAAATGGGACCACCTCAGGAGTATACTCTATCAAATAAAAAAAGAATTTTGAGAATCGGTCCACAAATGGGGGTGAAATCGGGTAACATGCATAAAAAAAAATATATATATACACGAACATAGAACCTCCTCTTTTTTTGAAGTCGGTTAGAAAGGTGTAGATAGGTTACCTAAAGAACATTCGATCTTCAAAAACGCCACCCTAACGCACGCACGCGTCCGTTGACGGCGCGACGCGACACTGAGGTCAAGTGAGGCTAGTTAGCCACATTGTAACGTGTCACTTGCTGAGTGCTTATAACCTATCTACACCTTTTACTTATAATATCATTGGCCGTAAAACTTGTCTTTGTTTTACGTAAACTTAAAAGTTTGATTTTTCCACGAAATCATGGGACCGTGGATACGGTTTAAATGTCAGCTTAATACCTCCACGCATCCCCGAAATAAAGGATCTTTCGATAGACAGACAGACAGACAACAAAGTGATTTTATAAGGGTTACGTTTTTTCTTTTATAACCTGCAGAACCCTAAAAATGAAGAAAACAAAACCACCATAGCCACAGACTTCCGAAACTACTTAGAGTTATTTTACATCTGTCCAAAGACCTTCAATACCTATAGACCGGACATCACGAACAAAATTTTCGTCCGAAAAAGTGTGTCCTGCTGGATACAAGTCTGTGAGTTTTTTGTAGTACGCTCCGCTGCCGCTCCAATATTCATATATTATTCTAGATGGCGTTACTGAGACATGGGATCAAAGTTTTTCTATGACATTTCCTTGACATGCCCGCTCTATAGTATTTTTAATCTCTTTGCATCTGTCAAAATCATTTCTCACTGAATGTGCTCGACGCGGCGCGCGGCGTCGCTGCCGGCCGCTGCAATTGACAACATTTAAAAATTTTAACCTCCATGTTTTATTATGTTATCTAAAAGTAAATCCAAAACTAGAGGACCCATATTTTTTGCTTTTTCGAAATTATGTACTTTTCATTCATAATTTTAACTTTGAAATTCGGTGCATTCTAAAAAGACGTAAGCGCCAAATGACGTCATTCATACGGTGGAATGGCGATAATTCCTTTGCTTTACTGTGATACGTCAAAAAAAAATCAGTTTCTTAGATGTCACTGTCATTTAGCAGTTGTCAATGTCACACATTGACATTAGATATGTCTTGTTTGACATTAGATATGTCATTTTTGACATTAGATATGTCTTTTTTGACATTAGATACGTAATTTTTGACATTAGATACGTAATTTTTGACAGAAATGTCTTGTTTGACATTATAGTTTTCATCTAAAAAATTTGCTTGCTTTCGCAAAGGTAAACACCTCATTCCACCGTATAAGTGACGTCATCGCATGGTTTTTGGTTTTTATTTTTTTTCTCAGAAATTAAGCTATAAAAAATTTAAAAAAATATATATTTGAACTCAGCACTCAGAAACGGTATTTTTGTTTTAGGGTCATGTCAATTTTGAAATGTCGTCAATTCCGGTGTGTGTGACTCGGCCCTAACTATCCCTCCAGGTGAGGTTTTGAAAAATTCCATCCTGTATTATTATAGATTATTCTCTAATATTAAAATTATCATTATTATCAACCAATGCATGTCCCTTATCTCAATACTGTATTATCTCATTCTAAGTAATCTTGGAAAAAAAACAGCGTAAAACGAGATTATAACTATAAATTAGGTATATATAAGATATGTAAAAGATTGCTAAATAAGTATTTAATTGATATTTTATTAATAAAATAGGTATATTTTGTTCTAATTATATCCATACTGCGTCAGAGGTTAAAGGCATACCTAAGTACTCTATACCTTTTTACTACGACATTTTCACAATTTGTCCCCATTTTTAAACCGACTTCAAAAAGGAGCAGGTTCTCAATTCGATTTTTGTATGGTACAAAAATCGAATTGAGAACCTGGTGGTCTTGCGTTAGGGAATTTTTTTTATTCCCTAACGCAAGGCCCGTCAGAAATTGCGTAATTGATCGTTGATTACGAAAACACTTTACAAAATAAAATAAAACTATATCTTGAGGGCTCTACCGTCCTTTAAAGTTTTGGAAATTTAACTTTTTTACTGACCTAAACCGTTATTGAGGGGTGGAAAATCCTCATGGATGTCCCCCGCCCCGGGGAGGGCGGAGGGGTCTGTCAGACTCTTACTGACTAAAAACCACCCCGCGTTCCTTGTCACACCTGTGCCGGGGGTCACGGGAACAGAAGATACTTCCGCGACTCACGACTTGTGCCGACCCCGAGGGCATCGCCAAGTCAGGGGAGTGGAGGGGAGTGAGGTGTTAGACTCTCCTCGCGACGTCTAAGAGGGGCGCGCGTGAACACGACGCGTCGCCACCTCGGGTCCATGTACGTGGGGGGCGGCGGACGTCCCCGTGTCCGTCGCCCCTGGACCCATTCAGGGTGGCTGGAAGAGGGCGTTGCCCACCCTCCGCGTACGCCCGGTGCGTCTACTGCGGGCCGGGTGAGTGGAAGTACCTAATCTCCCTCTCCCTTTACGCAGCCTCCTTCTGCGAGACGACCGTTTCGCATGCGGACACCACCGCGTCCCAGGACTCGACGCTGCCGACCTTCCTCTCGACCACGGCCGGCAGCGACAGGTCACTGCCTACTCCAGAGACGAGGGCACGGCGCGGCTCCTCCCAAGCGGCACACTCTGCCAGCGTATGCCGCGCCGTGTCCTCCCGACAGTCGACGCAGTGGTGACATCGGGCTTCCGGCTCCCTGTTTATGCGACACAGATACTTCCCGAAGCAACAGCCACCCGAAACGACAGGGAGCCGTGCCTCCTCCCGAGTAACCTACTGAAATACATATTGATTTAAAAAAATACAAAATACATAATTTTAAACTGAACTACTGCGCTGCGTGTCTCTGTATGTTAATACAATACTAGAGAAAGTAGTAATTGAAGTAGAAGTAGTAGCTCGATTGGTATATTAAATCGCCAAGACATAAAGTCCCACTTTGATTGCTATGTTGGTCTAGCGGTTAGTGGCCTGACTGCTATGCCGGAGGTCGTGGGTTCGATCCCAACCTAGGACAAATGTTTGTGTGATGAGCATGATCATTTGTTTTGTATCTGGGTGTAATTTATCTATTACTAGCAGACGTACCGTGGTTTCACCCGCGTAGGTCCCGTTCCCGTGGGAATACAGGAATAAAAAGTAGCCTATGTGTTAATCCAGGGTGTCAGCTAACTCCGTACCAAATTTTATTAAAATCTATTTAGTAGTTTTTACGTGAAAGAGTAACAAACATCCATCCATCCATCCATCTATCCATACTCACAAACTTTCGCGTTTATAATTTTAGTAGGATTATGTACTTGTGTGTTTAGAAACATAATATTATTATGTGTATCATGTTTATCAGTTCGTTATTCAGTTGTTTAAATACCTACCCATAGCACAAGCTTTACTTAGTTTGGCACTAGATGGCGTTGTGTGAAAAGTTGTTCATCAAAATAAAGCAACAATGAAGCGGCGGCGGAGCGAGCGTACAAAACTGGACACATATCACCACTCTGCGATTAACGCTGTTGTAAGCACAGAGTAGGTACATTATACTGTAAACCTTTGAATAACAGTGACAGTTGGAGTTGGATGTGTTGACTGACAGAGTTGAAGTATGTTTCACTATACGAGTAAATAACAAAAATAAAACAAGCAACAAAACGAGAATTAATTAAATGTAAAGTGCTTCAGTAGAAATTCGGGTCGTTCTTATTACATGCAATGCTAAAAGACATAAATAAAACTGCGTCTCTGTTTTGTATCTCTTTCCCGCGACAGTTATCAGAAGTAGTGCCGTCTCTGTCTAACCAAATGACGCATGACTATTTCAATAACAGGTAGATGAATCTGAAATGTTGCCAGTTTAAAATGAACATTTTAATTTTCAGGAGATTGAAATACGTAGATTTACTTTTTGTTTTTTTTGCAAGGTAAATAAAACCATTTTATTACATTTGTAAGTTAGTAGAAACTGATATGAACTTTGGTCTTCTCGATCTTTTCATATGGCGCTGAGAATTTCACGCTGAAAGTTGCAGACCGCAAACGCGTTGAAGCCTTTGCACTGTGATGCTGGAGAAGGATGCTCTGTATCCCTTGAACAGCATTTCGGACTATCGTATTCGTATTGCGAAAACTCAAAATCTCGCGGATGTCGTCAGAGTGTCTACGCAAGATTCTACAATACTTCGGTCACATAGCAACGAAAGACGGTGGTAACGTCGAAAGACTCATCGTGACCTGCAAAGTGGTTGGCTTAAAGGCCTCGTGGAAACTGCCCAATAGCTCGTTGATCCGACCAGATCTGCACCGCTTTTGACCTTACGATATCCAATGCCCTTCACACCGCCAAAGACAGAAACAGATGTAGAAATACAATACGAATGAAAGTGATGAAACAGGGAGGTTACAAACCTCAGATTATTAATTATTATATCAAGTTACAACGACTGTAAAAAGAAGAATAATAGACTGGATCAAATGACTTACCAAAGTGAAAACGGAGGCACTTCTGGAACACGTTGAGTAGCCGAAATATTTATATTATACATGTTTACCACACCACACACCTCATTACACACCATACATACATTAGGTACACACTCCACCATACCACGCCAGATCACTCTACACACCATACCGCACTACATCTCGCACCATTCTGACACACCTCACGTAACACTAACACCGCACTACTTATCACACCACACTATAATTAGGTACACCACATTCTATGGAGTGTTTTTTTCAGGGTTATAAAACTTTGAAATGGTATAAAACAAGGTGATTTTTTTAAATTGTCTTGAAATTTACTTTAATCGAAAGTTAATCTTCTGGCATAATATCTAAATATGACTTCTGTCTTAAGACCGCCACGGCTGACTCGGACGTAGTCTAATCTGCAGGCCTACCATATTATAAATACTATTACTATTCTATTGCGACAATAGAAAGAAAATGGCGTATATGGAATCAGCTGTTTGTCAATTACTGTCAAAGTGTTAACGAGTAGAATTTGTAGTATGGCTGAAAATTAAATACACTTGACAGTTAGCAAACAGCTAATTCCATATAAGCCATTTTCTTTCTATTGTCGCCTTATCTATTACGATAATAGAAATAGAACTTGTAATATGGCTAGGGCTGCTGGAAGTCCAATTTTCAATTACTTTTTTCTACATTTGTGGCCGTACATCGGCAATATGCACTAACTAGAGATAAGTTTTATTTTTACTGTTAATAATTTAATTTGCAATTTTATTTACCTACAGGTTTTTTCTTTAGTTAACTCATTAGGCTCCGCGTGGACACCGGTGTCCGCAAACAATAGTAATTTAATTGTGTCTGGATTGCGGTAATTGACTAGTTAAGTAAATAAACGCTTAATACTGTAAAATGTACTGGCATTGCGAATAACCCTTAATTAAGGTCAGATTACACACTATAATAACACTAGCTACTATAATTAGTGTAGTATGACATGATGTGAAAGAGCCATCTAATTTAGGCATTTTTTGCTCAAAAGCCAACTTCACAAATGTTTAAATTAATGTAAGGTAATTTATCACAAAAACTATTTTTGTATTTTTGAATGTCAGAATTTAATAGGAAACTGGCAACCCCAAGCAGGTAGATAGACTGGCAAAATATCCATCACTACGACTCGTGCGCACCGTATGTCTTGACATACTCGCGAAAATAGCGTGAAACGAAAACAACAAAGTCTTACAAAGTAATTCTTGGAATATCGCGCCCGTTTTTATCATCATCGGTGTGGATTTTTGTGCAGTCGAGTGTATCCGAACTAAGTTAGTGCCCCATTTGGATTTGTGTGTTGTGCTTCAATAAAAACTGTGGCTAAGATCACAGGTTTTTTTACTGCAATTCGCTGGCTCGCTGCTTGAGGTGAGTGCCCCACATCTATAGGCCTTCTCTTTTTTATAATTATGTTAGGTAAGTTCTGTTGGTAGAGAACGTACTCTTGGCTGTACGGTCGATGTTTTATCAAGCGTTTAAAAAAAAGATTGGGTTTAAAAAAAATAATTTTATTGTTTTTGGCGGTGAAAGGAAGAGAGTGTGTTTCCTTAGCGCATTTTTAGCAGTATATCTATTAACTCAGTAATACATTATAGGTATTAAATTACGTAGTAGTTAAGGTGTAATAAAAATACAACTTTCATGTTGTATTAGCAGAAATAATAATTAATCATTCAGTTACATACAACACAAAACCTCTTAGATAAGAAGCCACTTGAATTCCTATGAATTCAAATAGGAGCTAAATTCTTGTCAATTACATCATTGTTTATTAATCAGAGCTTATCATAAAAGTGATTTGGGTTGAAGAATTAGCCAAATACTGTGTAGAAAGTGGCTAAGTGATTTGACAATCTTAGGAACATAATCAAATAAATTGCAAACAATGTTATAGTTTTATTTTCTTAGCAACTAGCATGACCATCATAGAAATGAATTTTGTCTACCAGCTGGCTTATTCACAACCATTCGACTAGATTCCGCACCGAATCGAACGGCTAAGATGTCGAAGATGTCATCCAAACGCAATTCACAAATCCGAAACCGATTTTTTTTGACAAGCCAAATTCGATAAGAAGACTCAGATCTTTCCGACAGCTGTTTGCTATCGGGAGCCATACCGAGCAAAATTTAAACGATTTAATTTTCATAAACCCAGGTTATTTCAGAGAAATATAAACTCTGTAAACCTTTAAAACACTGCACTTTTAAGTAAATGAAGTTTTATTATTGTATTGACCGTATTTCATTGATACTTTCGTATTTACTTATATTCAAAGTGTAATTACGTAGAACTACAATAATTACACTTTGAATTACTTTATTCGTATAGTTGTACATGTAATTGTTTGACAGTGAGCAAATAGCAAGATTTGTGTATTGATATCAAATACTTACAGTCATTTAGCCTTTTTTAAGCAAAGTTATAATAAAAAAAATAATCCATAGTTTTATTTCAAATAAAAACTTTTTCCGCATTGCCAGACTGGCAATGTTTAAAAAGTAAAAAAAAATTAAAAAGTAAAAAAGTCTGTCAAACTGGCAATGCCAATTTGACAGACGGCTGTTTACAAAGCAAGTTTATTTGAAATAAAGTTTGTTTGATTAATAATAAAATCATTTTGTACCGTTTGCTGTCGATTAAATTACTAGCTGTATATTCTATAATTAAACGGATCGAAACATTCAAATAAACCAATTTTATTTACTACTTTAAATTTTCTACCACGCTGATCTTTTTACTACCATTTTGTAGCGTTCCCCATAAATACAATGATCAATCGTATAGAAAAAAAAACGTATCCGTTCGGATCTGTGAGTAGCGTTTTGGCAGTTCTTCGGCTCGGAAATGAGATTGTCGAAAACGGTTCCTTACCGACACGGGAACCAATCGAACGGTTTAGAATAAGGCAGCAGAAGAATCAAGAACGTGACAGATTGTAGAAATATTTATTTTGTTTTGAGGATGACAATGTCAAGAATGAAGAGAAGAAATTGTTGATATATTCATAGCTTAATAGAATTTTATGTCTGATTATACTGGCTGGGTTTAGTTTATGGTGTTTAAAAGTAAGGCGGTTCAAAAATATGTTTGGAATGTTTCGTAGTTCACAGCAGTCGTTTTTGAGTTTTGGATCTGATATGTTTTGTTAAGAATATTATGTAATTTATAAAAGAAAATAAAAGAGATGTGAATGTTCAACAAAGTTATGAAGTGATTGTTTTATTAAAAGAAAAGGATCTCAGTGAGCAAGACATATAATTTACAGAACAGTAAGCTAACCGAATTATACAACAAAAATCGGCAGAAATGGTTCTACAATCTAGCGCTTTGTTGATTCTTCCATTGACATACTAGTTTCTACAGTTATCTTGCTATGCATGCTGGTCTCTTAAGATAATCATATCCAAATAGTAAGAAGATAGCTCCATAGGATTTCCGTCTTGCTATAAAACCTCAGTTCTTGTTACCAACTCAAGTCTTACAGTTGTTTATTAATCATTTTGATCATCAAGTAGGCAAAAAAGTTGACCTAAATACTAAACAAAAATCTGCAGAACATTTCACTGCTTAATTTGTTTAACCCCGGAAGGACACCGGTGTCCGCCTGTCATTGTCTTTCTATTGTGTCTCTAATGAAAGGTTAAATTCAAAATGAATTCTAACAGAATCCACATCTTAATTGGTCCATTGGTTTAGGAGCTATAACAATGCCATAGACAAACACACAAATACACACACACACATGTCAAACTTATATATCTATAACACCCCTCTTTACGGTTATGGGTTAATAATATACATGGATCATTTTGCCCAACTCGAGAATCAAAACCAATGATCTTGTGGTTGATAGTAGCGCTTCTGACCACTGAGCAAAGAGGCAATGAAGCTTAGTTTGGTATCCACAGGTAGTCTGCATAAGCAATGCCATGGTGCCGTTAAATAAATCAAATATTATTTATTTATACTCTTTGGACAAGGCTCTTTACAATGTTTACCTACAGTCTATGTTTAGTAATTTTCACAGAAAACCATTTTGCAAATGTTATGGCCTCAACTCCACAAATATGTATAGGTAGGCACTGCCATACATATGTCTCTCTCTTTCTTTCTTAAGGAATATTCTATGAGTTAGAAAGAGAGCTGTATAGGTTATACCTCTCCTGTTCTATGTACAGACGCCAGCACATCAAGTTACCCCAATGTGTCAAATTTCTTTGATTGTTTTTCAACTTTATGTTAAACAGAATAAGGTTCATATTCAATTTGGAAAATTTGACACATTGGGGTCACTTGATGTGCTGGCGTCTGTACCTATGATGAGTGCAGAAAACTTAATAGTTGAATGTCTACCACTGGGCAAATTGTAAAGTGTTTACAAGTTTTATCGCTATAACCTTTCACCTAACATCACTTGATAATAAATTGAATGTGTACTTTACTTGTTCCGATATCCAATAGTGTAGGTATTTAGAATACCTACTTAAACTTATAAATTAAATGCCTTGTTAGTTGTTGGTTGATTGCAAGGTCAATAAATAGATGTTCATTGCCCGACTATGGCGAAGACAAAAAAGAGGGATATGATTTTGATTGTGATACCTACCTACCTAAATTCTCTCTTATCTTCTAATCTGCTTATCATAATTTGACAAATGGCGTATCGTTGATGTCGGGTCAAAAATTTGTTTACAATGATGGCCATGTGTACGAAGGCGCATTATGTTGATGCAAAATCCAAGAATTTTCTTTCAACAAATCTCTTTTTTGTGGCAAATAGTTTTTAAAATGGTTGGAGGTAGGTAGAACAGAATGACAATGATCTAGGTCTATCTACTTAATTAATTGTAATAAAACACTGAACTTAATTGAATCCAAATGACAGATGCAACTCAAACTCCGCGCCAAAATGGAAAACAGTTGTGCCAATGCCAATCTAAGAACAACTAAAAAAAAATTTGTTACCATAAACAAATCATCCGTTCCCGATACTTTTTTTGACAGAATGTATAATTTTAAAAGTTTAGTCCGTGACGCTCCGAGCGTTGAAATTAATACCTTATTTCGATGGAATAAATATCAAATTCAATTGGTTGTGTAAAATCCTTCGCCACTGTAGGACAATAATCAGACTTTTATGACAGCCCAGCCCACAGATTGTGTAGTATAGATTACGGTTATATCATAATGGTTTACACCTTTCCTATAGATAATATAGGTACATAATAAAGATTTGATGAAGGTATAGACGCCAGCTAGCACGTCAAGTCACCCCAATGTGTCAAATTTTCCCAATTGAATATGAACCTTATTAGGTTTTACATAAAATTGAAAAACGATCAAAGAAATTTGACACATTGGGGTAACTTGATGTGCTGGCGTCTGTCCCTACATAATATTTAGAATCACCCACAGCACATCAGGGGGTCGAGTCTGCTATTGTAATCTGAAAAGACTCGAGCCCCTGTTGGACGCAAGTTATTCACTGTCACTGGCAATGTAAAGATGGCCAATAGCCCTAGGGCTCGAGTCTGTTATTGCAATCGTGTCTCAATGACCGGTCATTGATCGATTATTTGACAACTTTGACAGTTTTTGTATGGGAAATGTGTCATAAGTTTGACGTTATACGTCAAAAATCGATCATTGACCGGTCATTGATACACGATTGCAATAGTAGACTCGACCCCCGTCTATTGCGATCTCCGTTGACAGTTCATAGTGACGATCGCTGGGCAAAGTGTTCAACGATTACCTAACTGTCAAACAGCTAGTTTCGTATTGGCTGTCATCAGTGTGTATCTAGGATGACGTCACGCGCACTCGCAGAGATGTGACGAAGCGCACAGTACCCCGTCTGATAGCCACCGTAACTTGGAAGTCCACTTAAAGTGCAATACCAACGTTTTGTAAATTCTCAGTTATCATCAAAGTTCAACTGGACGCCAGTTAGGTACCTACTCAATGGCCATGAAAAGATACCCTGTATATAGCACTGCAGTTGCTAATCAAATAAATCAACCATACATACATAAACTCACGCCTTTTTCCCACGGTGGTAGGCAGAAACTACAGAGCGCCATGTGCTACGATTCTTACATACTTCTTTTGCTTCGTTTACATTCATACATGTAGTCATACACGCACGCCGGTTGCGAGTACTACGCACCTGACCCTTCTGAAGAACCTCACCAATAAGGTCTATGTATGTTCTTCTACGGCGTCTTCTCCCGGCGTTCCCACTTACATCTGCCTTGTAAATACCTTTCGTTAGTCGCCTTTCATCCATCCTTTCAACGTGACCAAACCATTTAAGCATACTCTTTTCAATTTTTGTTACTAGGTACTGGGTACCTACATCTTCTTTTAAACCACAACGTTGCTTTATCACATCATTCCGCAATCTGTCATTTATTGTTACACCACACATACTTCGCAAGGAACGCATTTCTACAGCATTTATACTACTTTCATGCCTTTTTTGCCACGCCCAACATTCACTTCCATACGTTATATAAATCAACCAATTATTTTAAATTGTCTTCTAAATTCCGTTAAGTGGTGACCAATGATGGTACCTAGTTCTTATAAAACTGACGTAATAAAGTAGCAAAAACTTGCATTCATTTACATACAATACTAGTAACGCGTAAAAGCGAGACGGAGATATGAATAGAAACGCGTGTGAAAAGGACAGAGGATTGCGTAGTTTATTAAAATGGCGCCAATTGGCAGTTTTGTAGGGAAGCCTATCAATATTCAAACTGTTCTTTCCTAAGAATTTCAAGTACTTAAATATTTTTTTATCGAATACTTTTGTCCTTCACCTTTTGAGTTATATTATTTAAAAGCATTAAAGTTTTAATAATCGTATGAATTATTAATTAACTTTAAATAAAATTAAGTGGTATTTTTTGCTAATCCATGCTCAAATTAAACCCGACATCTGAACTGGAACGTCACCGACGCGCAATTCAAGCGCTGCGATTGGTTGTTAAAATTCATCTAACCTATCACAGCACTAAACCCGCGCTAGATTTTTTTTTAATTTTGTCTAGATAGGCACGCGTTTGATCACTATCTCACCTGATGGTAAGCGATGATGTGGTCGACGATGAAGCACGCTTGCCTAGAAGCAACCTGTTCACTCTTGACTTAAAGATCCCTAGGTTGTAGCTATCAGTAAACAAAACACTGACTCCAGCGGGGAATTCCACTACTTAGCTGTACGCACAATGAATTGGTTCCCTAAACGAGCATACGTGTACAATGATATAATTATTATAAGAGAAAAGGTGTAGATAGGTTACCTAAACAACATTCGATCTTCAAAAACGGCACACTAACGCACGCACGCGTCCGTTGACGGCGCGACGCGACACTGAGGTCAAGTGTGGCTTGTTAGAAACTTTTTAACGTGTCGCTTGCTGAACGCTTAAACTTCTATTTAGTATCATTGTACCTATGTATGGGTGATGTCACGATGTTCCGGACTATTTCTCAATTCCAAAAAGCTGAGAGATTAGTAACAAGCTTTCTTTCTAATTTTGATTAACATAGTAGTTCTTGTCGTTGAAAATTACGAGCATCGATGCGAGTTTTTGTTTTTAGTAGTTCTAGAAAGTCGCATTCCGGTTAGCGCGCGGATTACATTATAGTCGATCGCTTGTGTAGCATGCCAATTATATAGAAAAAAACCGGTCCAGTGCGGGATGGTATTGCACACGCACGGTCCCGTACCGTCCGTAGCAAAAAACGGCAAAAACATCACGTTTGTTAAATAGGGCTCCCTATTTAACAAACGTGATATTTCCGCTTAAATATTTATACTCAGAAATACATCATCTGTAAAAATTTCAACTGTCAGCTATCATTGTTCATGAGATGAGTACAACCTGGTGCCAGATAGACATACGGACAATGGAGTTTTAGTAATAGGGTCCCGTTTTGAGCATGGAAGTATGTTTATCAGTTGTTTAGGGGTATAATTTAGACGGTCACCAAAAATATTTTTGAGACTCTTAAGCCTAGGCACCAAATAAAATAAACAACTCCAAAAAAAAATCAATTGACTTTATTGAAAGGGCCCTAAAGAAGGCCAGATCCCTTCTATTGTTGGTGAATCATTTGGGTTAGATGAGGTTATTGGTAACATCTAAGTAGAATCTAAAGTGTATTTTAATGGCGTCCATATATTTTTATGGCAGTCAATAATACGAAAAAATGGATTTATTTCATAATATTTTAGGTGACCATTTATTCATTTTGGTAACCGTTTAGAAGAATTTCCACATTGGACCTTCGCTAGTCCAAAGTCAACTTTATATAAAAAGAAAACACAGTCCAAGGCGCGCCAAAATGCGTAAAAGTGTGAACATTAAAATAGTTATTCGCGATCGTTACAAATATGTAGGTAAGCAGTAAATTACATTTAAGTATTAAATAGATTCTTCTTCCCAAGTTCAGATAAGTTGAGATTGAGTGACTAAATTTCCAGAAATCATTACTTAAGATAAAAAAGACTCATTTTAATAACATGAAGAGTTGAATTGATTATTGAACTTCGGTAAAAACATAGATTTGACGCGGTATTAATAACTTTTTATTACCATAAAAACTCTATGCTAAAAATAGTAAAAAATTGAATTTCGAAAACAAAATCTTAAGAAGATATTCTCGCTACTGCACCGCGGGCGCTTGAGTACAGAGCTACAGAAACAGAATGCAGTTCTAACACAGTCTTTACCCAATTTAACATGAACCTTATACTCTTAAAATAAAGCTGAAAATCTATCAAAGAAAATAGACATTCTGACGAGCTTGTACCTACTAAGAAATAAACACCACGTGTTAATTGATTACCCACGCTTCGCCATTTGAAGCAATGTTTCTATGACTACCTGATAAAACAGTTAAGCATCTGGCCTTGTCAGCCAATAGCGATGAGTACGAGCATCAGAGATGGCGTACGACTTACATAACGACTCATTTTCTATGCCGTTGCTAACCGGAGGATTTTGATACCAAAATCTATTGTTATTATGACACTTCCTTTTAACAAAAAACAATGTCAAAGGAGTTTATGCGTTTATTTTGTCAATGGGAGCTGGCCATAAGAAAAAAAAACAACATTTCAAATGATTTGACAGGTGTGTCAGTGTCAATCTAGCTACCCCGGCAAACTTAGTTTCAACTTAAAAAAAAAAATGTTTATGACTTGTTCTCAGACCTACTGAATTTCGGAGTAGTTTGACACGAGAATTTTATGTATTAGGATATCATCATCTCGATACAGGTGTGGGATATCATAGTAATTAATTAGGATTATGAATTGATTTTTCATTGTCTTACGTAGACGTCCATACAAAGTTATCGTGACATAAAAAGAGA
Organism: Euplexia lucipara; assembly: GCA_921972225.1. Taxonomy (NCBI): domain Eukaryota; kingdom Metazoa; phylum Arthropoda; class Insecta; order Lepidoptera; family Noctuidae; genus Euplexia; species Euplexia lucipara. Next base: position 6,371,304 of record OV179172.1, on the reverse strand, counting down.
GAAACGTCAAATTTGACATCTCATTAAATTGTCCCGCCTTTATGTCCTTGACGTATTGAGGTTCTGTTTTCCGTGTTCAATAGACAAGCATAGGTAGCTTAAATGTTATTATTTTTACTTTCCCCATATTCCTGCAGCACGCGTAGGATGAGAACCGTTGAAACGGATTTTTTCTACAGAACAAAGTCCATTGTAAAAACATTTCTTTTGTTTTGAGCACGACAATGTTAAGAATGAAGAGAGAGATTCTGTCTCCAATATATCGAGCATAATTTCTTAAATCAAATTCAAAAGTCATTGATTCATAGTAGGCTGAAGATCAGCACTTTTTGAACGTCGAAATTACATAAGACGGCCCCCCAAAAAGTCCACCCTTCACCAATTCATAGTGTTTTTGCTGGGAAGAAGAATTGGCGAGACAAACTCCCCAGCAACACGTCTGTCTGGTATGTTAGAAGAACTTGAATTTACACAGTACAATTAGTTACCCCCTCTCCATCGCCCCTCCCTCTCCACCCTCGCCTCCTTCCCCCTCCCCCTCACTCCCCCTCCCCTCAACAACTACAACAAAAAGTGTCGTTACAACTTTTCGTATGATGTTTTTACGTCTTGCCCTGTTAGGTAACGCGCGATAAGGAACTTCGTTCCAAAAACAGGTAGTAATCCTAGTTGAAACAAAAGCAAAACCAAGGCCAGCAAGACGACAGAAATGTTTCTACCTGTCACTTTTTCGTTTTTCTACGGCGTTCATGCTGCCCAGTCTGGTCACCAAAACCATGAATGAACGTTGTGCGTCTCATAAAAAAAAATACGATACATGACATAGGTACAGTTAATGCTTCATTAAGTTTTAGTGCTTCCAATTGACAAATCTTAATAGACAATACAATTGAATTCAATTGAACTGTCAAAAATGGCGATGCCTTTAAAATGATTTATTACTAACTGTTATAGTGTCATTGGTGATTTGAAATTCATGTCATCTATACTTCTATAAAGGGGAAATAATTGATTCTTTGTTGGCTCCAAATTGACTCGGTAATTTCGGAGCCTATTCAATGCAATGCAAGAATTTTTCAAATCGGTCCGGTGACCGATTTGAAAAATTCTTGAAACCGTTGGAAAGGTCCACTATCCCCGGGTGAAATAGGCTAATTATCCCTGTATTCTCACGGGAACTGGAACTAGACGGGTGAAACCGCGTGACGTCTGCTAGTGTTACATTATTACATACAATATAGGGATACACGCGTCTCGCCCAAATTGGTAGGTAATAAATTACATTGTCGAATTGTCCAAAGAGGTTACTCATTGCATACAAAACTCTGTAGAGTTTGTCTCTGGTATTTGTTTTTATATTCTGTTGCCGTTTTATAAAACAAAATGATACAATCATTGTTAAAAAGTAACACCGGATCTTAGAAATCTAATGGGTGAATCTACTGTGACGCTACATTTGAATTTGTTTTTCTTCTAAAGGATCAGGCAGTTACTTATTCAAATAAGGCTAAAGATCTAACACATTTTTTTAAAGTAAAAATTGACATGAAACAAGTCTTCAGAAACGCCCGCCCCCTACACCTTAAAGCTTCGTCAAAACACTGATTAATGAATCTAGTCTTGTCTGTGTAGCCTGATTCCAGGATTAAAAATCGCAATCTCATCTCCACAGACAATCAATGTCAACACTTGTCAATGTCAAATGGGGGGAAAAATGACTTGTTTTTGACAGATAATGTAATCGTTCTCATTTACGAATTGCCCATCCATTGGTCTAATCAACTATTAATAGTAATTTTAACCAAATATTCGATCTTTAGTTTTGTAATAAGAATTATCAATATATTTAGGCATAGGCCGCACCCAAGTGAACCCAAGGCTATTAGATAAAAACTCTTAACATTACTAACACTCGGTCAATATTTTAAAGTTAGTCTTATTTGACTTTAGATTTGTGCCATTGGTAATCATGTTTATTTTTAGCCCAAAACACTAAAAACAGCCTTTTCATTCAGTGACATTGACACATAAATATTTAAAAACATGTTGGTACTTATTTTTTATTCAAGCAGTTCTGTCATCCTGTACCAGAGACGAAAAAATATGTTTTTCTTTATAGAATGCAAATTGTCTCCTTGTGTCATGCAAAGTCAAAGGTTCACTTACACAATCTTTGAATCGTATCTTGTCTCTCATCTAAAAACATACTTGTAAATGAAGGTATAAAGTTAAGAATTATAAATATCTTGGCGCCAATATATGCATAATATTTCAACTTCTTTTTAAAATGTCGCGGCCTCTTACATTCAGTTTCCCGCGCTGTCGTTACCGTTTGACACTGACAGCTACTGTTAAATGACAGTAAGTTAAGCGTAATATTATATATCTTAGCGCCAATTTGTATATATTTTAACTTCAACTTTGTTCAAAGCCGTGGTCTTTCTATTCAATTTTTCCGCGCTCTCGCTAACGATTGACACTGACATCTGCTGTCAAATGACGGATATTTTTTGTGTTGCCGTCTTTTATCTGGCTGAAAAGAAAAAAGTTCATAGGAACCTCATTTCACATGCCATTTAACAAGAAACGAGCGTCATCATAATAAGTCAATCACACTCACAATACCGTCTCTAAATCTACCTGTTACATGTTTTGCGTAAGTAAGAATTACGTGCTCGAACATAATTTTGTTCATTGGGAAAACCGTATGTCCACCATTGATATCTCTAAGTTTTAAACAGTGTCCCTAACTCCTGTGATTTTAGCGCAACCGGAAAACCAGTTCTTTGTCCTCAATAGGGAAAAATCTTATGTCGTTTGGTTCCTCTCTGTGCATTCGTGAGATTGTGTGTTAAAATCCCAGCTTGTTCTTCTTCCAACGGCATCAATCGAAAAGTAGCTTATATCTGGGCAATAAAAATGGACTTTGAGTCTTAGTAATGAAGACACCGCTCAAGTTTTTTTCTTAAATGATTTTTGTTGGTTTTTTATGGTAATAAAATACCATCCATTTAAGTAAATCTCCGCCCCGGAGAGGACGGTGGGATCTGTCAGACTTTTACCGACTAAAAACCACCCCCGTGGTCCGTCTCATAACTGCGCCGGGGGTCACGGGAACAGAAGATAGTTCCGCCACTCCCGAAGAGCGAACGAAACCTGAGCGATGTCAAACCGCCATTTTTTTTATTTTTAGGATAATATTAATGTTATCTGACTATCAGTATATAGGAAATTGTTATATCGGTCATATCGATCATCGTCTTGAGCATCGACGCTGAGTTGCTAGCTTGTCGGTTTTCTTTGTGTGTGAAGTGTGCATCGGAATTGCACGATTTAATACCACCAAGTCCATCGTCGTCAAGTCTCATCGTCATGTACGGCACTGCGCCACCAGTACATGGTAGATATCCCATAGGACAAGCATACGCAATAGCTCTCGAAATTTTATTCAAGTTTCAAACGCATCGACCAAAAACATGGCAAAGTTCAAGAAAAACACTAATTTGACATCTCCATCTTAGTTCATATCTGTCACCGTCTATCTCTGTCCTTTTCTAAAGCAGTAAGTCAGTAGGAGCTGTCAGATCTCTGATTTGAATTCAGGGAACAATGGAACCGATGTCAGTATTCATTTTAATTGTAACTACGTCTTAATTATTGAATTATGTAGATAAGTGATGATGACGTTGCAAATTGATAGGCATTATCTGATTTTGGTAAGTATAGAAGCAGTCCTGGAATATAACATATTGCACAATCTTACTTTAACACTAGAAAATCATTAAAAAAGAACCGAATTTTGGACTGTGACATAGCGAAAACTTATCGGCCAAGGTGGGCGGGGCTAGTTTGGTTACTAACATAAAAACTTTTTGTTAATCTGGCTACTGTCAACGACAATATTTTATCATCTGTGGATTTTGCCGCGCACTGCGTACTCTATAGATATTGGCGATTGTTTATCTCGTACCTATTTAATGCTATTAAAATGCATTATTGTGTTATCTAAAATGTAATGATTATATTAATGCGCTAATCGAAAACTTCGTAGGTATCCCTTTTTTTAAAACATTGCAAGCGTTGAGGAGATTGATAGTTGTCATCGTTTAAATTTAAATGGAGAAAGAGTACCTACAGATAGCTAAAACGACACAGTTTCGATGACACTTTAATTATAACATTACCTACATTAGTTCAAGTAAGCTTAGTCTGTTCATATCAGAGAGATTTAAATACCATAGAAAAATTATTGTAACATCATGTGTCAGTAACGCCATCTGGAATAATATAGCAATATTGAAGCGGCATCGGAGCGTACTAAATTAAACTTCACTTGTGTCCAATCGGACACAAGTATCGGATGAAAATTTTGTTCGTGATGTTCCGTCCGTCTATAGTATCTTAGTGTTGAATGTCTTTGGTTCAAATAAATTTAAATATTCCCATCGAGCCTACCGTTTCCGTTTTATGGTAGTTTCATGACCATGGAATTTACATGGAAAATGAAAATCATGTTCATCATCATCATCATCATCATTTCAGCCATAGGATGTCCACTGCTGGACATAGGCCTCCCCTATAGATCTCCAATAAGACCGGTTGGAAGCGGCTCGCATCCAGCGCGTTCCCGCGGCCTTATTGAGGTCGTCTGTCCACCTTGTGGGTGGACGTCCTACGCTGCGCTTGCCGATACGTGGCCTCCACTCGAGAACCTTTAGACCCCATCGGTCATCAGTCCTCCGTGCTATGTGCCCTGCCCACTGCCACTTCAACCTGCTAATCCGCTGGGCTATGTCGGTAACCTTGGTTCTTCTACGGATCTCCTCATTTCTGATTCAATCTCGCAGAGAGACTCCGAGCATAGAAAATCATGTTATTAATTTAAAAAATCACAAAATACTTAATATTCTCAACTCTCGTGATCTTGAAGGTTCTTTTTTTAAACATGCAAATATGGTCCTGATGACAACCGGTATTGTCTTTATGTGCTGCGAGTAGGGTTGCCAGGATCAAAAAATTCCAAAGCCAACATTTTGACCCGAAAGCCAGACACACTGGTTTTAAACTCTCTTTTGTTAGTTGCAATTTGGCGGTCAGTGTCAAGTTTTATGTATATTTCTAAATACATACATGTTATACAATAAAACTACTTATTCTAAATTAACTGGTTACATACATACCTAAAAATAAACAAACAAAAGAACAGTAAACCAATTATAGGGCATCAAAAAACTCATCCGCATCGCTATCAACGGGAAAAGTGCCCAGAAGACTAGCCGCATTGCCACGTTGTATGGCAATGCTGATTCTCTGACCGAAATAAAGGCCAGCCCTCAGAGTTAACCAAACACTTGGCGATGTCCCTGAAAATTAGATGGGCATTCGGACCCCATGGCCCGAGTGTTTCAACCCCAAACGGTTCAAATATATAACTTCCAATAAGGTTGTTATATTTTCGCCGTTTGAGGTTTACAGCACAGTTTTATGTTGATTGAAATATGATTTGCGACCCTCTGTATATGACTCGGACCCCCAAGGTCCAAAATCATGTACAGAGCTCGTTGTATCAGTATTTACAATGTTGTCCTTTCCACCTTGTCTATTTGGCTGGACAAGATTGTAAAAAACGGCTACTGGTAACCCTAGCTATGAGGTTCCTACATATGTATATGAAGAGGTCTCGACTTTTATTAACTGGTCACCTTCACGCATCCTCCGCAAGTCCGCAATACTTGACGGCGCAGTTTGGTTAAACGAGGCAGTTCTTTTGTTTCTAAAAATAAATGCAATACACAATGACATCAATAGGATAGTGAGCCTGTATTATTCCTAATTATGTGTTTAACATACGCAATTAAAAAGAAAAGTAATTAATTATAGGGCATCCAAAAAAATCATCCGCATCGCTGTCAACGGAAAGCGTGCCCTAAAGACAAATTGTAGTACTATAGTTTAAGTTTAATAATGCTTGTTTCTTGAAAAAACAATCATGGCGTTGGTTCGGTAGTAGACCACTTTGTAGCGACATCTATCGCGCCACATACGAACTAAACGCTGACATCCTACATCGCGATGTTAAAGTTATCCGCGCGATTGTACGTATACCAGCTCCCGACAACAACTGTCGGACAGTCCGTTTAATCTTTACAAATCTTTATAAGTTTGAATAAAATGCAGCAATCACTAGGTTGGTCCAATAAACGGCTTATTCCCAAGAGCTCCAAATCTATTGTTCTCCAAACAATTTCTCTCCATACATTGATTCCCATCAGCTCCATAATTTTATTAGTTAAATAATAAAATACTATTTTTTTTCCCAGCGGCTCCAAACCAAATTGCGTAAGGTGAACAAAACACAAATTGCTTCCATCAATAATATAATTTGTACATAGGCAGTCACAAATCAATCTTATCTTAGCTAAGTATGTGCAATCTGTACTTGAAAATTTTTGGAGCTCATGGGAAAGATTTTAATTATTACTATTATATTGCTTTTTTAATTCGGAGCCGTCGGGAATAAAATTATGGAGCACCTGGGAATAAGCCCAATAAACATCGATGTATGTAGGTAAGTACATCTGTGTTGAATATTGAATGCGATGTTGATCTGATACATTTTAAAAATGTACCGAAACGTTTTGACAGTTCACTTACTAAATAGGTACCACCACAGAAGACAATTGAAATACCTTTGTCGTTCTAAAACAACTAATAAATACTAAAGCATTTATCTCCAGCCAGAGCGATTGATGAGCGGACATACATGTTATTGGCAAAATTAAGGAGTCTCTTCCACGAACGCAGTAAATGAAGAGTCGAAGTTGAAGTTGACAGATGAAATGTCACCACAGATACAAAATATAATACGTTCAGAAACGTCAAACCTTACATTGCATTTAACAAAGTTATTGATGACTTTGGAAAAATGCTTCTTTCCTTAGAACACATTCTTGGCCGAATGCCACAGCGTGCGAGAAAACCCAACTGCATTACCTATTGAAATTCAGTGCAGACAATGAATCGTTATCATTGCTTATTTATTTATTGTTACTAGTTGTTGCCCGTGGATTCACCCGTGTGGGTGTCGATAAGCATCTCTCGGTAATGTACACTTGAACAGTAGATAAGTTACTTCTTTTGGCGATATGATAGGAAAAAAATAAAATGTGGACTATAGCTAACTTCAGGGTGTTCGTTTTTCGTGACGGTGAGCGCGCGCATCGTTAAAAATAACTCTCATCATTTTTCCTAACGCGCCAAATGAAGTATTTTATTTAAACTTTAAAAACGTGTGCGCCTCGGGACGCCCGACAGAAATGACTAAATAAAACTAACCTAAGTTGCAACTATTTTATATTCCCGAAAAACGGCCGCCGTGGCTTACAGTGAGTAAGCAGGAGCCTGCGTATAGGCGAGAGAAAGGGAAGCCAGACAGATTGGCGCCGTAACGCGTTACGTAACGAAGCGGTTTACTCTCTCATAACGTTTCCTTTTAAAGCAAGCCTGCGAATAGTGGTCGTTTATGTAGCTCAAAATGCTTGGTTTTTGTAGTTTCCTAGATTTAAGCCTTCAGCTAGGCTATTGCGTATCAATGACAGTCAACAGTGACGATCACTGGGCATAGTGTTCAACAATTAACTGTCAAACAGCAAGTTTCGTATTGCCTAACATCAGTGTTTATCTAGGAGGACGTCATGCGCACTCGCAGAGATGTGACGAAGCGCACAGCACCCTGTCTGATAGTCACCGTAACTTGAAGTCCACTTAAAGTGCAGACACAATTTTTATTGTAAATTCTCAATTGTCATCAAAGCTTCTTCGCATCTGTGAGGACTATGCGGTGGCTCACGGCCTCAGGTACAATGGGGCATTGGGTCACCGATAGTCTGTCCGATGATGTGGACGTGGAAAGGGAACGCAGGAGAGCATTGGCAGTTCGATGTAACATGCTGGCTCGTAGGTTTGCACGTTGTACTAGGGAGGTGAAAATTACGCTCTTTAGAGCGTATTGCCAATCTATGTACACGTGTGCCCTATGGGTCAGCTATACAAAAAGCTCGTACAATGCTCTGCGTGTCCAATACAATAACGCCTTCAGAGTTATGTTGGGGCTGCCGCGCTTTTGCAGTGCGTCGGGGATGTTCGCGGAAAATGGCGTGCCAGATTGTTACGCACTGATGCGGACACGTATAGCATCCCTGATGCGGCGAGTGCGCGACAGCTCCAACAGCTTAATGGCAGTAGTAGCCGACAGGACAGACAGTCCAATAATGTGGCATTGGATGACCACTCATCGTGCGTCATTCCAGTATTTAAAATAATTTGTTTAGTGTATTTATATGTGTTTTCATGTATTTATCTATGTTTTATGTATAAAGTTGTAATGTGTGTGTTTTATGGACTTATGGTCTGAAATAAATTTTATTATTATTATATTATTAAAGTTCGGTGTGCAGCTGGACGCCAGTTTTTCTGGTTACTAAAACCATGAAAAACCAAAACCTATAGAGATGACAATACTCAAACGCCGTTCGTGGGTAGCAGCGACTCGTGGTACACAAATAAACCAATGTTGACGTTTAAAAGGTTCTTTGCGAAGTCACGTGAATACCTTCTTAAGCAATTTATGTAGCTGTTTGCTTTCACTCCTCGGCTCATCATTCACACAAACACCGGCTCGAAATATACTAACCGCAGAGATTAAATAATTGGGCGTAAATGAGTTTTATTACGATGTCCTTAAGATATGCCAGCGTAGCGAAGTTTAATTTTTCTATAGTTTTTTTGCAATTTGCCGTTTGGTGTCACGTTGTATGTTGATTCAAATATAATTCGAAAACGTAACAAATATGGTCTATGTAAGTTATATTAATTGACACTAAATTAATTGAATCCCATTGAATTACTGTTTAATAAAATAATCATGACGACAATGGGCTTCTGAGAGTTGGCTTCGGTCCCTCGTACGCCTTCCAAAGATCCGAAACCCAAGGTTTCCGTAAAATAAAATAAACTCACGTGAAAATCCTCTTTAAAGTGTTTGTTCCAATTCGCCCCTGCGTTTCTATTTACCCCGTTTGGCAGTACTTAAATAATTTACTACGAAATTCAGTACACGTGCTCCATAATTAATCGAGTTGATAATATTTCATAGAAATTTCCTTCAACTAAGTCAACCTTAAATCGGAAATTTTCAGTTACAACTGTAGAAATAAGTTTGTTTCTTCATAGACATTCTTTGAAAAACCAACTTATTTTTACAGTCAAACGAAAAAATGTGCATTCTTACACTGTGCGTGGTCGTACCTACCTACAGTACCTACATATATGCACTTGGCTTATTTAAACGTCTGCTACCGCGTCACTGCAATTGTCTATACCTACTATATGTAACTACTTTATCAAATTACTCATTTGACTCAAGTACAAGTGTAATGTAATGTAATGCTCTTATTCCATTCAATAAATGCCATGAATTCTACGTACTTACCTATTTTAAAACCAAACAGCCATCGGTATGTTGTTTTAATAACTTACTCATTGTAAAACCAATGACTCTATAGGTACTTAATATCATTGTGGTTTCATGACAAATAAAACTTTTCATAACTATTCTTAATGTCATTCAGGTTCAAATAAATACTTAGGTATAAAAGTATAATTCACTTGCTTCTAAATCGGTGAAAGAAAACATAAGTAGGTAGTAGTAGTAGTGAGGAAACCGGCTCGCCGGAGAGAGATTTCGCAACGGCATCGGCATCGGCATCGGCATGTGAAGCTAATTCAAAAAACAAAACAAAACTCTGATAACAGGAATCACTAACCACAGAATAAAAAGAGGTTGTACGATAAGGAGTACAGTGGTACCAATTTATCCTTGAAATAATTGGTGGCGCTGCTCGTCAACAAGAAGCCAAAAATTACGCCAAAAGCGACTTTAAATCTCTAACATAATGCTAGTTCCAAATACTACCGTTTTACAGATAAGTTGGCTTGACTATACCTATTCTATTATTGTTATTGATAATCGTGGTACAAGATGGCGAGCCGGGGCTTCCCCGCGTCTTATAACATCTCAAACGATACCGTTACTGCTATTGGCGTACCCAGAGAGGGGGGGGGGGGGGGGGGGGAGAGCTTCAACTAGAAAACATTCGACACATATATTTTGTCTTTTTTCACGTAATCAATTAATAACGGCGATACATCGAGTCAAAATACTGCATGACGTCACTATCCTATACAGTTTATCCTGAATAGGGACGTTACTCAACTTTCATGCGCATAATCTGAGTAGTTTCCTATTAATTTGAAAAAATTGGTTGCCTGTAAAGTCGGTATACGGGCGAAAGTTTTACGTGACAACGACTTTGAGTGGTAAAATAATTTTAATGTGAATATTCATTCGTATAGTAGGAAGAAGGATGAAATAATAGTAACAATTTAAAACATTTATTTATACAAAGAATTATATTTAAAACATTCACTTTTTATGTCTGTCTCTCTCGCTCTTAGGCGGGCGAACCATGCCCGAGTGGAAGGGACGCGTGCCTCTCACTCGCTCTCATTGTGAGCGCATAACGTGAGCGGAGCGTAACGCAGTTTCTTGAAGTGTCACCCGGCAAACCAATTTATAAGACGTTGTCACGTCAAAAGTGAAAACATACGTGTTAATCTTTTTTGTAATAAAAGACGGACTTACTATATTTTGATATTTATTACCGTCCAAGCGTAGCAATATAGACATGCTATAATATTGCTCTTCATTTGACCGTTAACCTTATTTAAAGTATATAAACATATCATATAGGTAAGTGTATAGGTATTTAAGTACCTATCTAAGTAAATAGGTATTGCGCTCATAACAAAGAAGGCAGTTACCGTGGTTACTGATAACAACTAACACCGCTATGTGTTATTATGGTTTGTTACATTTATTAATGTGTAAGTATCGAAAAAATAAGGAATATCGAAAAATGTATCGTTGTAGGTATCGATATTTTTCGCTACATATATCGATATAATAATACCAGTTACTGTCCCACTGCAGAGCAAAGGCCTCTTCTCATACAGAGAAGGCTCGAGCATGATCACCACGCTTGCTCAAGGGGGATTGGCGATTTCAAACTTATATTAACTATTAGTCCAGGTTCTCACGATGTTTTCCTTTACCGATGTCAAATGATGTCTAAGATAAACTTAGAAAGTACGTATGAATTGAAAAAGACATATTGGTACTTGCCCGGATTTGAACCACAACCTCGTGCATGAGAGGATATATCGATATGGTTCAATTAAAAAATCGAAGTCAAATCATTCATTTTAACTAGGCTATTAGGAAGACCCTCTAAAATATCTATCAATTTTACACATTGGGGTAGGAAGAGCACATCAAGTTACTCCTATGTGTCAAATTTCTTTAATAGTTTTTCAACTTTATCTTAAAATCATTAAGGTTCATGTTCAAGTGGAAAAATGTACAGTATTAGGTAGGTTGATGTGCTGGCGTCTGTTCATGTTGCTTACATATTTACAATTTTTTAATTTTGTTTATTATTATAATTCACACAGTCGTACACATGTTCACTTTGTATTGTACCACTAAACCAGTGATGGTTTGTCTTGGTAATCACATTCGCCTAAAAAACATTCCTTAATTACTATAGTCAGTAAATATACATTAGGCTAATTCACATGTAGGCATATTCACAATAATGCATTGCACATAACTAATTAGAGTCGTAAAACATCTAGGTATCAGTAAGCAGGTAGTTACACAAAAGTTTTGCATTAAATATATTGCGACCGTATGAGTATAAAACATGAATTAAAAGTCGATAAAAAAAAATAAGGTAAAAGTATACAAATGTCAAAAGAATATCGACACTTTTTGACACTAGCAACATCACTAGCTACTCAATTGTGTATTAATAAAATCAAATGCTTTGTCAATCAATTTAAATGACTTGTTAAAATTGCACGTAGGCGATTTTATCCGCATTAAATGACGAATTTCGTCAAGAATTCTTCCTTGTAGGTAGACCATGGTCATTCAATACTTACTAAACGGAACATCACCAAAGACATTCAATGACCGATCAATGATCGATTTTTTACAAGACACATTTCCCATTTAAAAACTGTCAAAGTTGTCAAATATTCGCCCCTGCTCCCCTGCTCTTATGTCAAAATGGTCGGTAAATCCCGCGCCATCTTGGATGATATGACAGGTGATAAAATGTCTTTCCAGTCGAATATAAATAAATATTCTACAATTTTCCCACAACGCCATCTAGTCCCAAGCTAAGCAAAGCTTGTATTATATATTACTAAACTAAATACATACTTACCTATAGGTATATGTATGTATATCAAAATGAATCGCTATTTTCCTTGGTCATAAGCATCACGCGTGAACGGCTTGTTATTGACGGCTAACGTGTTTGTTATTGTCACGAAAAGGTTCTTACGAAAGAAAACAATTAGAAAATTGAGCGGAACATTGGATCTTAAACATTTTTCAAATGCAGCGCCAAATTAGATGACATCACAGGCAGTGCTGCCACCTCTCTGAAGCCAGTAAGCGCTAAAAGTGCTTGAAAAAAGCGCTAGATTCCGCTAGATTGCATAAAAAAACACACACACTCAAGTAATACTACCAAAAATTTGTTTTAATCATTTTAAATCTAAATTAATAAAGAGGCTAATCGCTTTCGCTGTCTGAGCAGGTTCTGTAGACTGAATTTTTGTAGGTCCAGGTTGCGGTTTTTGAGGGTTTTGTAATTTCCATTTATACATATTTTTGGTTTGACGTGACGTGTGTTAGAACATTTTCGGGAAAATCGTAGTTTTAACAACGATTTACCCGACGGTAGCAGTCCCGACATGTAGCCTTTTTGTAAGATAATCCCAATCGTTTATGTAAATTTGCGTTTATCGTGTCTGTGCCAGGTCTGCCAAAAAAGCGCTATATTTTCCGCTAGGAGTTAAAATTGTAATTTCAGCGCTAAGTGTTCCAAAAAAGCGCTAGATCTAACTCCGAAAGCGCTAAGGTGGCAGCACTGATCACAGGTGACAAATTCCTTCCCAGCTCATAATCAGGTGACAATTTGACACTTGACAAGTCTTTAGCTAAAACAAAGAAGGTACATACCTAACATAAATTACATCTAAAATAATAATGCACTGTGATTGATCATATCAAAGCAATTAGTATTCATTATCAAGGTTATCTGCTTCATTACAGTGCTTAAAGTATACAATCTACGCATATAATAAATATCTGACTAGCACTTAGCTTGTGACTTCGTCCGCGTGAATTTACTTTCACTTCGAACTATAACATCCCCTTCAAACTTTAGTAGTTTTTTAGTTGGATCATAGTAACCATGAAAAGACGGAAAAAGCGCCCTGATTGAAAATTTTCCATATTTTTAAGAGATCCACGGACCGACCCCGGCAAGCGTAGCTACACAACCTTCGATCGACCTTCGAGTTCTGTATTCTATCTTTTGACTCTTAGGGTCCGTTCACACAGACCGGCTCGGAGAGCATCGGCGCGCATTTTTCTTTTCACACAGACGGATCGTATGCGCTTGGAGTTGGTCGGAGCGGAGCCGCCAACTATTTCACATAGACCGGCTGGAAGCGACCTTAAAGCGGAAGCACTCGGAGCCGGTCGGATGCGCTCGCAGCCGGTCGGATGCACTTGAAGCCGGTCGGATGCGCTCGGAGCCGGCTGTCGCTTGGTCGTTGAAAGGATTGCGCTATCAAAATGGCGGTCGGCGTGGAGAAGCGCGGACGCAATCGGAACCGATTGGCTGCGCGAGCGAGACAGAGCACGCAATCGGAGCCGATCGGCTGCGCGAGCGAGAAAGAGCACGCAATCGGAGCCGATCGGCTGCGCGAGCGACAAAGAGCATGCAATCGGAACCAAACGGCTGCACGATCGAGAAAAAGTACGCGATCGGAGCCGGTCAGCTCCTCTTATTGTTTCACACCAAGCGCCTTCAAGCATTCTTAATCATAAAAGCAGTGCACATGCCAAAATAAACCTTAATACAAATTCTAAAAACTCTGTTTGCAACGTGATAAGAATCTGCTCTCCTCTCCGACCCGGTCTGTGTGAACGGACCCTTAGTAATTGACCTCGCAATCACTTGTCTCTCAGTAATTGACCTCAGTTCATGCAGAAAAACAAATATTATGTCTAAACTATTAGCTTGTTATCGGATATATACCGAAACGTCATCTTGTTCGGCTTCCCGTCGAACAGAATGCTGAATATCAGGCTACCAGTATTTTACATGTAATTCCTAATAATTCATAATTCATTTATTTATTGTTTGTCACAGGTAAACAGAAGATCTTACAATTAGTGTTAGTGTATCACTGTAACATACCCATGGGGTGTACAATCTATACTTCTATACTTATAATACTTATACTTCTATACTTATAATACTTATACTTATACTTATACTTATACTTATTACTTATATTACTTATTACTTATTACTTATTACTTATTACTTATAATATAATATAATATAATATATAATATAATATAATATAATATAATCTATACATATAATAAGACTGTAAAAAAACTGTGTCTGTACATTGAATATATTTAAAAAATAATAATTGAGGGGGGCTTAGAAACAGTAATAGAGCACGAATCCAAAAAAAAAAGTCTGTCTGTTTGTCTGTTTGTCTGTTTGTCTGTTTGTCTGTTTGTCTGTTTGTCTGTTTGTCTGTTTGTTTGCACACGCTAATCTTCGGAACTACTGGACGGATTTGAATGATTTTTTTTTTGTTGTATAGATATTAAGTCTGGTCAACACATAGGCTATAATTTATCTTGGAAACTGGAACACCTGATGCAGAACCGCAACAGACCAGCTAAACTATAGGCGATACAAAAATGATCCCATAGCAAAAATTGTTCCACGTGATGAGCATTTTCTGCTGAGAGAATAAATTTGAAGATCCGGAACACCTGATGCAGAACCGCAACAGACCAGCTAAACTATAGGCGATACAAAAATGGCCCCATAGCAAAAATTGTTTCACGTGATGAGCATTTTCTGCTGAGAGAATAAATTTGAAGATCCGGAACACCTGATGCAGAACCTCAACAGACCAGCTAAACTATAGGAGATACAAAAATGGTCCCATAGCAAAAATTGTTCCACGTGATGAGCATTTTCTGCTGAGAGAATAAATTTGAAGATCCGGAACACCTGATGCAGAACCGCAACAGACCATCTAAACTATAGGAGATACAAAAATGGTACCATAGCAAAAATTGTTCCACGTGATGAGCATTTTCTGCTGAGAGAATAAATTTGAAGATCCGGAACACCTGATGCAGAACTGCAACAGACCATCTAAACTATAGGAGATACAAAAGTGGTACCATAGCAAAAATTGTTCCACGTTATGAGCATTTTCTGCTGAGACAATAAATTTGAAGATCCGGAACACCTGATGTGGAACTTCAAGAGCCCAGCTACACTATAACATAGATTGGAATGACGTCTTAGCAAGAGTTGTTCAGCCTTATGAGCACTCGCTGTTGACGTATAAAAATCGAAGATCTGGAACACCTGTTGTGGAACTCCAAGAGCCCAGCTACACAACTCAAATAGGAATGACGTCTTAGCAAAAGTTGTTCGGTCTGATAGGCATTTCCTGTTGACTTATAAAAATCGAAGATCAGAAACATTTGATATAGAAATTAAAACTATCACTAATTTCATTGCATAATTATAAAATAACATAAGTAGGAGGTACTACGCGGTGAAGGCGGGAACAGTTCAGGACTGATTTTCGATGACGATGGTATATCGTTGAAAATTAGACTCTACTGGATAAAACTCCCATTTTTTTATCGTATGCCTTCGGCCTTATGTTATTTGAGTGTTTAATTTCCTTTTCCATTTATCTTCGTTACACGGTAGCTTACCCGGTAACGCAGGGGAGCAGCCACTTAGATTTTAATTGATCAGGTATCATCACAATAAAACTATAACCATGCCTAGAAAGAGGTCAAATTTTTCCCAATGTTCCAAAGGTGCTAAATGATTAAAGATCATAAGATCCCAACAATCTACCGAAGAGCGTTAGGAGAGACTTGATGCTGTTCGAGAACATGAGGCTGCAACTCGCTCCGTGGAAACTTCTTGGGATCGCGAAGCACGCCTGCATTCTCAGCGTATTTACGTATGTACATCCAGGTCTCTAGACACCAGTGAAGAAAATGTGCGCGACTGACCGCTGATCGTGAACATCATGCACTGTCTCGCGAGTTGGAGACGTTCACGGAAAAAGCATGACGCTTGAGTTTTCAGCGTATATACGCATCGACTCTAGAGATAAGTTGGGGAAGGAGATGCGCGACTGACCACTGATCGTGAACGTCACGCAACATATTATAGGCTATAATTTATTTTGGAAAATGGAACACCTAAAGTAAAAGAGATATAAAAATGGTGCCATTGCAAAAACTATTCCACGTGAAGAGTGTTTTCTGCTGTGAGACTAAATTTGAAGATCTGGAGCACCTGTAGGGGAACTCCAAAGCCCAGAGACAATTTAACATATACATAATAGAAATGGCGTCTTAGCAAAAGTTGTTAAGTCTGATGGCATTTCCTGTTGACCAACAAAAATAAAAAATCTGGAACATCTTGAATCGTCTCGCGCATCCCATTGATTTCCCGTCCCCGGGCTTATAGAATTCGACATTAGATGTTTCAGATCTTCGATTTTGACGACCCCGTTGTCGCTGGCATAAGCAACAGGATCCGCGTACGAAGTCGCGGGCAGAAGCTAGTATATAATATAATAATAATAATAATATTATAAAGAGGTAAAATTTGTAAGTTTGTAAATTTGTATGTAGGGGGTAATCTCTGGAACTCATAATCCAATTCTAAAATTTTTTTAACTGGCAGAACGCTACATTATTCCTGAGTGCTATAGGCTATAAATTGTTTCTATAACATGTATATTAACCGAGCTATCACAATTTTTGTCTAGCAAGTCGGAAAAAAATACCTCATAAAACAGAATTATTTGCGTGCGCTGCCTAAACAGTTGCTTAAAATTAAAAACAATATAGGGCTACCTGGTTCGTCTTAATTATTTCTACAAAAAAGTCCGCGATACCATATGTCTATCTTTTATATTTTAGCTTTTATACTGCTTTTATTGCATTAAAAAAAAAAATTTTGGGCATACTTACGTTTGGTTGATTATTTGAGCAACAAAATATTAATTCTTATGAGAATAAATTATTTCAGTATCACAAGAACATCATACAGATAAGATTTGCCATTTACAGTATATCAATTGGTCATACAGTTTCGGAGATAATATAAAATTACTAAAACGCAAAATGCCCAGGCCCTAGCATAACTTTCATTGTGCAGGCGTTTTACCTATTTGCCCATAGATGGCGTTCTGCAATTACGTCATTTTTTTGAATCGCGGTGTAAGACTTTCCGTGGATTGATGACCCACTCGAATTTTTATGCCCACGATGTTGTTAGTTCTGGAGTTCTAAATATTACATGTCTGTTGCTTATTGGTTTCGGTTGTTTCGTTCGTATACTTCGAAAATATCGTAATTTCGTTGTTTTGTAAAGGACATGTTTCATTTTTGTATGGGCCTCCGGCCATAACATGTACATCATCAGCGAAGCTGCGAAACTTACCCCTGAATAGAATAAAGTTTATTTTTTTACATAATATCATATGGTTTTTATGTACAAAATTAAAATTGAAAAAGTTTGTCGTTTGTCGTAAGGGTTATTGACAGCCATCCATGACAGGTTGTAGAGATGACGTTTACTTAACCTATAATATAATTGTTTACTTTTTGTTCATCGAACAAATAAATCATTAATAGACTAAGATCATAATTACTGTGATCTTTCATAAAAAATATTAGACAAAAGTGGTTCACTAAAGTAAGATCAAGAATCATTTCTTTAGGGAGTATTGGCTTATCATATAAAAGTTAAAACCTACTGTGTTCAATCCCTGCTGGATGCGTTTATTTCAATACATTTCCTTCAGCTAGTTTTTAAATCTCTTTGCCTTCAGCTAACCGGTCTCATTTGTCTAATGTTATACAGAATATGCTATAATGATGCTGTAATTATTGAATAGATTGGTATGGTACTAGTAAGATTGAAATAAAAAATGTAAGTAGGTAGATAATTGGAGAACAAGGTACCGGCCGACCCCAAAACCATTGGAGAAAGGGTCATTGCTTTTTGGGTCGGCTTCCAGTTAAGCTGGATGCCGCAGAATATAAAGAGGGCGGTAACTGGGTAACATCTACCATTTGTAAATATTGGTATCAGATTTACCTACTGACTTTTATCTATCCATAACAACTGTCAAATATCTTCAAATGACGATGGAGATCAATAAATAAGCCATTTGGTTTAACATGCTTTCTGAGAGATGTTAAGCCTTTGGTGAACTACAGAAGGAGAGTAGGGACTCTCAAAAAAAAGAAATAAGAGAACAAATCAGGATTTAAAACTTTATTCTTCTTCTCTTACTGATACATCATCAAGTACACAGGCACTATGTGTCGTTCTAGGTTTGTACAACCTGGTACAGTCAACAGCAAAAGTAGATGATCAAAATCAGAAATTCAATACTAATGAACGGAGTTCGCGCCAGAACTGTGTGGCGTCGAAGTGATTCAAAAGTATGTGATTGTAAATTATACCAAACATTTACTACCAGTACAGCTGCCATATGTTTGTGATCAGTTTTGACTCCAAAAGTTATAAACTCAATTCGCATCAGAACTAAGAAGTGAAAAAAAAATTCAAAACTAGTGAACAGCTAAAATCAAAAATTAAATGATGAAACTGAGGCCACGTAATCGTGAAGCAAATAATTCATCCATACGTATTTTTTTATTAACCCAGTAATTTAATTAGCTATGTTTAAAACAGCTGAATTTGATAAAAAAAATGCATATTAAATATATTTAATATATTTCATCCAATTGAACCCCTAAAAAAAGCACTTGTTTCACTTTGATATGTTTTTTTGGAAGTAGGTTGTTTTTTTTTGTAAAAATGTTTTAATTTTTCACTTTTTGTGGGTCAGTTTGTAATTTATCTAAGTTACAATAGCCCAATGACAACTGCTCATCACCTCTTACAACATATTGCTTTTCTCGATACAGGGACGTTAATTGTTGAGGAGTTCTCCTAGTAAGATCCAGGAGAAATTGAGCTCCATGGTGAAGGCATCATCACCACTATGCATTTTGACAAGCTTAAATTACTTAGCAACTACATTAAAGTACCTAATCGAATCGCAACCCGTGAAATACTTAGGTATAATTGAGTAGTTATGATGCCCTACTGTGGTCTTCATCATCAGTTCCACTTTAGCAAACGGTGCTTTCCGAGAGCGAATGCACGAGTTACTATACCAAATACCCAAATCACTATAGGTGTTCCTATAACATTTGAGGTTTTCCCTCGATTTCCATAGGATCCCTTCATCAGATTCTGACTTGGTGACAATGAGACCACAGCGAGAGTATACCCTTTCAAACAAAAAAAATATTTTGCAAATCCGGCTATATATGACGAAGTTATGCCCAAACATACATATAAACATCCGAATTGATAACCTCCTCCTTTATTAGAAATCGGTTAAAAATAATATAATTCAAAAACTTTAGTATTTAAACTGGTTTTTTTTTGTAACTTCTGGCAATGTTTAAAAGTAGCTGATGTGATACAAAACGATAATTGAATAAATATTATCATCTTTGCATGTTTGTGAATTTAAGTCAATGTTCAAAAGTAGCTGACGTGATACAAAACGATAATTCAATGAATATTAATATCTTTGCATGTTTTTGAATTTTGTGTCAATGTTCAAAAGTAACTGATGTGATACAAAACGATAATTCGATAAATATTAATATCTTTGCATGTTTTTGAATTTTGTGTCAATGTTCAAAAGTAACTGATGTGGTACAAAACGATAATTCGATAAATATTATTATCTTTGCATGTTTCGAATTTATGTCAATGTTCAAAAGTAGCTGATGTGATACAAAACGAGAATTCAATAAATATTAATATCTTTGCATGTTTTTGAATTTTGTGTCAATGTTCAAAAGTAACTGATGTGGTACAAAACGATAATTCGATAAATATTATTATCTTTGCATGTTTCGAATTTATGTCAATGTTCAAAAGTAGCTGATGCGATAAAAATCATAACTCAATGATTGCTTTTGCCCAGTCGGCTACAATATATTAAAACCGGAAGGTAGATTGATATTTTACATTAATGAGCAGAAATGCTTGTTGAGTAGAATAGCACATCAGCTACTTTTGAACATTGTCATAAATTCGAAACATGCAAAGATAATAATATTTATCGAATTATCGTTTTGTATCACATCAGCTACTTTTGAACATTGTCATAAATTCGAAACATGCAAAGATAATAATATTTATCGAATTATCGTTTTGTATCACATCAGCTACTTTTGAACATTGTCATAAATTCGAAACATGCAAAGATAACAATATTTATCGAATTATCGTTTTGTGTCACATCAGCTGCTTTTGAACATTGACATAAATTCACAAACATGAAAAGATGATAATATTTATTCAATTATCGTTTTGTATCACATCAGCTATTTTTAAACATTTGACAGAAGTAACAAAAAAAAACCAGTTTAAATACTAAAGTTTTTGAATTATATTATTTTTAACCGACTTCTGAAAAAGGAGGAGATTATCAATTCGGATGTTTATATGTATATTTTTTATGTATGTTTGGACATAACTTCGTCATATATAGGCGGATTTGCAAAATTATTTTTTTGTATGAAAGGATATACTCTCGCTGTGGTCTCATTGTCACCAAGTCAGAATCTGATGAAGGGATCCTATGGAAATCGAGGGAAAACCTCAAATTTTATAGGAACACCTATAGTGATTTGGGTATTTTGTATAGTAACTCGTGCATTCGCTCTCGGAAAGCACCGTTTGCTAAAGTGGAACTGATGATGAAGACCACAGATGGGCATCGGAACTACTCAATTATACCTAAGTATTTCACGGGTTGCGATTCGATTAGGTACTTTAATGTAGTTGCTAAGTAATTTAAGCTTATCAAAATGCATAGTGGTGATGATGCCTTCACCATGGAGCTCCAGTTCACCTGGATCTTACTAGGAGAACTCCTCAACAATTAACGTCCCTGTATCGAGAAAAGCAATATGTTGTAAGAGGTGATGAGCAGTTGTCATTGGGCTATTGTAACTTAGATAAATTACAAATTGACCCACTAAAAGTGAAAAATCAAAACATTTTTACAAAAAAAAACAACCTACTTCCAAAAAAACATTTCAAAGTGAAAAATAACTTTAATATTTTTCACTTTGTAGTGTTTTTTTGGAAGTTGGTTGTTTTTTTGTAAATAAGTTTTTATTAATGAACATTGTGCTTTTTTAGGGGTTCAATTGGATGAAATTTGGCATATATTAAATATGCATTTTTTATCAAACTCAGCTGTTTTAAACATAACAAATTAAATTACTGGGTTAATAAAAAAATACGTATGGATGAATTATTTGCTTCACGATTACGTGGCCTGTTTCATCATTTAAATTTTGATTTTAGCTGTTCACTAGTTTTGAATTTTTTTTTCACTTCTTAGTTCTGATGCGAATTGAGTTTATAACTTTTGGACTCAAAACTGATCGCAAACATATGGCAGCTGTACTGGTAGTAAATGTTTGGTATAATTTACAATCACATACTTTTGAATCACTTCGACGCCACACAGTTCTGGCGTGAACTCCGTTCATTAGTATTGAATTTCTGATTTTGATCATCTACTTTTGCTGTTGACTGTACAAAACAACTCGAACTAGATATACCAACTTTTTTGTATGAGTTTAATTATATGTAATAGGCAAAACCTGTGGAGGTTAGTTTGGATTAGAGTCAGCTTCAACGATAGGTGGTTCATATTCTAAACAAACAGCACTTCTAGCCCAAGTCCAACAAACATTGCACACCAAAGAACGATAACTGACCTGTAAAAACAATACAGAATAAACTCACACATTCACAGATCAATACATAGTAGTCATAGTATTTTATTGATAAGGGATTCTTACAAGTCATATACAGATAAAAACCACATACTACATAGATTTACAGTTAACTATTTTACACACCTGTCTACGTTATATTCTTCTAGAAATGACATCTCTTTCTGGAGCATTCAGGAACAAATGTGTGTGACGTCTCAATGTTGATGTTGAACATACAACACAAACATTCCTACTATTAAGGTGAAGATTGGCTGCACGCTGTACATTTCTTCTAGCAGATACCCAGCATGAATAACATACTCTGCCTCCAGAGGTTATCTAAAAATAATACATTTGTTAGGATTTTTACCAAGCTTGATAAAACATTTTCATAGTTTTATTAAGTATTTTTCCCATACAATTGATAATCATTACTTTCTTATCGCATGAATCAGTCTATTGCAGGAGAATTGTAAGTGTAATCTTAACATATATAAAAATCATACATAACGCATATCAACCTATTGTGGAGTTATCCGGGCTGTGATTTCATCTCTCTCAGGACCATGTGGAATACTGTGTGATCTTCTCTGAGAGAGAAAGAGATCTGGTAGATACATCTACCAGCCTGCAGGCACTCACCTCACAGCAATGGCAAACAATGGCAACATCTGGTATCTGAAATTATTATCATGATGTTAGTGATACTATAAATTGTTGTAAAAGCCAAAAAAAAGCAAAGTGAACTGTTTGCAAATAATAGGTACCTGTCTTGGGGCAATTAAATTAGATATTGCATCTCTCTGAGGCCACTCGTTAAATTATGCGACCTCCTTGAGATTAAAGATAAAAGGCACCACATACATTATGACACAGACACATACATTTTGATTCATATGTTTCACGGGTCTATTCCATTACCCTGCGTTACTTTAGTACTACTATGAGTACTCTCAAGAAGATTACTAATTGAGTTACAACATGCCTTGCATAATGCAGCATCAGGAGCAATCTGAAAACATACTTATATATTATACTCTGAAAACGAGTTCATAATACCTAGTTAACATATTAAGAACTGTTTATAGTAATTTGACAGTTGAAAGGATAAAACTCAAAATCACTCAAACTCAAAATCTTTGTTGCATTCATGTGTTTGTATTTAACATTTGTTTTTACATTTAATATAAGTTCCAACATGAAACCCAGTGATACCTATTACATGTTGAGTCGCACATGTTTGAAACTGTTAATTTAAAAATTATATTCTTACCTCTTGAGCCATGTCTTGTTAAAAAATTAAACAAAAGCTCTGGACCTAAATCTGCTGCAATATAATGACTTCATCACTGAGTATCCCTTTATTGCACTTCACACAAGCCATTTTCCAACAAGCCAAAGGATCTGCAAAAAACAATGAGGTAAACCTTGTGTTTCCAACTCAATCCAACTGATTTACAAATATTTTTCAATAATTTACCTTCAATGTAAGTAAAAACAGAAGATTTCCAATGGGCAGACGAATCCAAATCGCAGATTTCTGAGTTTGAGTACCGCTAAACAAAGCCAAAGTCAATCCAAGAATGAGCAGATATCACAAAACCGAAGTTATAGTAGTATAAAATTGAGAAAATGCAAAATAACACTGAAAACCACGAAAGCCAAAATCAAATCGAGTCGAACGAAATTGACACTGACAACTTGACAAGTGACTTAAATGAGTTTCAAGTCAAGCTGTTTTTTTAATTCGTTCAGAAACACAGTTCAAAAATGGAGACTAAAGATTTTTGAATCGATGAAATCATCACACTTAATTATATTTACCCAAAATATGTACAAGAGAATAATAGTAATTTATTTTTAACACAACAAGAATACACACCTTTTTTAATTATTTTCTATATTGCATTGATTGGTTGAGACATTATTTCAGAACGAATAAAGTATGCAAGCAAACGAGACGCCATGTTGAATAAAACATGGCAATAATTGAAAAACTATTATTTTTTGTACAC
This sequence comes from Euplexia lucipara, assembly GCA_921972225.1. NCBI lineage: Eukaryota > Metazoa > Arthropoda > Insecta > Lepidoptera > Noctuidae > Euplexia > Euplexia lucipara. The sequence continues at coordinate 6,347,175 of OV179172.1, read as the reverse complement.
AACAAATCAGACTCTAATTCACCAGATACTATTTTTCCCCAATTCGTGGTATTTTTTCCTTTTTTTTCGACATACGTACATCTGGTGGCCGAAAAAGAAACATCTCCTTTGTATGTTCGTCTACGTAGTTTCGTAGGTACTTCGTTTTCGTTCTATCGTAATAATCGATACGAGTTATTCGATATTACAATTGTTTTGTTTTGTAAAGGCAGACGGTGTTCGAGTCGCTCTCCCTTTGTTCATAATTGTTTTCAAGTCTGTGCGTAGTTTGTTGAGAGCATGCCTAAAAGGAAATCTCAACTGTCCCGGCAGACATCACAGACAAGAGCCGCTCGAGTACGCCGTACGGAAGAATCTGCCCCTGAAAATGAGCAGCGCCTCTCGAGAAATAGAGAAAATATTTCGCAAGCACGCGCTAGAGAATCTAGCTCCGAGCGCTCACAGCGCCTCGCTGGCCAAAATGTGAGGACGTCGCGGGCCCGTGCTCGAGAAACTAGCGCTGAACGTGCGCACCAGCATGTCTCTGAGACAAGGGATAGGGAGACTAGCGCTGAGCGCTCGCAGCGGCTTGGTAGGCAAAATGTCATAACATCGCAGGCCCGTGCTCGGGAATCTAGCGCTGAACGTGCGCAGCAGCATGTCTTTGAAACAAGGGATACGGAGACTAGCGCTGAGCGCTCGCAGCGGCTCGCTAGGCAAAATGCCATAACATTCGGTAATCTTTGAAGTTACTGATCTGATTCCAAAAAATATTTTACTAATAAAATTAAATACAGTAATATCAATCGAGTGTAATCTTATGTTAAAATAAGAAATTTTCCGCGGTCGAAGTCGCGGGCAGAAGCTAGTTTTTTATATTATCATTAACATGTTATGTTTTAGTCAACCTATATATACTGCATTCATTTGGACATTAATATTACTATCATAAAATATAGCGACTGCCTATCTCACCTCACGACCCAGACACTGGGAATTTATCACTCTGGCAACGGAGCGTACTCAACTAGACTAATCGACTTGTGCCCACAATCACACAACTATCCGATGAAAATTTTGTCCGGAATGCCCGTCTAAGCAAGTTTTAAAATGTCTTTGTTTCCAACGAATCTTCATAATTGTTGACATACCTACAACAAAAATAAGGTTAAATTGTTTTGTATATTCTAAGCGGGTGACTTGTTAAACATGTATGTAAGTAATTTATAAGCACGCTCGTTGCCGAGTTTTGCAATCAGTTTCCTCCTTAAACTAATACATTGACAGATCATACTCACTCACACACACGCACTCATATGTATATATAGTTTATAGTGTTATGTTTTTGTTGTAGACAATAGTTAATCCAAACGCCAAGTATTATTGGTTGCGTCATGACAAAGACATTCAATACCTATAGACCGGACATCACAAACAAAATTTTCGTCCGAAAAAGTGTGTCCTGCCTGCAGGACACAAGTCTATGAGTTTTTTTTAGTACGCTCCGCTGCCGCTCCAATATTCATATATTATTCTAGATGGCGTTACTGAGACATAGGATCAAAGTTTTTCTATGACATTTCCTTGACATGCCCGCTCTATAGTCTTTTAAATCTCTTTGTGTCATGGTATGTGTAGAATATAAATCAATTTAGTTAATTCGCACATACACTTACTACGTTAGTTTAGTTCAGTGTTTAGCAAAAAAACATGAGGAAACGACCATGCCTGAGAGATGTTTTTTTCGGCATATGAGGGCAATTCAGAAGCCCATAGGCGACCACACGATAAGAAAAAGAGTTTATTAACGTGGTCTTTTTGCTACTAAACTTGGAAGAGGCTCACACTTGAGTCCAAAGCCAAGGCTGATGCTAGGAAACTCGGCGTTCTCGCAAAGGTCCGGCGCGCTGCGGTACTTCACACCGGATCAGCTTCTTATGTTTTACAAAGCACAGGTCCGTTCGTGTGTGGAGAACTGCAGTCACATATGGGCTTGTGCTGCTAGTTGCCACCTAGCAGCTTTGGACTCTGCGAAGAGGCTTATCCGCCGACTCTGATTTGATTAAAACCAATCTGCAAAGCCCTGAGCACAGACGTAGGGTAGCTAGCCTTTCGGTATTCTATAGGATACAATTTGGAGAGTGTGCACAGGAATTACATGAGTTGATTCCGCCATCACCCTTCTACCATCGGACAACCGTGTACGGCGAGTGTCCACCCTTACACCGTTGGCTCCCCAACGAACCGGACAACGCCTTGGTTAAGGTTTGCCTCGTCCGTCGAAGGACTGGAGCACCCTGCCTGCTGCAGTCTTCCCGTCCGAGTATAATTTAGGTGTGTTCAACGCTAGGGTGAATAGGCTCTTAATTAACTAGTGCGCTTCACCATCATTGATTGCATCACCGCTTACCATCAGGTGGGATTGCAATCAAGAACTAATTTAGTTACCTGTACCTTTATATTCTTAAGACCATTTATGTACAGACGGCAGCTGGCACGTCAAGTTACCCCAATGGTATCAAATTTTCCCAATTGAATATGAACCTTATTCTGTTTGACATAAGAAAAACGATCAAAGAAATTTGACACATTGGGGTAACTCGATGTGCTGGCGTCTGTACATTGTGTAACGCAATAAATATTGAGTATTGAGTATGGTATCTTAAATCTCTAGGAAAAGTCTAGGCAAGTGATAGTGTGGGACAAATACTTAAGTTAATCACAGCGAGTGCCGCCATTTTAAGCAGAAATGCCCGCCAAATATATAATAGGATAATGTTTCAAGGACAATAAGATAATAAAGGTAGTGATAATATATCTTGCCAAATAGATCAATGGCCAGTTCGTATATGTGTGCAAAACGATAAATCGAATCTAGAGATTAAATAATGATTCGCCGTGTCATAGATAATACAGAATTTACTTATACAATACCAGTTTTGCTGGGGAGTTTGTTCCACCACTTCTTCTTCCCACTTAGATTTCGAATATGTAGTCCATGAGTTATTAGTATATTACTCGCTGATATTGAAATGAAAGAATTTTAGAAAATAATTCGGGTACGCTTTTTTGTTTCAGAATTTACTTATAGGTACAATACCAATTTGATGAGCAATTCAATTCAATTCAATTTGAATTTTGTTTTTTTTTTTATTTGATTTTTTGGAACGAAGTTCCTTATCGCGCGTTGTGAAAGGGGGCTAGACGGAAAAAATTCTTACGAAAAGTTGTCACGACACTTTTTGCTATAGTAAGCTATTGTAAGCTGTGCGGCGTCGCATGTTCGCAGGGAGAGGGAGAGGGAGAGGGAGAGGAAGGGGAACGGGAGGAGGAAGATGGAGGGGGAGGGGGAGAGAGAGAAGATTGAATAGTTCACTAATCAATCGAAGGGAACTTCGTTCCATCCGGGTGTCCCTTGACACCTCTCAAGTTTTTTTTGTTTCAATTTTTTTTCTTTTTGGCACTAGGAAGTAACTTTTTAGGGGATTGTCTCATTTATTTATTATGTTAGGTTCACCAACAATTGTTTACACTGAATACAGCGACCCTAAACAATATTAAAATTCAAATACAGCTCTACAATTACTTATAGGTAAACACCGCAGGCATAAAACAAAAAAATTGGAAAAATAATCTAATTTAGTAAAAAACATTTTTGCAAAAAATAAAACCGACTTCAAAAAAATCACAAACCGGTGTAAAATAACTCTAAATTAGGAAGTCTGTGGCTTTGGTGGTTTTGTCTTATTCATGAGGGGCCACCGACTTCCGATTTTAGTCAGTAAAAGTCTGACACTCCCTTCTGCTTCACCCAGAGCGGTAGAAGTCATTTAATGACTTCCTATCCTTAAAAAGAGGCTATCATTTAAATTTAAATTTAAATTGCTGGTAGTTTCAGTTTGCAAACAATTAAATAACAAGCAAAATATTAAGTATAGTACCTGATATCAAGATGACAATGCAAAATTCACTTGAGCCGGTAACTGTAACGGATTCACTTTGAAATGTGTACACTTATTTTACACACAACCATGAATCCAACACAAAAGACGCAATAACTATCCTATTAGCTTGATGAGCAATTACAGTGAAATCAAAGAAATTGAATAATTAAAATTACAAAATCAGATTTAAATCAGCTGTTAGCTGTTCAGTGTTGCCACAGGAAAAAAAATTGACTCGGCACTTTACTAATATTCTAACGTATTGAAGTTGTGCTTGTGCTACACTTGGTATCCTAAAGCTTGACGCGTTCATCATAGGGGCATGAAGATATGCTTTTCAATTACCCGCATGTAAGTAACAAACATCTATTTTGGGTCACTTTATCTTTATCCTGTAAAATTATCAAATCTGTGCCGGTCGATAGACTAAAAGTCACGCTGTGAAAACTAGAGAGAAGTGAACTGTCAGTGTCAATGCCTAGCATTAGTATCCAATGGAATGACAGCTCAATTTGCCCTCACTACGTCTACCTGTTCACGCGATGATTTGACCACAATCGCACTGCTGCACGCTTAAGCGCACTACACACCAAAGCCGCCGACCCGCCGACATAGCCCGCCGACACAACCCGGCGGCTTATGTTGAAAGAAGCATGGCGGCTTGCCGGCGGCTAGCGTACGCAAGCGCTCAGTTGCCCGGCGACACAATCTGCCAAATAAGTTTCTGGTGTCGAGCCGCCGACATGCCGCCGGCAAAGTTTTACGACTTGCAATGACTGAAGCCGCCAACATAGCCCGCCGGCAAAACGTTGCCAACATATGCCGCCGGGCGAGCACTAAAGTGAACACCAAAGAGATTTAAAATATAATAGAGAGGACAGGCGGATAAATGTTATAGAAAAACTTTGACCCCATGTCTCAGTAACGCCATCTAGCATAATATATCACATTAGAGCGGCAGCGAAGCGTACTAAACGATACTCAAAGGCTGGTTGGGTCCACAGGACACAAATATCGGGTAAAAAATTTGTTCATGATGTTCCATCTACTTGTAATTAATGTTTTTGGTGGACACTTTTATGTCTTGTGACTCTTGTGCAAAGCAAAGAGACGTTAGAGGTCTAATCGGACTTAATTGTAAAAAAATATGAGTGGTCAAACAAAAAAAGATACATGTGTCGCATCGTTAGCCTCCCCCTTTTGTTGTCATCGAATAAAAAAGCGTCGCGCGAGGCTTATCTCTCAATTTTTTTATCCCAAAAAAACCTTTAATCAAACCAAAAAGATTTTTTTTTCTGGATTGGCAATGCAAATAGGAAGTGTCAGTAACCTATAAAAAAAAATCCGCAGTAGTATAGATAGAGAACATAAATATATTATCTGTCTCGTTTACTCTCACCACTGGATCATATAGTGTGTCCTTATCTCATTATTGTTATCATTTAGCGCCTCGGTACAACGTGACGTTTTTTACATCTGTCAATTGTGTCGTCGCCATTTTGATTTTTTTATTTTATTTTTATTTATTGAATAAGGTTCTTTGACCGGCTACTTGGATGCTGCCTTAGATTGGTTGAAATAAATCTAAATTCTATTTGTATTTAGTGTCCATGAGTTGTTGAATTTAGTTATTCATTCGAATTGTAACGGTTTTTGTTAGTAATCTAACAAAAACGGTTCAAAGTCACGTACAAAATTTTCATCCGACACTTGAAGTCTATGAGTCTAGTTTAGTACACTCTGCTGCCGTTCCAATATTGCTATAATTATTATGCTAGATGTGTATTCTCCCCATCTTAACCTACGGTGTCCAGACTTGGTCTTTGACTAACATCCTAAAGTCCAAACTGAAGGTTTGCCAACGTGCTATGGGCCGCAGTATTCTGGGTGTCAAACTCACAGATCGTGTACGAAACACCACACTGCGCTCCAAAACACAAATAGTCGACTGTGCACGAAAGGCTGCTGAACTTAAATGGGACTGGGCAGGACATGTCTGCCGCATTCCGAACAAGCTATGGCCTCGTAAAACCCAGAATTGGTGCCCTACAGTGACACGGGGCCGCGGCAGACCACGAAGGAGATGGCGGGACGACCTGGATGTCTTCCTTGAGAATTGGAGAGAGGTGGCGCAGAATCGCGACCGATGGAAGGAATGGAGGGAGGCCTTTGCCCAGCAGTGGGACAATTTGGGCTAAATAATAATAATAATAATATGCTAGATGGCGCTACTGAGACATGTGATCACAGGTTTTTTGTGGCATTTTCTTCGCATGCCCCCTCTATGGTATCTTAAATCTTTGGGTTAGGTCATGTTTGTACAAGAAAAGGACTGTTGATCGTCTTTCTGTATCAATAGTAAATTCGATTACTAAAACATGTTCTTTTACGCAAAAAAATACTTTAACACAAACCCATAAAGTACAGTTTTCTATTTTTACTTCTACTTTGTTCAATAGTACTTACCAACCACTAGTCATTGTAAAATCAACACAATTTACACCTTGAAAAAGTTGTCATTTGTTTTGTCAAAACAACATCGAATGGAAATATGGATTTGAATAATTGGAATATTAACGTGCAGAAGTCCGCCATTTTGGATTTGAAAGTACAAACCGCAAATGATGATCGTAAAAAAGAAAAGGCATGTAACTCCATAGGTACTTACATTATATTTTGAAAGTTGCTTTGCTAATCATTAATGCAATATAATAGTAGGGTAATAACACAGTCTAAAAACCTACAGTCGTCCGACAAAGCCGTCTAGACAGGGCAATCGTGCGGGGTGTGAGAGGCGAGGAAGGCCGCTCCCGAACTGTGAACAAAACTATGTTCGTAGTTCGGGAGGTATTATTCAGGGCTAACGCGTGTAGACGTTATCAGCATTTTTCCAGAGATCAAAGGCGTCATCCTACTGTATTAATATTGATCCTGTGGTAATAATGTGGACACCATCATCATTGTAATCACAGTTGGTAAAAAGCTAGATACTCTTTCCAACTAACTAAAATAGATTTGAGGGACATCGACAATTCGACATAAAAGAAAAAAAGAAAAGAAAATATATTGATCAGGGACACGCACAGGAGTTTGACAGCATAAACATGACACATGCACGCGTAGCATGAAACGTATTTTGTCTACAAATGAATCGAAAAAGTGACGACTTGTGGAAACTTTCTTTTTTGTTTTGAGCACGACAATATCAAGAATGATGTCAATATCAAATATTAAATTTTTGACACTTGAGTTAAGTTGACAATCTGTCAGTTTTGTTAAAATTAAGTCATTGTTATGGCAACACATGCAGTTTTAAATAAAAGTGCGTTCTTAGGACTCTGGCTCACTAATCTGACAATATGTCATTGAAAATACTGCTCTAATGGCCCATTCACACGTACTACAACCGACACAGCGACTAAATGTGGTTAAGTTGTGGATTCATTCAAAAACAATAATTAATATTCATACCAATTTACGCCCACCACGTGTTTTAGTTGTGGTAGGTATGCGTGTAACGCGGTGGTGTCCATTTGCGAAACGGTCATCTCGCAGAAGGAGGCTGCGGAAAGGAAGAGGGAGATTAACTCTACTCACCCGGCCCACAGCAGACGCACCGGGCGCAGGTGGAGGGTGGACAACGCCCTCTTCCAGCCTCTCTGAATGGGTTCAGGGGCGACGGACTCGGGGACGTCCACCGCCGGGAGTTTAACACCTCACTTCCCTCGCTGACTTGGCGAGGCCCGCGGGGCCGGCACCAGTCGACCCCCGGCGCGGGTGTGAAAAGGAACACGGGGTGGTTTTTAGTCAGTAAGAGTCTGACAGACCCCTCCGCCCACCCCGGGGCGGGGGACATCCATGAGGATTTTCCACCCCACAAAAGAAAAGGTATGTGTATTATGATGACGGTTTCTTAATTGCTTTGACCTAAAAATTAATGTTATCTCAAGACTGGCACGCTGTAACTTTATTATTTAATGCTATCATTGATGCAATATGTAATTAATGTATAGTGTCATATTAATACGCTGGACTTTGAAACGCTATTTAAGAATACTAGTGGTCGAAATTAGATTATCTTGGTTAATACGCCGCCATTGCAAGCTGTCTGTCGAGACAGTTCAACTCAAAGCTGATTCTTTCTTAAGAAGGCTTTTCCAGATTTTGCCCTGCATTGTTAGACTCGCATAACATATTAATACAATCTAATGTCTGGGCTTTAAAAGAGAACATGACCCCTGGGTTTCTTTCGGTATTTCTTCTCAGGGATCAGTCAGTCAGGAGTCAGTCAGGTGCGAGACCATTTATATTGATCAAGATTATTGACAGTACCTAATGTTACGTGTGTTTGCATAAACTGTATCTAGTAAAATATGGGAATACCAAGGGACATAATATTATTATCTTAGTGTAAGTGAAAAAGTAGAAATCGTTTACTTAGAAACCTGCCCTACCTGCTAGAATCTAGATATACAAATAATCTTGATTTTATTTTATGACACACATGTGTAAGTCGTCCAGTTTCCTTTGCAAAACCGGTATTAACGCAGGCTATGATGTCGACAATATTAACACAGTTGCATTTTGCATAGACGGGCTTGTAGCTAAATAGTTATAGTCGTACTGGTCGATCAATGTACCTATTTTCTCCACCTTTGACAGTTCTTTTCGAAACATTTCCTGTCAACAAGTGTCAAACAGTCTACATCAAATGAGACCTAGACAAGAGCAACTTCGACAGTTGCTATAGACAGCATGTAAATTTTTTCTCTACGTACAAAGGCTTTGTCAACGAGTCGCCTCATGCTCGGGTAGAAGAAATGTCAAGTTGGACAGAAAGAAATTTGTCGTGTCTCGGAAGAAAGAAATTAAGTGTTCATGCTACGCAGGCAGGTTTATTGAAAGAAATTTGACAGATTGAGGTTCCTGTCTATATAATCTGTCACTTTGCCGATTAGTCTGTAGACAAAGGTCGTTTCTTCGGTGTTAAATGTGTTCGTGTTACGCAGGCTGGAAGTTAAAAGATAGCCAAAAATTCTGCTGGTACAATAAAAATAAAATATCAACTTAGGTATTAAGTATTTTCTTTTTAAATCCGCATCCAAGGCTTGTAATGAAAGTTGAATACTTGACGTGTTATTGGCCGTCTTTTTCTCGCTTCATAGTGTAGAAAGAGATGCAGTATTACTTTGTATGCAACTGTAGTTGGTTGGTCGATAAAATTTCTACATGACTGGGATAATAAATTATCTGATTAATAGTAATATACTTACATTACTTACTGAAAGTTTGTTACTTTTGCGAGCAAAAATAAAACGTAAAGTCACCGTACCTACGTGTATGTGAAAGACATTCAACAGGTAACTTTAGACTCCCGTCTATATGTAGAAAAAAATAGAGGGAAAATGACACGCTGATATTATTGTATATTTTTTCGAAATTATCTAACTATCAGATATAATCGTAGATTTTTTGGTATACTTTTCCCAGTACGAACCGGTATATTATCTATTTTTAGAACGAAGTACCTACTTTTTTTTTAAATTATTATGGCCTTGCAAACCATACGGGTTTTATTCAACACTTAATATAGACTATTTCTATGAGATTTCTTCGCATGTCATCTGTATAGTATTTTAAATCTCATTGGTCTATCATTGGTCTATGACAGTCTATCTGTAAAAGTTTGTATTATACACAATATTTAATACGGCCGTCACAGAAGGCTCTGTATTCTGTAAAAAAAAAAAATACCACAGTCTGTTATTCTTTTGTTACGACGTGGATATTGGTGTGGGTTACATGTTTGTGAGCTTTAGTATTTAAGGATTTTTGTATTTTCTAAAGCATGTAACTGCTTTATGTCCCTAATAAATAAAATAAAATAAAATAAATCTGTGTATGACAATTTTTAATCACATACTCATTCGCTAATCACACTCACGTTCATTAATTTCAATCATTCAAAAATGTCTTTTGCATATAACCCAATGTGTTAAAATTGTATTAATTTGTAAAAAGCCTATCTAATTGTTTTAAAAAAATATGTTTATATCGGCGTAAACAAATAGCGTAAAAAACTAAAAAAACACTAACGGGTGTGATATAGCTCTAGTTTCGGAAGTCTGTGGCTTTCGTGGTTTTGTTTCATTCATTATTGGCCACCGACTTCCGAAATTTGAGTTATTTAACATGTGTTGTTTTTTTTTTGTAATAAAGTATTTGAAGTAAAATACTTTTTTTGTCGCGTTAGGGAAAAATGATGAGAGTAATTTTTTAAGATGCGCGCGCACTCGATTTCACGAAAAACCGACATCCTGAAGTTAGCTATAGAGTAAATGTTAGTTTTTTTTTCTATTATTAGTGTCGTTTATTCTACAAACGTAAGATACAATTTTTAAGAAAGATTTTTATCTTGTAACGTCGAAGAATAGTATAACTTCTAACGCGTAAGAATAAGTACACACACACTCACACTTTTTTTTTATGTATTCCTCGAAGCGCTACTATTTTGAGGCGCTCCTATTTTATTCCTCGGAGCGCACCTTTTAGGAGCGCTCCCGTTAGCAATTAAAAAAAAAATATTTTTTTTCGAGGAAAATAAACAAATATTTTTAATTGTTAACGGGAGCGCTCCTAAAAGGTGCGCTCCGAGGAATAAAATAGGAGCGCCTCATTAGGAGCGCCTCAAAATAGTAGCGCTTCGAGGAATACCTCTTTTTTTAGTGATTTTGAGTTTTTTATTTGTGTGTGAGGTAACCAAATAAAATACATCCGATTTGAGGTCTTCCTCCTCTCTTGTAAATGGGTTAAACACATGTGTGTGATTCACAGTGGCACGTGCCTACCTATGTGGTTTTATAATAGTTACATTTTTTAAACAGTTCATCTTAAAATCTTTAATTATGACATTTCCTTAAGTCGAATCACAAGACAGGAAAAAGAGAGATGAATCAATAATCGTTTTAAGCTGAATTTCAGAATAATCCCCGTTATAATAACAGTTGCGCGGGATGATCGAAAGCTTCGATCAATAATATATTGATCGAAGATCGAAAGCTACTTAGCCCTTTCCTTACTTAGATCCCTCCCTGTGTCTCAGTAAGCAGGGTATTCGAACTTTTTTTATCTATAATTCCAAAATAACATCAGAAAATATAATAAACGTAAAAAATAGGAAAAAACCGTTGAAATTTTTGAAGGCTGAGAGTGGATTAATCAAAACAGTCTTTCCTATTTAGAAATAAAAATATTTTTAACCCCTGACGCAAAAACGACGGGGTGTTATATAAGTTTGACGTTTCTGTTTGTGTCTGTCGGGGGCATCATAGCTCCCGAACAGCTGAACCGATTTTGTTTTTTTATTATAGTTGAATTATCTAGGAGTCGGAAGACTTATTAGCTTTGATGAAAATCGGTCCAAGATGCGTTGAAAATCGCGAAATGTATATTTTTTGACAACCCCCTCAATATGGATATCATATGAAGATGCTTGACTTGTAGCAAAAACGCTAAACGCTATGATAAATTTCAAATCCGCCACTTCAAATATGGCCACCTCAATTTGGCGAATTACATTTTTTTTTTATAAAATCGTTATATGTTAGGGGCATTTTAAGTTTTTAACTTGGCAGCGAAAAGTTGTTCAAAGCATTCCGTTAGCTAATTGATTTACCTTATAGGGCATGCCTGTGCTGTACACCTCCGTCCCATTCGAGTAATAGTGTCGTACTGTTATTTATTTATAGTTGTTTTTCCATTTTTAGTGGTGCCCATACAAATATTTGCCATGTTCTTTTTTATATTGTTAATTGTTAACAATACATGTCATGCTAATAGGGTTATCCACTTTAATCCCTAATAAATGAAAATTAACTAACCTAACTGTCGAAATCTAGGTATATTGTACACATCTGCGAACCCCTCAGAGCATACTGTCATGATGATGCGTCAAGATGTTGATGATGTTTAAACAATAAACATCCAAGGGATTCCAGCAATCACGACAGATTTGCCGTCTATTTTGAAGAGTTCCGTTGTATATCTCCGAAGATCAGCACCAGATCTTCACCAAATTAAAATGGTACCACTTCAAGAGTATACTCTTTCAAATAAAAAAAGAATTTTCAGAATCGGTCAACAAATGGCGGAGAAATCAGGTAACATACATAAAAAAAAAAAAGAAATACATACACACAAACATAGAACCTCCTCCTTTTTTGAAGTCGGTTAAAAACGGTATTCACCAATTCCAATAATTAACCTAGAATAAGAAAATTCAATATTACCTAATATAAAATACTAATATTGAATCTTCTACATACTTACTTAATAAATAACAGTGGAAATTCTTCTAGTGGAAAACTTCAGGCACACTCGCATTATCTCTCTCCATTCATCGGCAAACAGATCACAATCAGGATTGACTGCCAGGAGGTCATTGAGGGCTTCCAGAGTCCAACACTGTTATGTTATTATTATTATTATAATATTTCTTTATTCAGATAATAAAATCCATACCAAATAAAATTCAAATTCAAAATACACGGTTATATTGCTCGAATACTAATACGGTATTAGCCATTGGACCGGCAGACTATGTCCATCTATAAATAGTAATCTACGTCATATTATTAAATGCACGGCGCGCTGAGCCCGTCCAGTTTGATATCCACCTCCCACGCCATTTACCCAGTAAAGCAGTTTGTTTTTAATGACAATAATACTGGCTATACCTATAGAACACGTTACTTTGTGTGATGTATCTTTATAAGCAAATAGATTTAAGATACATACTATATATAGTATATTGCCATCTAGTACATTGAAGCGGTGCGGAGCGTAGATCTGCGCTTCAATATGCTAAAAAAAGTTTATTTGGGAAAGTTATTCGTATTCATGAATACAATCACGTGTTTAAGTGAGGAGCTTGTGGCTAAATTATAACAGCCGCATGGGTCGATCGAAGGTTAAGCTACGCTTGACGAGGTCGGTCCGTGGATGGGTGACCATTTATTACATACCAAGACTCCTCCGTGCCTCGGAAAGCACGTTAAGCCGTTGGTCCCGGCTGTCATTTGTAGATCTTTGACAGTCGTTACTTGTAGTCAGAAGCCCGAAAGTCTGACAACCAGTTTAACCAAGGGGTATCATGTTACCCAGTTACTGGGTTGTGGAGGTCAGACAGGCAGTCGCTCCATGTAAAACACTGGTATTCAGCTGCATCCGGTTAAACTGGAAGCCGACCCCAACATAGTTGGGAAAAGGCTAGGCAGATGATGAATCACGTGTTTAAGTATCGGTCACTTATTACCAGTCACCCTATATGTACACATTATGGAATGCAATAAAGTATTGAGTATTGAGCATCGGATGAAAATTTTGTTCGTCATAGTAATTTATGTATACGTGATTACTATTGATTTTGTGTCATTTAATTTTTGGCCACCGACTTTCAAAAATTTTTTTTTTTTTGTTACAATTTACCAAGCACCATCTTTTGAACATGATTCAAGATTTCTACAGTCAAATCGTGTACTTAATACCTACTCTACTTAGATCTACAAGATTAGAAACATCTAGATTATTCAGAACTTTTATGTCAAGAACATGACTATATTTGCGTCAAATCAGCTACTTTATAAAAAGAGTTTTAATGGTAGGTATTCTGTATTAGGATTAAAAACATTGCCTTTACCTTGTAGTGTATTTAACTGGTCTTTGTATACTTTATCTGAGACTGTTTAGATCAAAAAGATTGTTAGGTCCTTCTAAACACAAGCGCCATATGGATTAGGAAAGGACTTAAGTGTCTACTTTTATAAATATAAGTACCGATTTTTAAATATCATAAACTAGTGCTTGACTGCAATTTCGCCTGATGGTAAGCAGTAATGCAGCAATGCATGCAGTCGGTAGTTTTTCTGTTTCTTCGTAGTTTTATTGTAAAAGCCAGTCAGTGATTTTCTTTTTACACATGTTTTTTTGTGAGACTGTAAATGGATAACTTCTGATTGAGTTTGTTGTATAGGAGACAAATATTCTAAACTAGCCGACTTCACCCAAGTTGTTCCTGTTTCCGTGGGCATACAGGGATAAAATGTAGCCTATATCACCCATTGATAGTGTAGCGTAGCTTCACAACGGTGAAATATAAATTTAAATCGGTCCTGTAGTAACGGAGCCTATTGAATCGAAACAAACAATCAAATCTCTCCTCTTTATAATATTAGTACCTATAGAAAACATTTAACCGGTCAAGCACCGTGTGTACGTACAATATTATGTATCTGTAAAAGTGTTCTCAAACCGTTTTACACTTTTTTACGAATATGCGACACCTAAATAAATGCTATGCTCTGTTGGAATTCGAACTCTCGCATTACTGCTGTAGAGTCCAAAATCCAACAGCGCAAGTTTAGGTCGTGTAGTGTTATATGAAAAGCATAAGTACCAACAAAATATGTGTATGTACCTACATTCTATTTTTGGAAGGTAGACTTTCTATTTTCGGACACTACTACACAAATAAATAGCTATCTACTAAATGTTATATTCTCAATACAATACAAAAGCTCAGTAATAAAATTTAAAGCATTCGCCCTGAATGCGTTAATACATAAATCTTTTATTCACTCAGATTACTTACCTACGTCAATACGCAGCCGCCATCTTGGATCCCTTTTCAAAACGTCAGTCGTTCTCTTTTGCATTTTGAAATGTTTCGTTTTCAATGGTGATTTATTTTATTGTTTGTTTAAATTATGTGTTTTGAGGATAATATTATTATAGTGTTGTACGCAAAGGGATTTAGGAAAACTGTGATTCCATGTCTCAGTAACGCCATCTAGCATAATAAAGCAATATTTGAGCGGCAGAGGAGCGAACTAAATTAAACTCATATACTTGTGTACACTAGGGCACAAGTATTGGATGAAAATTTTGTTCTTTATGTCCCTTCTAAATACATATAGTACCTACCTGAGTCTACTAATATTATAAAGAGGAAATGTTTGATTGTTTGTTTGTTTGCATTGAATAGGCTCCGAAACTACTGGACCGATTTGGAAAATTCTTTCACTGTTGGGAAGCTACACTATCCCCGGGTGGCATAGGCTACTTTTTATCCCTGTATACCCACGGGAACGGGAACTACGCGGGTGAAACCGCGTGACATCTGCTAACTTAGTGTTGAATAAAACCCGTATGGTTTGCAAGACCATAATAATTAAAAACAAGTAAGTAGTAGGTACTTTGTTCTAAATATAGATAATTAACCGGTTCGTACAGGGAAAGGTATACCAAAAAATCTAAGATTATATCTAATAGTTAGATAATCTCGAAAAAAATATTTATAAACATTAATATCAGCGTGTTTTTTTCCCTCTGCAGGGCAAAGGCCTCTTCTCATACAGGGAAGGAAGAATGCTTGTTCAAGTTTGATGTTTTCAGACTCATATAAGTTGGTGATGAAAGAGACATTCAATACCTGTAGACCGGACATCGCGAACAAAATTTTCGTCCGAAAAAGTGTGTCCTGCTGGTTACAAGTCTATGAGTGTTTTGTAGTACACTCCGCTGCCGCTCCAATATTATTCTAGATGGCGTTACTGAGACATGAGATCAAAGTTTTCTATGACATTTCCTTGACATGCCCGCTCTATAGTATTTTAAATCTCTTTGGTGATGAAGGAGTTTACGTCTTAATACAACAGCAGCATTAGTGTAGACAACACAGCTAGGTCACAAGTCCACTATACCGGAGACGGATCTGTTAGCAGTTACTTAATCTGTTCAGTGGCCCAAACCAGCCAACCAATGAACGGGGCTTACATAAGAACACTATGCAATAACTATACGCCAGATAAAATGCGCCAATTATAACGCCCGTGGTAACAAAGTAAGAAGCAATTTGTTTTTAGACAGGTATGTCAATCTATTTGAGGTCAAGTGCCCGCTAGATTGGTGAAAATTTATTTCTAATTGACAACCAATTTGAATTGTAGTTAGTTGTCGATGGGATTGATTTCAATAGACTATACAAGGTGTTTTTTTTGATATCCCATATTCTGTAGGTAAAAATAGATAGACAGACGTTAAAATAGATAGGGTTATATTCTGTAGGTAAAAATAATACTAAAACTCCTAGAATAGATGGTCCAAAAATGCATAGTTTCGGAGATATCATCAATCATAATTAAATCATCAGTTGTTTAGTACGCGTAACACAAGCTCTGCTTAGCTTGGGACTAGATGGCGTTGTGTGAATAGTCGTGGAATATTATTATTATTAGTTCGTATATTCATTTAAAATTCTTATAAATTACATTTTTAAATATTAATATAAAAATAAAAACATTTAAAAATATAAAAAATAGTAGGCCACCGACGGCGGGAGCAGGGTCCAAGCTATCGGTGGTTAGGGTCTCAGAGACAGGAACCTCCTCACAATGCGAGCCGTATCGAGGAGTACTGCCTTCTGTATCAGGCCTTTGACCCAACCGCGTAACGAAAGCCTCGACAGATGGTCGTCGAGGCTTTTTGCAATAAGACCATTGGCCGTCACAACTATCGGCACAATGACAGCAGAATCCACATCCCACATGTCGACAATCTCGTGGGCTAGGTCAAGATATTTTATTTGTTTTTCTTTCTCAGCTTTCACGAGATTTTCGTCATGTGGGATGGTAATATCAACTATCATTGTGCGGCGCGCTAATCGGTCTATCACTACTATATCCGGCTTATTGGCAACAATAGTCCTATCAGTAATGATAGACCGATCCCAGTACAATGTGGCATGGTCATTTTCGAAAACTGGGTCGGGCACATACTTGTAGTACGGTACCTCAGTGTCCACAAGCTGGTATCTCAAAGCAAGTTGCTGGTGAATAATCCTGGCTACTTGATTATGCCTGTGCAAGTATTCGCCGTTAGCCAGACGAGAACAACCAGAGATTATATGTCTGATAGATTCGCCAGGGCGGTGACATGCCCGACACACGTCAACCGTCCCGTCCTTCATAATATGTCTCCGGTAGTTGTTCGTTAGGATAACTTCGTCCATAATTGCACAAACAAAACCTTCAGTTTCCCCGAAAAGGTCACCAAAACGTAGCCAGGATACCGACGCTAGTAAATCTACATCGGGCCCATGAAGAGCCCGGTAGAAGCGGCCGTGAAGCTCTTTGCTTTGCCATACCCGCCTGCGGTCATCTGTACTAAGCACTACAGGTTTGCGCCAGTTCTCGTTAGCCATGGAAAGCGGGGTGAGCCCTTTATCCACGGCGACCACATCTCGGTGCATACCCACTTCGGTTTTTAAGAAATAATCCCTGAGGCTGTACACTTCGCGGTTGTGGAGAGTCTTAGCATTTAGAAAGCCTCGACCCCCACACTTCCGCGGAATGTACAACCTCATAACCGAAGAACGTGGGTGATGCATCCGATTTGCGGTCAGCAGTGTACGGACTCTCCTATCCAGGGTGTCAAGTTCAGTTTGAGTCCATTTAAGTATGCCGAAAGAGTACATCAAAACCGGCATGACCCAACCGTTGAAGGCGCGTACCTTGTTTCCACCTGAAAGAAGACTGTTTAACACTTTTTTCAGGCGACCAAAGAAACGCTCCTTCAACGATTGCTTCATGTCAGTAATATTGATACCTAACGCTTCCGACATACCCAAATATTTATAGCTCTCGGATGAGGAGAGGGATCTGAGGTGTATGGAATCCGAGAGTTGAATTCCCTGGGATTCCATAATCTCCCCTCGCTTTACATGCATGACCGCACATTTGTCCACACCAAATTCCATCCTGATGGCGCTACTGAAAGTTTCAGTTACCCTCAGTAGCTCCATTAGTTGTAAATTGTTGGGGGCAAAGAGTTTTAGGTCATCCATGTAAAGTAGGTGAGATATGACCTGACCATCTCTTCTCAGTCGATAGCCTAGACCTGAATCCTCCAGCAATGTGCTTAGAGGATTCAGGGCTAAGCAGAACCATAAGGGGCTCAAACTGTCACCCTGAAATATTCCCCGCTTAATCCAAATAGGTTCATCATTCCCTTGGATTTGTCGACATCCTGGATAGCGAAGGACCGTCCTCCACTGCCTCATACAAGACTCAAGGAAGGTGCGTAGAGTTGCATCTATTTTGTACAACTCCAGCACCCTCACGAGCCATGAATGTGGCACGGAGTCGTAGGCCTTCTTGTAATCTATCCAGCATGTCGACAGATCCTTGTGGGATCGACGAACCTGTTGGCTTATGGCCATGTCTATGAGGAGTAGCTCCTTAGTGCCACGGGACCCATTCCTACATCCATTTTGAGAAGCAGACATAATAGAGTTACTGTCTATGTGCTCAGTAATTTTAGTTCTCAAAATGGATGTAAGAAGTTTATATACCGTCGACAAGCATGTGATCGGTCTATAATTCTTGGGTTCCGTGGCACTACCTGACTTATGAAGCAGGTGAGTAACGCCAGTTGTAAGAAACTGTGGCAGCGACCCAGACTCTAAGGATGACTGGAACTGCGACGCCAAGCGCGAGTGCGAACTACCTAACCATTTTAGCCAAAAATTGTGCAGTCCGTCCGGTCCCGGTGACTTCCAATTAGGTAACGGACGAACTGCTTTGGCTATATCTGATGGACAGATGTTAATTTTATTCATTTCTGGTATAGTTTCACACGCGCGCTCGACATCGCATATCCAGCGAGCCTCAACATGACGGACGGGCTTCGACCAGATGCCACGCCAGAATTCACTCGTGGCGGCATCATCCGGACGGCGGACGTCCGTCACATTTTGTTCAGGTCGCTCCCAAGCTCTGTATACCCACCTCTCATCGTTCTGGAACATGCGATTCTGTGAGTACCGGTCAACCCGCCGTTTATACCGCCGAATACGGTTTGCCCATGCACAAACTTTCTGCTTCAGGAAGTCGATGCGCTCTGTGGTACGGGACATGTATTCGCGAGGACTGATTTCAGTCCCCGAGAACGCCCGCCTCACAAAGCGCATCACTCGTGGCCGTGTATTACCCTCCCTGAAGCAGTATAGTTTGCCGATGAGCACCCTGGCCTCATCGATACGGCGTTCAATCCTGCCCTGCCAGGCTGGTACAGCTGGCTTCGGTCGGATAGCTACGTCAACATTTGGGAACTTGACGTTAGCTAAACGACATGCTGCAACAGCCGCGCAATACAGGATTGAGTGCGTATCAATGAGGTCCTCGCTGCTTTCGAAGAAATTCTCAAGCAGCGAATCCAGGGCACACACCAGCGCCCTATTTTTTTTGTGCATCGGCAACCGCGGTAAACGCGGTCTAAGTTCGGTTGGTGTTGACCTATACTCACGAAGCGCATCTTCCAGTGCTCTCCTCAGTTGGTTATTGCACTGGCTACTTACTGTGACAACCCTATCATCCACTTCGTCACTAATAGGATTGGGCCGTGGTGGGGTTGCATTTATAGCTGGTACCACGGTCTGTGTCAAAGTCGAGACGATATGGTTGTTCAGTACGTCTGAGCGCAGCCTATCAAGTGCGGCTTCGTCCAACCTGTGGTTACGTTGGATAACCCGCACCTGATCCGACAGTCGTTGGGCCGAGACGTTTACGGTTGGTTCCAATTCCTGAAACAGAGACAGCATCCTAACACGGTACGCAGTGAGGTTAGTTCCCCCCTCTGTAGACCCGTAGTATGCGCGCATGACGTTCTCGTTCATAGACTGAGTCCATCTCATGCGCTGCACACAACCACCGATAGCGGGGACCTGGCTCGGGGCTGGTTGGCTCCTGGGTCCTAAGCTCTTCGGTGGCCGGCCTCTCCCCGGCCGACGTTCAGGTGTTGGCGACGTCGGCGGGGAAAAATACTCGTCGCTGCTGGAGCTCGACGCTACTGCAACCGCCGGTGACACAGGTGACCCGATGTCCGGCGGCGGCGAGGCGGAGCTGAGCGGCGAGTCCGGAGGTGGTAGGCGTGCGCGTCTTGAAGCTGCTCTAGTGATCATATTTATTTTCTCATTTTTATTGCAAATTTCTTCTTCTTAGTATGTGACATGTGTCACCCGTCCTTGTCATTGTTCTAACTGATTTTCCATAAAATTTCATGTCGAATATTTTATAAAGCCCGGAGTTCTGGATATATTTTTGTTGAATAGTATTTCGTTTTAAATAATAGTAGTTTTTGTTTATTTTGTTGTAATTTTTTTTTATTATTAGTATTATTAATAGGTATTATTTTTAATAATTAGTTCAAAAATTTTCACCAGTACGACGAATCTTCTTTCTAACGTCACTTTTCTTTCACGTAAGGGTGTTTTACGTAAATCATCGTGACTTTGTCGAATTATTTTGTATGATGTCCCTCATCTAGATTACAAGAAAATATTCGACACATATTTTTATTTTTTCACGTTCCCAATCAAAATATAACGGCGAAACATCGAGTCAAACTTAATATAACGTTAACATCTATTGTACTATATTCTGACAAATAAATCTTTCTTTCTTTATTTCTTTCAAAATGTCGCATGGTGTCACTATCCTGCAGGCCTAGGTCATATTACAAATTCTATTTCTATTATCGTAATGGATAAGGCGACAATAGAAAGAAAATGGCGTATATGGAATCAGATGTTTGTCAACTGTCAAGTATTAACGAGTAGAATTTGTAATATGGCTGAAAATGAAATACACTTGACAGTTGACAAACAGCTGATTCCATATACGCCATTTTCTTTCTGTAATAGAAATATAATAGTAATAGAATTTGCAATATGGCTGAATAATGACTTTACAAGCCTCCTGAACTTTAATGCGCTTAATCTTAAGTAGTTTTCAATCAATTTGAAAAAGAAAAAAAATACTTGTGTATTATTTTTTTATAATCTTACTGATGGACTTAACATTTGGATGTTCATATTCTGTCAACCTGTCTACCACTCTTTGCAAGACTAGCTGTCAGATTATCGAGTTACCCATCATGACGACTATGAAAGATCTACGCAAAACTTCATCAACATCATTTCAGCCATAGGAAGTCCACTGCTGGACATAGGCCTCCCCTCTAGATCTCCAATAAGACCGGTTGGAAGCGGCTCGCATCCAGCGCGTTCCCGCGGCTTTAATGAGGTCGTCTGTCCACCTCGTGGGTGGACGTCCTACGCTGCGCTTGCCGATACGTGGCCTCCACTCGAGAACCTTTCGACCCCATCGGTCATCAGTCCTCCGTGCTATGTGCCCTGCCCACTGCCTGTTCAACCTGCTAATCCGCTGGGATATGTCGGTAACATTGGTTCTTCTACGGATCTCCTCCGCCGCAAAACTTAATCAAAAAATAAATAAAATATAGAAATTCATGATGAATATCCTTATCAATGCTTTATCTAACTATTACGTAGGTAAAAGGATTACTGATAAAGGTTTGAATATCCGATAAACGCATGAGTTGCTTGTGATCACTAAATAACATGTTGACATAATATTATGTTACAACTTGTTGTAGTTGTGGTGTAACAAAGAATAGGAATAAAAACTTTTTACAAAAAAAAAAAAAGTGGCTTTGGTGCTTATGTTTCATTCATTATTGACCACCGAGTTCCGAAACTAGAGTTATTTTTATCCCTGTTAGTGTTTTTCAATGAAGTTGGTTGTTTTTTCTATACTAAATATAAAGAGGAAATGTTTGATTGTTTGTTTGCATTGAATAGGCTCCAAAACTACTGGACCGATTTGGAAAATTCTTTCACCGTTGGGAAGCTACACTATCCCCGGGTGACATAGGCTACTTTTTATCCCTGTATTCCCACAGGAACGGGAACAACGCGGGTGAAACCGCGGGACGTCTGCTAGTTTCTTATAAAAAACATACAGTCTAATTGAGAATGAGAACCTCCTCCTTTTTTGGAAGCCGGTTAAAAAAGTACAACCGACTAGACTTCATTAAATTGCACTAAAAGGTGTGAAATAACTCTTGTTTCGGAAGTCGGTGGCTTTGGTGATTAAATATATACAAATTATATTAGTAAATGATATTTATTACTGTGGGTAAATAGTTTCATACAAACCCTTTAACATGTAATTTTTTAATTAGAAGGTGAGGTCGGTGTTTCAATCTACTCTGAGAAAAAACTCAGACGTCATAGTCTCTTTTAAAGTTCAGACATTATCTTGGTCATTATATAACCTTGGTCATATCATGAAATAACCATAGGATTTTAACCGTAGGATTCTAACTAAGAACAGTTAGGAATCTGTATCCTAACTGTTCTTAGTTAGAATCCTACAAATTGAATAGTGCATAAGCGGGTCCAAGAATTTGTCAGTCGTGTGCTCAATTCGGAACTTGCTCCGCGTATCCTTTATATTTATTGAATCTAATAGTACCAAACAGATAATGGTGAATAACTCTTATCACAAGCAATGACAAATGCGCAGGAAGTGAACTGATAATACAATACTTATAATAAACACTAGCTTGAAATAAGTGATGTGTGCAAAATGTTCCATCGGTTTCCCGCGACCCTCACCAAGTCGTTGGTCCACCTTGTGGGAGGCATTCCAACGCTGCGTCTTCCGTTACGTGATCGCCACTTCAGAACTTTTCGGCCCCAACGACCATCTGTTCTGCGAGCGATGTGTCCTGCCCACTGCCACTTAATTTTGGCGATCCTTCGGGCTATATCGGTGACCTTGAAACTCTTGAGGTTATCGTCATTTCTGACCTATCTGATCACGCAAGGTATTTTAGAGGACAGAGGTCGCAAATCATATTTTAATCAACATATCTACTACGTGACTCTGAACTGCAAATTGCAAAAACACAAGAAAAAAACTTTTTTGCAAAAAATAAAACCGACTTCAAAAAAAACACTAAACGGTGTAAAATAACTCTAAATTTGGAAGTCTGTGGCTTTGCTGGGTTTGTCTTACTCATGATGGGCCACCGACTTCCGAATATAGAGTTATTTTACACCGTTTAGTGTTTTTTTTGAAGTCGGTTTTATTTTTTGCAAAAAAGTTTTTTATTTTTCCATTTTTAGTTGTTACCATAAAAATATTTGCCCTGAATTTATTTTATATTGTTAACAATACATGTCATCATAATAGGGTTTTCCACTAATCCCTAATAAATTAAAATTAACATACCTAACTGACGAAATCTAGGTATATTGTACCCACCTGCGTACCCCTCAGAGCATACAGGCGTGAAGATACGTCAAGATGTTGTATACACAATAAACATCCAAGCGATTCCAGCAATCACGACAGATTTGCCGTCTATTTTTGAAGAGTTCCGTTGTATATCTCCGAAGATCAGCACCAGATCTTCACCAAATTAAAATGGGACAACCTCAGGAGTATACTCTTTCAAACAAAAAAAGAATTTTGAGAATCGGTCCACAAATGGGGGAGAAATCAGGTAACATACATAAAAAAAAAAAAAAATAGATACACACGAACATAGAACCTCCTCCTTTTTTGAAAGTCGGTTAAAAATAAATTTCGTGGGCTACTCTGACGCATCTATCTTAGGCCTTATTCAGATATTACGCGCGAGGTTGATGCATTCTGTAATACTTTGTTCGTCAGCTAGAAGCTCTGTAAATAATGTATGCAACATTCAAAGCATTAAACTTCAAATCGCGTGTCAATTCGCCACCGGAACGTTGCGGTCACTTTACCGGTTAAAAAATCTTCTTCCACCTCACATTAAGGCACTGCTTGTACAATCCCTTATCCTTCCCATAATTGACTATGGTGCTGTGTGTTACTTTGACCTGAATGCAGATCTTCTCAAAAAGTATGACCATGTTTCCGCGCATCGGTCACTTTTAAAATGGCTACCTATCCGTCAGCGCAGAGCCCTGAGGGCTTTGACAACCCTTTTCTCGTTACTTAACAATCCCACTTCTCCTTCTTATCTGACTGGTCACTTTCAATGTATTATAATAATAATAATAATTTTTAATTCAGGTTATAAAAACCCATAGCAAGCAACACAGTAATAATAAATAAAAATAATATTTAAACCACACTATGTTTAGGTCGTGCTTCATTACAGCGTCTGAAAACTATTCCAGCCGGCCAAAAGTCAGTACAGTACTGAGGAAGACTGCTTTATGCGTCGCAGGAATTTGAAGGATGTAAGACTTGAAGTTTGTAGTCCTACTCGACTTCATCCGCGACAGCTTCAATAATGTTCGTTCCTCGGCACTGACTTGACTTTGGCTTCTCCTGGTGATGTACTGGAGGAGCTTTGAATCTTTGAATCTTCGGTCCACGAATAATCGTCTTCTACGATGTCCTTCTCACCGCTCAGGTTTTATTCATCCTTCCTTCTTTGTCCAGGCGGTTTTCCTTTGGAATGCTCTCCCTCTGAACATCAGGATGGCAACCAGTCGGTCCACATTTAAAATGAAAGTTCGTGAACATATGCATAAGATGTTGGCAGATTCATCGCAGAGTTGATTGTTATTCAGAATAGCTTTTCTTTATTAACGTATTTTCTTGACTATTATTTAAGGTATGTATGTATTTTTTTTTGTCACTTGTTCGTCCTTTTTTTTACTCTGTTGCACCTACTTTGTTCCATCTCTGCACCACCTTAAGGTAGACTGGTAGAAAATGCCTAAGGCAATAAGTCCACAGTTGAACAGTTTTTTTTTACTTGTGCATAAAGCTTTATTAAATAAATAAATTCGTCGCGAATTTGTTCCTTCTGAACAAGGACTTAACCACAAGCCTCTCGATGTACTTATAAGTAATGATATTATAAGTAAAAAACAACCGACTTCTTAAAGAAAAACTAACAGGTGAAAAATAACTCCAGTTTCGGAAGTCTGTGGCTTTGGTGGTTTTGTTTTGTTCATTATTGGCCACCGACTTCCAAAACTGGAGTTATTTTTCACCTGTTAGTTTTTCTTTAAGAAGTCGGTTGTTTTTTTTGTAAAAAAGTTTTTATTTTGTAATTTTTAGTTTCTTTGTGTGTAAAGAAAGTCTTTTAAAACTTGAAAGAATCATTGAAATTGGATAACAATTACTAAAGAAGTTCTATCTAAACATTAATCTGTACATCTCTGCCGGCCCCTTTTAAAATAGAATGGCGTAATGTTATGTTGTGGAAATACAAAAGCTCAGCATAGACATCCGACTATAGCAATCGCGAATAATTTGCTGTTATGCGTTGAAGAGTTCCGTTGCCTGTCTTCTACATCAGTTTTTCTTCACCAAATGATACTTTCTAAATGAAAATGCTTGATTTGTTACTAAAAATGTTAAAATCGGTGCGTGTGTGCCTATATTTTTTGAGGAGTTCCCTCAATTTCTCGAAGATCCCTCATCAGATATGAGTTTTGATACAAATGGGACCAATCTGCTACTATACCCTATCAAACAAAAAAAGAATTTTGAAAAACGGTCCATAAATGACGGAGTACTGAGGTAACAAACCCAAAAAAAAAAAAAAAAAACAACCGAATTGAGAACCTCCTCCTTTTTGTGAAGTCGGTTAAAAAGGTGTAGATAGGTTACCTAAACAACATTCGATCTTCAAAAACGGCACACTAACGCACGCACGCGTCCGTTGACGGCGCGACGCCACACTGAGGTCAAGTGTGCTTGGTTATCCACATACTAACATGTCGCTTGCTGAGCGCTTATAAACTAGGTATCTACACCTTTTTACTTATCATTGCTTATAAGGTACTGACAACATTTTATTTATATAGTATTGTACTGTATGATTGCATAAATACAATAAAACTATTAATAATTTATTACTTGACTAAAGGCATAACAAAATTACACGATTTATAATCTTTATCCTGTTATTTAGTTCATGGGGTACCTATAAGGAGCAAGAAGGAAATAATATAACTATTAATTACTTCGCTAATAATAGTAATTGGCGCGACGGTAACCATGTGTGTTTTATTGATAACTATAAGTACATACATACATACATATACAACGTGTTTTTTTTTATATCCCATAACTCTAGGGTATGATTGAGACCATATCAAAGAATCAACTGTCATATGAATTATGTTTCAATCATCCTTTTTTTTTACTATCGTACAAAATAATTCGACAAAGTCACGATGATTAATGTAAAACAACCTTAAGCCAAAGAAAAGTGACGTTAGAAAGAAGATTCGTCGTACTGGTGACAATATTTGAACTAATTAGGTAATAAAAATAATATTAATAATACTTAATAATAATATTCCACGACTATTCACACAACGCCATCTAGTCCCTAGCTAAGCAGAGCTTGTGTTACGGGTACTAAACAACTGATAATTTTAATTATGATTGATGATATCTCCGAAACTATGCATTTTTGGACCATCTATTCTAGGAGTTTTAGTATTATTTTTACCTACAGAATATAACCCTAGAGTTATGGGATATAAAAAAAAACACCTTGTATACATACATTCATACGTAAACTCACGCCTTTTTCCCATGGGAGTAGGCAGAAACTACAGAGCGCCATATGCTACGATTCTTACATACTTATTTTGCTTCGTTTACATTCATACATGTTGTCATACACGCACGCCGGTTGCGAGTACTACGCACAGTCCATTTCAGGTGACAATTTGACATTTGAAAAGTCTTAAGCTAAAACTAAGAAGTACTCTATTGTGAGGCTGAACGAATTTTGCCGGGGCAGCCAGTTGCTAATAAAAATAAAAAAGCTAAATAGATTAAACGCGCGGTTTCCATCTTAATTTTTCTAACCGCAAAAGCGGCAATATTTTAGCCGCAACAGATGTTTTATGAGATCAGAATAGTAATATCGCGACTATCATGATAGATGTTGTCATATTGTTGTGTTGTTGTTGTCATGTGTTGTTTGACTGGCCTGTTGGTCTAGTAGTTAGTAACCCTGACTGCTATGCCGGAGGTCGTGGGTTCGATTCCCACCCAGGACCAATGTTTGTGTGATGAGCACGATCATTTGTTCTGTGTCTGGGTGTAATTTATCTATTATATGTATGTATTTAGAAATACATATGTATGTTTATCAGCTGTTTAGTACCCATAACACAAGCTCTCAAGCTTAACTTGGGACTAAATGGCGTTATGTGAAAAGTTGTGGAATATTTATTTATTTTTTATTTTTATTTATGTTGAATATTTTAGTCCTAGTAATTTATTATTTACCTAGCCTTTTCCGAACTATGTTGGGGTCCGCTTCCAGTCTCACACGATCCAGCAGGCTTAACCATTTTACAAATTCTATTTCTATTATAGAAAGAAAATGGCGTATATGGAATCAGCTGTTTGTCAGCTGTCAAGTGTATTTCATTTTCAGCCATATTACAAATTCTACTCGTTAACACTTGACAGTTGCCAAACAGCTGATACCATATACCTACGCCATTTTCTTTCTATTGTCGTCTTATCGATTACGATAATAGAAATAAAATTTGTAATACGGCTAGGCCTGCAGAAAAGAAATTGAATACATCGATAAAGAAATTCGACACATGAGGATAGCTTGACCTCAAATTCATAATCCTTATTAATTACTTGTTAATAAGTATAGGTTTTTTAATCTTTAATCTAGATCCACTGAACCGCTTTTGAAAATTCGTTTATCAATAAGAAAGCCACATTATCTCTGAGTGTCATAGGGTATATTTTATTTTTAAAACTGAGAGGGTAGAGGGGATGTTAAAGTAAGAGTTGAGTTAAGTTGTCAACGTCGGTACTTACTATTCTTATTACTACTGGCTTGTATATTGGTTTGTGCTAGCTATCATGTAGCAAATTATTTAATTTAAATAAGTATGTTTATTAATTACCAATGCTGTTTAAACTGTTCTTCTAACATATCAGACAGACGTGTTGCTGGGGAATTTGTTCCGCCACTTCTTCTTCCCAGCAAAAACACTAGGAAGTGGCGAAGGGCGGGCGTTTTGAAGGACTTTTTTTTAATTTTTATTTTTGATTTTTAAGAAATGCACGCGAACGAAGCCGCAAGCAATGTGCTAGTACAATATAAAGGTACGCAATGAATAATTGAATTGAATATTATATTTTAATACGAAGTTTTAAAGTGATTAAAACTGTATGTTTGGAAAACCCGACCTCATATTGCCAATTAGTATGTTGTTGAAATCATATTATTTTTTGTTGGATAAAATAAACCGTATTATGTAAAACCCCAAAAGCAATTCATCTAAACGCTCAAGTACAATATTTACAGGATATATTACGTCATTAATAGATTCTACAGTAATTACAATAGGCCTGAAAATGAATATCATAAAAACTTAAACCAGAAGATAAATATCATAAAAACATTTTTACAAAAAATACAACCGACTTCAAAAAAACACTAACCGGTGTAAAATAACTCTAAATTAGGAAGTTTGTGGCTTTGGTGGTTTTGTTTCATTCATGATTAGCCACCGACTTTCGAATTTAGAGTTATTTTACACCGGTTAATGTTTTTTTGAAGTCGGTTGTATTTTTGTAAAATGTAAATCAAAAAGAGAAATTCATTAACCCAAATGTTCATAAAATGAAAACTCCCAAGCCATACTATGTTAATTTTTTTAGGACCACGAATCACGTAAATCGGGGTACATAAATCCCAGCGTAATAAATGATGTTTAAAAATAAATTAAATGTTTATAAAAAATGTTCATAAAATGAAAACTACCGGGTCAAACGATGTTTATTTTTATGGGACCAAACTATTCCGCATCGAACTAAAAGAAGAATCACGTAAATCGGATCTTTAATCTCGGAGTAATCGGTGTACATACCTACATAAAAAAAAGCGATCAAATTGAGAACCTCCTCTTGAAGTTTTCTTTTTCAAATCGATGGAAAATTACTTAGATTAAGCGCATAAAAGTTCAGGAGGGGGGGCTTCTAACGTCACTATTCAGTATACACTGTATAGGATAGTGTCTAGCCCTTCGGGGATTACAGGCGTGACGTTATGTATGTATGTATGTATGTGTAGGATACTGACGTCATGCGACATTTTGACTCGATGTATCGCCGTTATTTTTGGATTACGTACGTGAAAAAAGAAACAGTGTCGAATATTTTCTTGTAATCTAGATGAGGGACTAAAAATTTAAATTTTGTCAAATAGCCCATGGCTCGGCAGATGTTGAGGTTAGGACGCGTTCAAAAGATCTCCGAGATTATTCTGTCTTCCTCTGATCTTTATTTATGAAGGTAACTAAAATACAGAACAATAAAAATAATTTAAATATGTACACTTAATAAACTAACTACAAAAAATAAAATAGTAAAAATCGGAACACTCAGGCGTCAAAGTACTCCTCCCCATAGCTGTCATCTGGAAACGTACCCAGAAGACTGCCACGTTGGATGGCAATGCTAATTCTTTGGCCAAAGAATAAGCCAGTCCTCTGTTCACGCGAAGTGTCGACCAGTCGGCGTGAAATCTCCTTGAACAGGCTGCGTGCACTCGGACCCCATGACCCGAGCGTTTCGACCCCAAACGGCTCAAAACTGTAACTTCCAATGAGGTTACAGTATTTGCGCCGCTTGAGGGCCTCAGACGCTGCAGCAGCAGCGCCAACACAGCTTGCCGTACTTGGAATATGAGATGGCGCAAGGGTATCGACACAAGTTGCGTCCCACACCAAAGGTCTACCCATCTTACTAGGCAACAACGTCATTCCATCTGGTCTCTTTCCATCGTCTCGTACCATTCTGTCTTAGATGAGATCCATGCTCTGTCGGGAAGGATGTGTTATCAATATACACGTGTTTATGATAATATTGATAATAACTTATTATCAACTTACCTACTATTGTCTCATCACATCACGTCAAGTGTGTACAGTTCACTTGAAAGAAGTTCAGAATTTTTTTACAGTTCGATCACTCGATTTTGACTACTATTCTGTTGACATAAGGATGGCATTAGGAGCAAAAACGTTGATACAATACCAATTGGTTACTGCAGCTGTCATTTGTCATGCTACCAACGCAATAGTAATCAAAAATCGGTTGAACGGACTGTAAAAGAAGAAATTATTAGCTACTAAATCAAGTTCAAACGAACGACGTTCTATAGTTTAAACGAATACTTTAATGATAAATTATAGCAACTTAAAACCAATTTATTTATATAAAATTCACACCAGTGCTCTTCCTCCTCCTCTCTCCTACTTGATCTATGCTGTGCCCGACAGGGTCCATAATTGTATCTATTATAATGTTTCTCACCAACTTTTAACACATTATGGTATGCAATAAAGATTTGTGAATTTAATTGAATTGTTCTTTCTTTGGTATTGTTCGTCGAGTCATTGAGCTGCTCAAGTTCCCAATTGAGCTCACGATGGCTGACAAATGCGTGCACTGACTGAACTGGTCCATACATATCTGTGTGGTTCTTTCCTCGGAACAGACACTAATCTACATGGTTCATACAGTCATGATCTGACCAAGATAATATATTATGGACTTTAAAAGAGACTGTGGCCTCTGAGTTTCTTTCGGTGTTTCTTCTCGAGTAGTATGCAGTCAAAGAGATTTAATATACTATAGAGCGGGCATGTCAAGGAAATGTCATAGAAAAACTTTGATCCCATGTCTCAGTAACGCCATCTAGAATAATATATGAATCAAAAATCGGTTGAACGGACTGTAAAAGAAGAAATTATTAGCTACTAAATCAAGTTCAAACGAACGACGTTCTATAGTTTAAACGAATACTTTAATGATAAATTATAGCAACTTAAAACCAATTTATTTATATAAAATTCACACCAGTGCTCTTCCTCCTCCTCTCTCCTACTTGATCTATGCTGTGCCCGACAGGGTCCATAATTGTATCTATTATAATGTTTCTCACCAACTTTTAACACATTATGGTATGCAATAAAGATTTGTGAATTGAATTGAATTGTTCTTTCTTTGGTATTGTTCGTCGAGTCATTGAGCTGCTCAAGTTCCCAATTGAGCTCACGATGGCTGACAAATGCGTGCACTGACTGAACTGGTCCATACATATCTGTGTGGTTCTTTCCTCGGAACAGACACTAATCTACATGGTTCATACAGTCATGATCTGACCAAGATAATATATTATGGACTTTAAAAGAGACTGTGGCCTCTGAGTTTCTTTCGGTGTTTCTTCTCGAGTAGTATGCAGTCAAAGAGATTTAATATACTATAGAGCGGGCATGTCAAGGAAATGTCATAGAAAAACTTTGATCCCATGTCTCAGTAACGCCATCTAGAATAATATATGAATATTGGAGCGGCAGCGGAGCGTACTACAAAAAACTCAGAGACTTGTATCCAGCAGGACACACTTTTTCGGACGAAAATTTTGTTCGTGATGTCCGGTCTATAGGTATTGAATGTCTCTGTATGCAGTGCTATTGCTTTGACAGTTCAACGATTAACTGTCAAACAGCCAGTGTCGAATTGGCTATCATCAGTGTGTATCTAGGATGACGTCATGCGCACTCGCAGAGATTTGACGTAGCGCACAGTACCCCGTCTGATAGTCACCGTAACTTAAAGTGCAATTCCAATCTTTTGTAAACTCTCAGTTGTCATCAAACCTCAGTGTGCACCGAAGAAACGGTCTTTGTCGTGTCTCGGAAGAAAAGAAATTAAGTGTTCATGCTACGCAGGCAAGTGTATTGAAAGAAATTTGACAGATTGAGGTTCCTGTCTATATAATCTGTCACTTTGCCGATTCGTCTGTAGACAAAGGCCGTTTCTTCGGTGTTCAATGTGTTCATGCTACGCAGGCTGGACGCTAGTTAGGTAATGGTAATGAACAAATAGCTCTGCAGATACTGAAACACCGATTTTACCTTCTAGTTAAAAATTACGTGTAAAAGTGTTTGTAATGAACCAGTTTACGGAAATAATTAATATCATATTTTATCAACATCTGTAGTTCCCATTAGTCAATGGAAACAGTATTATTTTCCGCAATGTCGCAGTCAAAAGTACACGCGGAAATCAGCACGATATTTATTTAATTACTACGGTTCAACCAATTACAGTAACTTAAATTACAGATAAAATGTACAAAGTCAAACAATTAACAAAACATACAAAAAAAAACAAAATTAAAAATAGGTACGTTCATGAATGCATCTCACAGTGTACTCCTCCTGACATACCAATAAAATCTCCGACCATCCATCCGCAAACGGATCACATATTAAAAATTCTATTCCTAGAATTCCTAGATGACAGAAATATATAGGATAAAATAAAATGTAAAAAAAAATGTATAAGCATAAATTAGTTACTTAGAGATTAGTTATTTAAGATTAAAAATTTGTACACCAGAAATTGTAGAATATAAGAAACTAAATAATTAACGTTAACATCTATTGTACTATATTCTGACAAATACTTAAATATTTCTTTCTTTCTTTATTTGAACTGTTATCGTAACCGATATATGGAATCAGCTGTTTGTCAACTGTCAAGTGTTAACGAGTAGAATTTGTAATATGGCTGAAAATGAAATACACTTGACAGTTGACAAACGGCTGATTCCATATACGCCATTTTCTTTCTGTAATAGAAATAGAATTTGTAATATGGCCAGGCATGCTGGATTGATCTGTCGACATATTAATCTTGTAGATAGGTTTGTTTTTTGAAGATATTTCCTCAACCGATTGAGAAGCGCGTACATCAGTAATGTTATAAAAACGCAAACATTATGTTGTCTACTATATCCATATCTATATCTATACTTATAATAAATCTGTAGAAGTAAAATTTCTGTACATTGAAAATATCAAAAAAAGAAATAGCAGGGGGTGTTACTAGACCGACAGCGAACCCAAAAATATGATTAAAAAAATTTTTGTCTGTCTGTCTGTCTGTCTGTCTGTCTGTCTGTCTGTCTGTCTGTCTGTATGTTCAGGTATCACGCAAAAACTACCGGTTCGATTACGATGAAACTTGGTATACTTGTTCTTTAATATCCTGGGCACAACACTGGGTACTTTTTATCCCGGAAAAGTATATACAATAAAAAACAAACTTAATTTTGCGGTTCGACCCCTAGACCCGACTACTGTACCAACCGCAAATATTAAGTTTGTCGTAGGTTACGTCACCCGCAGTGGAGTTCACCAAGGGGCGCTGCACAGCACACGGCTAAGATATTATAATATTTTATCTTAAGATACAATATCGCTCGCCATACAGTTCAATGGACTATCACACACTACGAAGATAATTATGTACATTGAATATAATATTCAAAATTAATATTGGAGGATGATTGGTGATCGATACTGATGCCAAAAATGCAATCAGTAAATGTTTTGTCTGTCTGTCTGTCTGTATGTGCACGCATAGTTCAATAACTATTATAGGGATTGGGATTGACTTGGTACGGTTGTAATCAATACGCCTGGGCAGGTTGATCTTAGTCTCAGTTCTTTTACACATGGTCAGTTGTATGGCGCTCTTTCCCGGGTCAGTAGTTCCAGAAATCTTTATGCATACATACTGGAAGGATCAACTTTGAAAGTAGTCTATCTGGAAGTATTAGGTATGCTAAAATTATTACGTTTATATATCAACGCACAGCCCAAACCGCTGGTATTAGAGACATGAAACTTGAAGGGGACTTCTTAGTTAAGAATAAGTATCCACTAAAACACGATTTTTGGAAATTCAACCCTTAATGGGAAAACATAGGGGGCGGAAGTTCGACATCCACGCGGGCGAAGCCGCGGGCAAAAGCTAGTGTTACATAAAATGATAAATGATACTATTATAACGTTATTTCCCCATACCATTTCTGTGAGCAATATTGCAATGTGCAAAAAAAAAACAATATTGTGTCAATCAGCGTTTTAATCTTATATCCTACTAGAACGCGTGGCATGACCAAAGTAGGAACGGATTTGTCTTCAGAAAGAATCAACGAAGTGACGGATTGTAGAAATATTTCTTTTGTTTTGAGCACGACATTGAGAAGAACCAAGAGAAGAAATGTATCGATTCCCTGTCGATATACGCGTTTCTACGGCGATCATGCTACGCGTACCGGGAATATTATAAACTATAGCACTTTGTTCGCGACTTCGTTCGCGTGCTATTTCATACTTTAATATCCCCTATACTCAATGATATTAAAAGTAAAAAGGTGTAAATAGGTTATACGCGCTCAGCAAGCGACACGTTAAAATGTGGCTAATTAGCCACACTTCACCTCAGTGTGGTAACCTATCTACACCTTTTTACTTATAATATCATTGAACACAAGGATTAAACACAACTGTTCTATGTGAAGACCATTGAGCGAGAACCATCGACAAGCCAAAAGACGCTAGCTTGCGTTGTAGTTACAAAAGGCGCGAAATTTAAATACTTAGAGTTTGACATTTTACATGTTTCATACATTAAAATAGGATATTGGTTTTTAATTTATTAATGTACAATGTTATTGAGCACATTGGCCAAAATATAGCAAAAAATACTAAAATGTCTGATCTGCCATCTGCGAGATATTTAGGCGCATGCTGAGAAAATCGTAAGAGTTACGTTAGGTTAGAAAACAAATATGCGGTTTACCATATGCAGCTAGTAAATAACAAATAGTAAGCAAATAACTAACCAAAAGCAAGTTCACAATATGAGTTGCTATTTAGTCATCAACTTAAAATTCCATTTGAGTTTGTCAATTTCATTTTAAATTTAGAACTCAACTAAATGTCGGAATTACAATTCCCTGATCAAACTAATTTATAGTAGATTATTAACCAAGGGCTGTATGACATCCATTGCATACGAGGTTTTTGGCGCCTGAGCGAAGCGAAGGCGCTAATTAACCCGAGTATGCAATTATACTTTAATTATACTTTAATTCGAAATTTAATTTTACTTCCACTACTTATAAATACCATGGAAAAACAAAAAAAATAACACAATTCGCAACCATTGTGTAAACGGCCAACCCAATCCCTACCCACAATGGGCCATCGTTCCAAAATATCGTATCTCAAAACTCAAAACCCATAAAACATGTAAATAGAACAGGAATCCGCACCAAGGTTAAACAAGTTAACACAATTCTTGGAAGCCTGTGCTACATACATATAAATTATCATCTATATTTGCCTGTAAGTATAGCTTGGACCATAGCCAAAACAACATTGACGTCGGCCATTTTGGCTGACCTGTGACAGGTTCAACTGAATTGGAGCAATTATTTAGCTGTCAAATTGTTACGGTTGTTGAAAAACAACAACTAGGTACAAGAAATTGCACAGTGCACTAAGTATTTTCTACGAGATGAAATAATTATTTATTTATTTACCGCCGAACGCCGTAGGTACAGCAATACACTTTTATGGAGTTAAATTCGTACTTAAAAAATAAAGGTAATAATATCATATCATCCTCCTCTTTTATTTATTATTATCATTCTGTCCTGTGTCATCGAACGGGCTGCTGTAGATCAGACATGCATCGTGGCTCTCTGCGTTATAAATGTCATGAAACGTGGTTTCAAATGCTACGAACTTGAGGTCCCAGCTGATGTCGAACCCGCGGTATGGCAACGATTGCAGAATCTCCACGGTCAACATGGCAGGAGGCTGTGAAATATTCAAAATTATCCATTTATTTGCAAACCATAATGTCAGATATAAAGGTGTTACAAAGGCTTATAGCTAAAGTACAGTTATGGATCCGGTGAGGGCACAGCAACATTAATTCTGTAAACTCCGGAAGGACACCGGTGTCCGCCTGTAACCGTCTTTCTATTGTGTCTCTAATTACCTCAATGAAAAGGTTAAGTCACAAGCAAGAATACCAAACTATATCTACCTAAATAATACCTACTGAACCGATCACCCATTGCCGTCCTTTTAAAATTTAAGTCATTGCCATCTATCGGACTGATACGGAACTTATTATAGGAAAACTATTGAATTAGCAATAAAATCAGGATAATCTAAAATAATATACTTAAATCATTTTTATTTTTGGTGAATTTAGTTAGAAAAGAAAAGAAAAGAAAGAAATAACATTTATTGGCACAGCTTGACATTGACATTTATTGGCCAGATTTTTTTTCCACCGGATTCTGCTCTAGAGCTCAAGGCTCTTTTCGGCCCCGTTTTGTTACAAAAAGTGTGTGTAAGTACTAAATATCTCATTTCTCTTGTTACAGATGTTAAACGGTGCTTCATAAAAACGAAACAAAAATAACAACTATGGGAAGTGCCAGAGTGTCAAACGCCAAACCAATACCAATGGAGACCACAGACAAGAAATCAATAAAGACCCTAATAAAATCATTGTTCCACAAAAAGAAGGAAAAGCCAAAGGTTGAGAAGAATGAGACGGTAGAAGAGAAGCCCGAAGCTAAAAAAGAAGTAAAACCAGTTCAAAATGCGAACACAGTCGCCACCATCTTGGAGAACTTCAACAAATTGAATTTGGAAGACAGTAAACCGGTAAAGCAAGAAATAGAAGAAGAAGAAGACGATGAACTGGAGAATTTCACTTACCAAGTCATTGAAGAGTCGAGAAATGAAAGAATTCACTCTCAGTCCTCTACGAATTCCGGAGACAGTGGTTTCGCGGACAACAAAGAAGCAGACAGCGAGAAAACGGAAAGTCAAGAAGAATCAGAGGAGAAAGTGGAGAATGCAGAACAAACTGATGACTTAGCAGACGAGTTGGAGAATTTAGGGCTCAACGATGACGGGAAGAAGAAGAAAGAGAAGAAAATGCACACCATTGTGTTGTCCCGGACTCCGATAAGGAATAAGATGTCGTATGCACCATCAGTGGCCCCCTATCAACCCCAGGATCAGAACAGCTACGGGAAGGTGAGTTTCAATATCTTTAGACAATACACTACTAATTTTTAATTAGTACAAATACTTACTAAGGCTTATTCTAGACGGTCTTCTCATTATATTCGTAAAGTATCAATAAATAATTTAAATTAATATTCCGTCATCTCAATATTCCGTCCTAGGTTAGGCATAATTATATCATTAATCATGTAATACACAACCAATTAAAAAAAAAAATACATTGACGTAAATATGATTCAGCCTAAAGGCCCTTTTCCCCCTAAAACAGGCACTTACACCTTTTCCCGCGGAAAAACTAAACACAATGACAATGACGAGTGAACAATTGTCATAAAAACTCAACGTACCTACTTAGAGTTGGAATATTAAAAACAAAAATTTCTATTGAAAACATTATAGGTAGGTTACTGCACATGTCATGTCTCTCAACCGCAAGACCATTTTATTTTTATTTTATTTACGCTAAACTAGTGACGTATGTAAGAAGCTTCGAGTTCTGAGAATAGTCATAACATTTTTCGCGCGAATTCGCAAAACAAAAGAATTATTGAAAGAGGTTTTAAAATCCAAGGCCGTAGTCGACCGGCGCGTTTAATTGGCGTTTTTAAATGGGCTCAATCAATCGTACATTGCGTTCGTTCGTCGTCGTGTTAATATTCATGCAGCGATGCTGGATTTTTGCACAACACATTCTATGCGGAAAAACAAGTTTACTATACTTACATACAAACTACAAAGTGATTACATACAGGTCGACAGTCGTGGTACTACATACAAGGTCGTTTACATCAGTTTACGTTATTCCAAACTAGGTGGCGCTATTTTTAACCGACTTTCAAAAAAGGAGGAGGTTCTATGTTCGTGTCATCGTGTGTATATATTTTTTTTTTTTTTTTTTTTTTTTTTTTTATGTATGTTACCTGATTTCTCCCCCATTTGTGGACCGATTCTCAAAATTCTTTTATTATTTGAAAGAGTATACTCCTGAGGTGGTCCCATTTTAATTTGGTGAAGATCTGGTGCTGATCTTCGGAGATATACAACGGAACTCTTCAAAAATAAACGGCAAATCTGTCGTGATTGCTGGAATCGCTTGGATGTGTATTGTTTATACAACATAATGACGTATCATCACGCCTGTATGCTCTGAGGGGTACGCAGGTGGGTAGATATACCTAGATTTCGTCAGTTAGGTATGTTAATTTTAATTTATTAGGGATTAGTGGAAAACCCTATTATGATGACATGTATTGTTAACAATTAACAATATAAAATAAATTCATGGCAAATATTTCTATGGTAACAACTAAAAATGGAAAAATAAAAAACTTTTTTGCAAAAAATAAAACCGACTTCAAAAAAAAACACTAAACGGTGTAAAATAACTCTAAATTCGGAAGTCGGTGGCCCCTCATGAGTAAGACAAACCCACCAAAGCCACAGACTTCCGAATTTAGAGTTATTTTACACCGTTTAGTGTTTTTTTTTGAAGTCGGTTTTTCAATTCGGAAGTTGCAGTTTCTCTCTACTAGATGGCGTTAAAATCAATGTGCGTTTGCGAGAGATGCGTCATAATTCTCAAAATATTTATAAGAACATTCTCAAGTTCAAGGCAATCAAAATTATAGGAACTTCTCATCCATTTAGCGTGCCGTAAAAATGATAATTGACGTTATTTATTTGATGATTAAGTTTATTTTATTAGGATATTTTTAGATAATTTATTGACCCTCTCTGACATGCAGTTTTTTTTTAAAAAGGACGGTACCGGGCATGTTTAGTGTTTTTTTTTAACAAAAAGAAAAATAATAATAATCGTGTCCGGCCAATACGAAATGACTGGCTTTGGAATGATTTTGGTTTAGGTATCTACTTGCTTATGGTCTCAATTGAGTATAAGAATAGTAAGTGGGTAAGTACCTAATTATTTTACATATTATTAAAACAAAAGTGCCTTTTTTTTCTTTCCCAACCTAAAACAGAATAAATACTCTAAATCAAAACTCATTTACTGCAATTAGGCTGAGAATCGGCCACCATTTACTAATTCCTAATGGTTTTAACGGGAAGAAGAAGTGGCAGAACAAACTCCCCAGCATCACGTCTGTCTGATCTGGGGCTCGAGTCTGCTATTGCAATCGTGTCTCAATGACCGGTCATTGATCGGCTATTTGACAACTTTGACAGTTTTTGTATGGGAAATGTGTCATAAGTTTGACGTTATACGTCACAAATCGATCATTGACCGGTCATTGAGACACGATTGCAATAGCAGACTCGACCCCCTGATTGAAGAACTTTCATCTAAACAATTAAATGCTCAGTAAACAGCACAAAGGTACACTAAATACGAATCTGCGTCCTAGCTTTCTAAATTTGGGCATGGCAACCCTGATTGGGTAATAAAATATACCTGGTAGATAAGTATTATTCAAACAAATCGCATGATGGTACAAATTAGTATTGCCTTTATCTGCAATCTAAACTAATATTATAAATGCGAATGTAAGTTTGTTTGGTTGTTACATGTGTTACAATGCGTAATCAGTTTATACTGAACATTTTTAGTTTGATAGGTAGTATCCTGAAAAATTACTATAAATGTGACATTTTGAAGATATCTAATAAAAATAAATAACTCTTTATCTTCATGTGAGTGTGGATGTTTGTTACTCTTTCGCTCAAAAAACTTCTAAATAGGTAGATTTTAAGAAAACTTAGCAGTTATGTAGGTTGTACTTACATCAGACTAACATTAGGCTATAACCTATAAAGGTATTGTGTAAATTGGCCAAAATAAAACATAACATGTCAAATGAATCTAAAAAAGTTTGTATCATCTACGAGATATTTTGGCGTGCTGAGAAAACCGAGAGATTTACACGAATATATACTGGTAAAACCGGTACACAGCTAGCAGCTGAAATAAACTACTAAATGACTACGCGACTATCTAGTCACGTAGTCACTTAGTTGTTTTTTTGGTCTACCTAGAGTTGAGCGAATTAATAATATTATGTAGATTCCGTAGAACTTTTGCGACAAGCAAACAAACATGACGTAGACCACTATTCTGAAAACTGGACATGCTACAGTAGCGCCATCTATCTCGCCACATGCGTACTAAACGGACTCCGCTCGACTTACAAGAACCGCTAACGTGACAAATATGGTTTATTTAAGTCATAATAATTAAAATTACGAATACAATCCTCTAAATTGATAGAATCCTATTAATTCATTAAACCCCAAGAGGACACCGATGTCCGCGCTGTCAATGTCTTTCTATTGTGTCTCTAATTGACACAATTGAAAGGTTCATTAAATGGTCACTCAATGGGATTATATGAACTTAGAGGCAAGGATATTACAAGTAAAAAGGTGTAGATAGGTCATAAGCGCTCAGCAAGCGACACGTTAAAATGTGGCTAACTAGCCACACTATATAGACCTCAGTGTCGCGTCGCGCCGTCTACGGACGCGTGCGTGCGGTAAGCTGGTAATGTGCCGCTTTTGAAGATCGAATGTTGTTTAGGTAACCTATCTACACATTTTTCTTATAATATCATTGCTTAGAGGGTTGTCTTCAATGATATTATAAATAAAAAGGTGTAGATAGGTTATAAGCGCTCACAAGTGACACGTTAAAATGTGGCTAACTAGCCACACTTGACCTCACAAGTAATTAAGTCATTTTAACAAGCTTAATTGTACTTTCGTTACAAAGTGTGCATTAAAAATAACCTTATTTAGCTTTTGTTTCATGGTAATGACAATGGAGTATAATAATATCGAATTCAGCGCCATCTAGAGGGGAAAATGGCGACTTCAGGGGCTCGAGTCTGCTATTGCAATCGTGTCTCAATGACCGGTCAATGATCGATTTTTGACGTATAACGTCAAACTTATGACACATTTCCCATACAAAAACTGTCAAAGATGTCAAATATACGATCAATGACCGGTCATTGAGACACGATTGCGATAGCAGACTCGAGCCCCAGGTCGTACGTTTTACCTTAAGACATTTAACCACGGTAATTGCATGGGTAAAATTTCAATGACGTCTTTAACTGTCTCGGTATTACGTCAAGACTCTTATGAAGTAGCGTTTGACTTCCTTTAGCTTGTGGTTATCTACGTAAAGCGGCATCTGATATAGTTACCTACGTCATTGGTTGAATTACTATACTTGCTCATGAAAGTAGAAAGACATGTTGTAGGTACGTAAGTATACAAGCACATATCACGCGGTTTCACTCTTGTAGTTCCCTGGATACAGGAATAAAAAGTAGCCTTAGGGTCTCCCCACATTTATCGACGCGGAATCGGCCAACACCGGTCAAAAAAGCCTTTATGTCTACGTAATAAAGGTGTTACTAATACAATTCGCATCGGCTCGGCTCGGACGACGCGTCGCGACGCCGCCGGCCGACGGCGAAACGAGCGAAAGTCGAGTAGTGTGGTGATACGCACTCGGCTTACGCTGGATATTAATAATCTATCTCGGTTGCTATCTTGATCCCGATCTTTGTCTGTAACCAATCAACGACCGAATTCGCCTATCCGAGTCTTAAAGATGTCCAATCAGAAGCAGCCGTCAAAAACAAAGGATCGGGATTTGGATTGAGATAGGATATTAATATCGGGCGTTAAGCCGATTCCTCGTCGAAAAATGTGGGGAGACCCTTAGTCAATCGAGGATAGAGTAGCTATTCAACGGTCAAAGAATTTTTCAAATTGGTTCTTTGGTTTCGGAGCTTATTCATTGCGAACTAACAAACTAACAACCAAATCTTTCCTGTTTAAAATATTAGTATAGATTTATTAAAGTTACGATATTTTTTCATAAATAAGTTTTAGTCGAATACACAATCTCATAATTATTTTAAATCGATATGTCTCTGTAATCGGTTTTATGTTTACCGATTTTATTCTTTTTCTCATTACACAAAGTATCTTGATAGCTGTCAAACCGTACTTCTCAGTATCGCAAATATAATGGTGCTGGGCTGCTGGCAGAATAGTTGAACATCGGCTTAGTTTCCTAAGAAAAAAAAACTCTACCTGTCAAACAATGTCTAATTTGCAATTTCCCTCCAATTCTTAAATTGAATGTTAGTGTCACGCGATAATTTTTAAATATAAAATTGACAATTATTAAAGGGTACCAGTGCCCATTTCTGGCCATGTTTTTCCCATCTATGTAATCAAAAATGTATGTATCATATATGTATCTAAAAATATAGGTAAGTACTAATTTAGTAACTTAAATATTGCTGCTTACCAATCTGGGATAGTACAAAGGTAGGAAATGTTAGCGACGCGCTCATAGTTTTAGTCATACGTCAACCTTTGTAAATATCCTCCTTGGTAAAAAACTATAATATTTTACGTCTATGGTTAAGTTGCTGAAAAAGAAAAAAAGAGCGGGAGTTTTTAAATTTAGTTTTCTGTTTTCTGTCTGTACAATTTTTTAAATTTAACAGATTTTCATATGACACTCAATTGTTTATTACATTCTAATATTTCGGTTCGGTAGTCAGTACTATCAAATTAGGGATTACAATTAAAAAAAAAGTGTCCCACTAAGTTTTATGTGAAAAACAGCTATTATTCCTCGACCTGTGTTGTCAATCCTAATGTCTATCATTTGTTTCTTCCATGTGCATCACTTGGCCAAAGTTTCCTCGGCTATTTGGCATACATATCCTTTTGTATAAATTTATGACATGACTAAACAATTAACCGCAAAACCATAGAGTCCGTAACATCACAACACAAAACTTAGCGGTTACTAAGTAGACCAAAAACAAAACAGAAGAAAAATATGTAGATAGGTACACTTACATAACTCCTAATATTACTAAAAGTAGTCCAATAACAACGTTTATAAGTATCGTAATTTGCAAAATAAAAAACCGGTTTCTACTACTGCTTTTTTTGCGGAGGTCAAATGACAGTCGCTTGATGTAAAATACTGATGTAAGTATAGTTGCACAATAATAATATACATGAGCCTGCAAAACTAAGCATTAGCCTTTTTTTTCTTTTCATTTTTTTTTTAAACTTACTAGAAATGTGGGTTGCACATTACTATCTTGTTATTCCCTCCAACTAAGCTGTTGCTTGTGTCCAAAGAGATTTAAAATACTATAGAGCGGGCATGTCAAGGAAATTTCATAGAAAAACTTTGATCCCATGTCTCAGTAACGCCATCTAGAATAATATATGTGTCGTGGCGAACGATATTCAGAAATAAGAAGTTGTGAAGTTGATTACATTAGTACAGAGTCTGTGGTAAACGCCGTGACGTCAGCTGTCATTTGCAAATGGCGCGAGCGATGTCACGTGGATGGAGTCGTATTGGGAAGTGGAAGCTAGACAGAGCTCAGTTGGATTTGAGACACCAACGAAGACACTAGTCCAGTGCGAAACTATCTGTTTACCTATCTGAGTTATGTTGTGATTACTTTTATTAAAGTAAGGTTATTACTGCAATGAAGATTATTATTCAACGTTATGTACCTACCTGGTACCAGGAAACCCCTAATGTCGGCCCATACCGCTCAGCCATCGCTCACGCCGACATCAGAAGTGAGGATAAGGACTTGCTTCCCACTTGGCTGGCGTGCTTTGTCAAGTCGTCAAGATATATCAGAAGAAAATGATCGAAGCTTGCTTGATACTGTCA
Organism: Euplexia lucipara; assembly: GCA_921972225.1. Taxonomy (NCBI): domain Eukaryota; kingdom Metazoa; phylum Arthropoda; class Insecta; order Lepidoptera; family Noctuidae; genus Euplexia; species Euplexia lucipara. The sequence goes on along the minus strand of OV179172.1, from coordinate 6,303,713 downwards.
AGGCTGCGCTGGAAGCGCTGGCATGGCGAACGAGCAGCGATAGCTACATGGGCTCTAGCAAGAACGTTTGCGAGGTACAAGATGCAAGTGTAGCGGATTTGCAGTAGCGTGGCGCGGTGGATAGACGCGTGCAAAATAGCTGGTATTGTGGGCAGTCACAGCACAGCAATCCGGTGAGTCGTGTAATTATTGTTTTGATCGACTGATGTCGTTCAGAGTTTGTTCGTCATTTTAGAGGTTAAATGCAGACGTTTGTATAAAAGGGTATGTAGGATACCTATGAAGTACAAATAGACCGTACTGTATGTACCTACTTAACGAGCAAATTCATTGCGACGTTTTGGTTTATGGTCTTTGTTTACCTGTTTTATTTTGGGGTACCCACGTATTATGATTAATTATCATTTGAAATCGAATGTGACAGGCGGTCACGATGTATTTCTTGGTTTTTTCTAAACAAAAATGTGAAGTGGATTGTAGTTACAAATCTAACCAGATAGGTAATTGAAATACGTTACGTAAAATACCTACGGTACGTAAAATAAAGAACCTCTGATAACTTTGCTTAATGAATATTGCCATACTTTTATTATTGGTTTACCGTGCGTACGTACGTCTATCGGCGCCTTACAAAATTAGCTTAGACAAAAGGCTAGTAATGCGAGCAACGGTCCAAGAACTAGTAGATGCTTATTACATACGCTTTAGTAAGCCTCCGTTTGGGAAACCTATTCGCTTAGCAAAACATTAGACAGGCTATTTGAAGTTAAGTAAACTAGCAGAGGGCTATTCAGTAGTGCTATCCTAATATTATTTAACGTTTGATTTACGTAGCCATATTTTGTTACGTTGTGATACAAAAGCGATCGAAGTTGCGACAATTAAAACTCAGTAAGTAAATAGACGTAAACAACGTGACGCGACAATATTTACTACTATTGGTATCACCGCAGTGAACCGAGAAATAGGCTTCAAAACCTTAACCTCTGACGTCAACCTTACAGACTAAGTCTGACGAAAGTAAAGTAGTGTGATAGGTACTCGGTTCAAAAACTATTGTGTGCTAGGTACTGTTATTTGCCCCTCTAAGTCCTGCTACTTTAGCAAGGATTGAAAGGCTGCTCGGTGTATAATAATTCAATAAACGCCGGTTTGAACATTTCGAAGTGTTCATTTGTGAAGCGTTATGTAAAGTTTCTAGGCTATGATATCACAGCTACAGGTGAGCTGAAGCTTAGTTAAGCTGCCTCTCTTGATAACATTCACCATGTTAGGCGGTTCATAGGTAGTACCATATTTTCGGAAGTTAGTCAGTTGAATTTTTCGTTTTTTAATGTACCTTCAGTGTTTACATTGATGACTAGTAAACAATTTGGTCCATTTATTTGGAAATTGGGACACTGACAGTTATAATGACAAATAATTTCAATTTTAGAGACTATACCTGGTTGATTATTTTCTTATTATGAACTCTCAATTTAAATGAGATTGAAATTCAAACTGATGCAAGTGCGGCGCTCTTCCCTTTACTTTTTTTGTAAATCGGATGGAAACTTGTTGATATCACCACGGTATCAGAAAGCTGGTTGTTAGCCTAACTTTAAATTAAGCAAAGATAAAAGTCGGTTTGACCATAATATTAGGCTCAGGGTTTTAAATTAGCTTAATGTGTTTTAATTGAAAATGTTGAAAGAAGTCAAACTAAATTAGATTCAAGTATGAAGGCCCCGATCACAAAGTTCCTCGAGAATTGAATGTCATAGTTAATGACAGTGGTAGTGAAACCACATCTTAAAAATAGCTTGTATACTCATACTCGAAGCTTTCGACCCCGCCTCATGAGTAACATGTGGCGATGGGTCTATAAGGAATCTTGGGTGCGATTTCGGTCTGTGTTGGTGCACAGATTTTAATGAGTTGAGTATGCATTGCTTGTAAATGATGATAAAGAGTAATAGAACTGTTAGAATTACTGGTTGTAACTTATTGGTCAGATCTTTTCTAATTACTAATGTAGTGCGCAGTACGCTGTGAACGAAGGATAAACAAGGAAGTGTAGTTATTCGCAGAGTTCAATACTGTGCTTAGACATGTTAAGTAGGTACCAATAGGTTATCTTGTTTATTAATGACAGAAATTCATTTGAATAAACTTAAACCGATGTTTAACCGACTAGACGACTGTCCAAGATAGCCGTGAGTGTCTATTGACTGAATTACAATCGGGATTTATTGATGGTTTACCATTTACTTGGGTAACGTGCAAAAGTTCCAACTCTTATTGTTTATCGCTGTCTTTCTACACGAAGTAGATAGTACGATAATCCGACAGAGTGGTTCCCACTTTTCTAAACCTGTTTTTGCTTCTCGAAAAGCGTGATAGTTTAAGTAATAAAAACGTTTCTGTAAGTCTCGTTTTGATAGTACCTACTAAAACGAAACTTAAGTGTTAGTAACTTGGTTTACATTAAAAATGAAGAGCCTAGCTAAACTAAGCTTGACCCGAAGTAAAGGTTTCTTTTAAACGCTTGCGTGCGACCAGTATGTTGTAAAGTCAAGTCATGATACCAACCTGTGAAGTTCAAACAAGTTAGAAGTAGAAGACAATGTTTCTGAGGGCAAAAGAATCCCGATAGACCTATGATATGCTTGTTGGCTATCCGGTCAATCCGCATCTATAAGATGCAGTCGCAACTGCGTACGTTCTCGTTCAGGGCGTGATGAGCGGCTTGTGGTCTGGCGGGGACCCAGGCCTTGAAAGAGACTATTTGTACGGTCATGTAATGACTCGAGAGTCGTGGACCCTAGAGGAAGTGTTGGTCGTATCACGTGAGATGATAACGATATGAGTGGCAATACCGAATTGTCAATGGCTGTGGCAGGGCCATGAGTAGTGTCTTTACTTTTGAAATTTGATAATTAAGAGGCTTTGAAGAACCTTCTATGTTTATGTTCTTAAAATGGCTTAGTTAAAGTTCGTTTAGTTATTGTGAGTACGGAGTAGTCATTACTAAAGATTTCCTGTAAAAATTTGGAAAACATTTCATCTAACTTAACGTATACTCTATGGATTAAGTGTGAGTGTTTGGTGACCGATCCAGTTGCGCCGGAGCATGTAAGAGGTGCACGTGGTCTGCTTTTTATGCGCAGCATATCCTTTCCGAGGGGTAGCACTTACGCGGCTGAGATGGTTAGCTTCTGGGGATGGATCACTGGCCAATGCATTGGCAGACTATGAATAGCCGATGGACTGGCAGACTATGACTAGCCGATGGACTGGCAGACTGTGACTAGCCGATGGACTGGCAGACTGTGAAAGGCCGATGGACTGGCAGACTGTGAAAGGCCGATGGACTGGCAGACTGTAAAAGGCCGATGGACTGGCAGACAATGAAAAGCCGATGGACAGGCTGACTATGAGAGTCTTTGTATTTACAATTTATGTCTGACGACACCAAGTGACGTTTATTTAAAATGATCTCATGTAAAGTGATCTCATGTGTTTTATGGGATGATTCCCTCCTAGAATTTTACCTGTTTGGTTCTAAAAGGCTGGATTATTGTGACTTCCTTAATCCTTGAGACCTTGTCAACGCTGGCTATATTGTACAGCTATAGTTGTTAAGATTTAACGGCAGGATAGCCGAACGGATTACTTTCAGAATGTATCTGTTGTCAGATCAGACACACGAGGACGTGTGAGGGTCATGATGGCCGTGTCGTGGCGAACGATATTCAGAAATAAGAAGTTGTGAAGTTGATTACATTAGTACAGAGTCTGTGGTAAACGCCGTGACGTCAGCTGTCATTTGCAAATGGCGCGAGCGATGTCACGTGGATGGAGTCGTATTGGGAAGTGGAAGCTAGACAGAGCTCAGTTGGATTTGAGACACCAACGAAGACACTAGTCCAGTGCGAAACTATCTGTTTACCTATCTGAGTTATGTTGTGATTACTTTTATTAAAGTAAGGTTATTACTGCAATGAAGATTATTATTCAACGTTATGTACCTACCTGGTACCAGGAAACCCCTAATGTCGGCCCATACCGCTCAGCCATCGCTCACGCCGACATATGAATATTGGAGCGGCAGCGGAGCGTACTACAAAAAACTCATAGACTTGTATCCAGCAGGACACACTTTTTCGGACGAAGATTTTTTTCGTGATCTCCGGTCTATAGGTATTGAATGTCTTTGCTTGTGTCTGAAGTGACAGTGGGTTGGGAACGAACTCACAAGCTCCTGAGGCTCTTGATCGCCATCTAGTCAAACGCCCAAGCCATTAGGCTATTGCCAATGATATAAGTAAAAGTATCTAGATAGGTTATAAGCGCTCAGCAAGCGACACGTTAAAATGTGGCTAACCAGCCACTCTTGACCTCACCTCGCGTCGCGCCGCCGCAACGTCAACGGACGCGTGCGTGCGTTAGTGTGCCGTTTTTGAAATTCGAATGTTGTTTAGGTGACCTATCTGGGGGCACGGTAGTGCCCCCGCCAAGACGAGCCAAGCGAAGCGCAAGGGCACTACCTATTTTTACCGATATGTAGAATTTGTGAAGATAGGGTCGGTAGGTTAGGCCGTGTCGATTCAGAAGCTTGGCTCTCTCTCTTTTTCACAGGGCAAACCTTATGTGGTCGTCTTGGCAACATTTGACATGAAATGTTTTGGTGGGATCTACACCTCTTTACTTAAAATTTCAATGGCGATTGCCGCTTGATTTTTGGAGAAAACTTGAATACCACAACATCGGCTCCGAAATCTCGTGTTCAGTATGCTAAACTGGCTCGAAGCTGTAGTCAGATTCCGAGGAGACAATACCGGTTATTTAAAATTAAATAAAATGTAAAACGTATCTATAAACGTTAATTGAGTTTTTTGAGCAATTAATCGTCACCCATTGACGGACCAACGTCGTAAAGCGTATTTATAGATGTAAATAGGTGTTTTTACACGTCATTTTTTAACTACAGTAGGGCCTCGCTAATCCGGAGAGGCAAAAACAAGACTGTTTTCGGATTATCGAGGCGTCCGGATTATAGTAGGTATGCTATATTTAGTTTCTTAGTTTCTGTTTATAATTTTCGCACTCAATTCCAAAGGCCCGGTCTCAAAGTCTACGGAGACACATAACTTCGTGGCTATCAAATTCGTTATCTTCAGCCTATTTTAAAGAACTGTTTAAAGCTTCTACTTCCTCTGAAATACCAACATTTTCAGAGGCGAGAACTTCAACGCTATTGTCCTCATCTTGCTCATACGAATTCGAACTCCATTGGCCGGCCGGATTACAGCGATCACCGAACAAGCGGGAGTCCGGATTAACGAGACCCTACTGTAGTTTTTGACAACATCGGTGTTTCACTATCTGACTACTCTGAGAAGAAACACCGAAAGAAACTCAGAGGTCAAAGTCTCTTTTAACCTTTGAATCGTGTCAATTAGAGACACATTAGAAAGACAATTTCAGCGCGGACACCGGTGTTCTCTTGGGCACGGTAATATTATTAGGGTATCATTTGAGCTATCGCCATTTTAATTAGTTTTGTGTTTCTTAAATAATAGGTTTTGTCCGCAAAGACATTCGATACCTATAGACCGGACATCACGAACAAAATTTTCGTCCGAAAAAGTGTGTCCTGCTGGATACAAGTCTATGAGTTTTTTGTAGTACGCTCCGCTGCCGCTCCAATATTCATATATTATTCTAGATGGCGTTACTGAGACATGGGATCAAAGTTTTTCTATGACATTTCCTTGACATGCCCGCTCTATAGTATTTTAAATCTCTCTGTAGATTTGTCACCAAACAATAATAAAACCAATTCCACAATAAATCACCTAAAATCATGGTGATATAGGGTCTAGTACCAAATAACTTGAGAGGTGTCAAGGATCACCCGGATGGAAAGAAGTTCCCTCCGATTGATTAGTGAAGGAATTGTAAAATTCCTTCAAGATAAATCGAAAGGAATCTCGTACCATCCGGGCGTCTTCGTTACAACTTTTGGTCTCAATCTTCTCTCTCTCTCTCTCTCTCTCTCTCTCTCTCTCTCTCTCTCTCTCTCTCTCTCCCTCCCTCCTCCCTCCCTCCCTCCCTCCCTTCCTCCCTTCCTCCCTCCCTCCCTCCCTCCCTCCCTTCCTCCCTCCCTCCCTCCCTCCCTCCCTCCCTCCTAACCTAACCTATGGAGCGCTTCCACATCGTATTTACGACGAATTTGTCTCTCTCTTAGAACATATTTTCTTTAAAATTATAAATTGATATATTAAATTGGTAACGAATAGGTACTATTATTTTAATAACTGAACGAAATAAAATGTAACTACTGTATTGGTGACAGATCTACCATTCTGAGCACAAAGCTGTTATTTAAGTAATACAACTATTTATTTCTTTATTAAAACTTTATGAACTACACGGAAAAAAAAAATTGTTTCAAACTAAGAATATTTCACTTGGTCAAGACATTGCGTGATTCATATATGGGGAAAACATTATATTCTTAAAATTAGTAAATATTTGTCTTGTTAATCATTTTTCTTCCAAATATATAAATTCTCTAACCAAGGCTATTTTCTAGTTTTGTAATGAGAAAGCAACGTTTTCTTTGCTTAAGTAAGTTTTTTTTCTTAAGTCTAGAATCTTAAATTCTCAAATTGAAGACAATGTTGTCTTGAATCTAGAATGTACTCTTCGAAGTAACGCTTGATTACTCCGATTACTCCTCCGAGTGAGAAGAGTAATATCTTCTACCAAGAATATATTTATTGGACAAGAAATGTCACTGTTTCTGATCAAGAATATATCTATTAGTCAAGAATTTCCGTGATTCATATATGGGGAAAACAAGAAATGGTTGTATCAAAACACAATTATTCTCAATGCAAGTAAATGAATAGTTAAGTCAAGATATTTGTCTTCCTTCTAGAATATACGTACTTGTGATTAAACAATATATTTGAGAATAATGCTTTTCTCAGTTGAAAACTTTGTCAATCGGATCCCGGAGTTTTCTTGGAAGAAAATAAATTCTCAGTATGAAAAATAAATGACTTGTAAGAAGAATTGTATTTACTCATCTGTATGCTACGGCATATTTCAGTGAAGCAGCTTTAACTCTTGCATCAATTAATTCTATTTTCACACTGAGAACATTATTTATCTTTAGTGAAGAATACCAACAATCTTAGTTACTAGTTGATGCTCTTCAGTGAAGAAGTTTTAGCTATTAGTTCAACAACAATTAGTTATTCTCTGGAGATCACGTTGTTTTAAAAAGATAGTGTCAATGTTCTTAGTTCAATAATAATGCGTTTTTATTGAAAAAGTTTTATTTCTTAGTTTAATAATATTATCGAATTTAAACGGAGATCACATGGTCTAGAAAGAATAATATCAATGTTCTTAGTTCGAGATTTATGCGTATTTCAATTAAGAAACCCAGTTCTTAATTCAAAACAATAAGCAATTTGTATGGAGATCAGATTGTCTCCAACCAATAATGTTATATTGTTGATTTAAGAACGTGCAGGTACTTAACTAAAGAAGTTTTAGTTCTTGATCTAATTCATTGAATGTTTCATTCGGAGATTAGAAATCTCTTAGCTCGATAATAGTGTATTTCACTGCAAGCAATCTTGGTTCTTGGCTCAATGCATGTCATGTTTCATACGAAGATCAGATTGTTTCCAACGAATAATGGCAGTATTATTGATCTAAAAACCCTGTACTTCAGTAAAGAAGTTTTAGTTCTTTATCTAATTCATTGCATGTTTCAAATGAAGATCAAAAATCTCTTGTCTCAATAATAAAGTACAAAGGTAGGTATTTCACTTTAAGAATTTCAATTCTTGATTCAAATCATGGCATGTTTCATACGAAGGTCAGATTGTCTTATTTGAAGAATTACAACAGTATTGGTTCAATGGTTAAAATGCGTTTCAGTAAATATTTTTCAGTTCATCGTTTGATTTATTCAAGTAAAGTTTAGTGAAACAAAATGTTAGCACAAATATTTCATACAATAAGATGGTAAATAAAAAAATATTTGTTTTGTCACATTTTGACTAAACTTTAGCTTGTATAAATTGAATGATGTATTGAAAAATATTTACCGAAACGCATATTAACCATTGAACCAAGACTATTGTAATTCAAAGAAAACAATCTTAACTCCGTATATAACAAAGCTCTTGAATCTGTACAGAGAACTGAAACAACTTCACTAAAATCCCATGATTAATAAGTACCATTTGAAACATGAAATGAACAAGAAAAAGCACTAAAACTCACGAGTTACAGAATTTCGAGCCTGATGCACCGTCACATCTTTCAATCTGATCTCCGCGTGCCATGTCATGCCTGAAATTAGAGGTAAGTAAATAAGTGGGAGGTACTCAAATTAATAATGGATGAAATAATACAATGGATTCAATTCTATGAAATCATTTATTAAAAAATAAACTTCCCAAAACAACAGTAGGTATTGATAATTGTATTTAAATATATCCTAGGTACATATTACATAATAATAATACTTTATTGATACAAACCCTTACAATATGCTTCATATCTAGCTAAAGTTCACAATATTTAAGGCGTACAAAAGCTGAAACCCTGACTCCTAAACTCAGAAAACCTGTGACTTAGGAGTCAGTATTATGTTATTACTGTGTAGGTACAGACGCCATCACATCAAGTTACCCCAATGTGTCAAATTTCTTTGATCGTTTTTCAACTTTATGTCAAACAGAATAAGGTTCATATTCAATTGGGAAAATTTGACACATTGGGGTAACTTGATGTGCTGGCGTCTGTACATAAGGGGTATCGCAAATTATTGCAAGCTTTGTCCAATCTTTGAGCACAGTTTTTTCAGGATATTGTCTTTGGTTTCCTTTAATTGATTCACAGATACATCATTTCCTGAAACAAAAATTTCCATAATCACTAAACAAGTTTAAACAAAATATTATTTACCTAAATTTTATAACATTCGAACAATCCGAAGATGCTGATCTCTATTCTGATATCTATTTTGGTATACCAACTGGTTATGCAACCTAAAGTTCATTAACACATTAAAGTTGTGTTCAAATGAATTTATGACACTTATGAATGTTATAATTTACAACTTTGCACATTTTTTTATAAATTAATATTATTGGTACAGTGTAGGTACTCACTAGATGGCCTTTTCCAGACAAAATGTATAACTAAAGAATACTAAATATTCATCTTGAAATTTGTAATTATATCCTGTGGGATTTTCCAATCCGTAAGAAGCAACTCCATAACATTGTTTACCTCTCTATGTTATTATAGATAGGTATGCTGAGATTTTGATTAAAATCTGCAAATAGACAGAAAATAAATTAATGATTATAATTATTCAAGTTTAAACTATATAAAAAAAAAACAGCCAGGAACAGTGGGATAAACATTCAGCAGGTTTAGCATTATAGATATGGCAGGTAGGTACCGCAGGTAACAAGAACCTCATGCTCATTACGGTAAGTAGTGATTACATATTTCCATCACCCAGAGACTTATCGTGAAAGGCAGTCCAGCAGCCTTTTCCACCATGTTTGGTGAAGTTCACCGAGCTTAGACACCTCTGATTCTGACCTAAGTACCAGCTTCCTGCCTTGGCGGCCTTGCTACAAAGATCTGAAGCTAATTGATTGGAATCAGAAATTGCTTAAGCTCGGTGAACTTCAAATAATATGGCGGCCAGGCGGCTGGTGGTATTTCACCAGCTAGATACTTACACCTACCGGCTGGGTCTGCCTCGATTAATTAGACTTCAATCTGTCTTAATTAGATCTATATTCCATTCAATTGCAATTAAACACTTACCTTAGCAAACACAGCACAATCTTTAAAAGGTAACCCAACAACGCAAAAGAATCACCACGAACTGACTCTTGTATATGACTTAGGTATACGTAATGAACGCGATATGCGGTGCACTGTGCCGTCATATCCAAGCAAGACAAAAAGGGTGTTGCAAGCTACGAAATGTTATTTACCAAAAATAAGGCCGAATCTTTCACGTCTCCACTATTTTTCCTGACATTGACATAATAGGTTCGAAATTAATTATTATTTATTTATTTATTTTTATAGGGGTTGGCCATCCTTTCGATCGACGCCCGCCCCCACCCCGCGGAGATGCGTGTTTTTTTTTACACGTGTTTGAAGTTACGTGTAACGGAATGTTATCTAGCGTCACAAAGACTACTTTTAGTTTGTTTTAGATGAGTATTTATTATAAACCTTGCAGAAGTAGGAGCCCCGCTCGGGCCTTCCTCAACTGCGCCATGTTGAGTGGCTATACTTCCCGCAGCGCCCAAGCAGTGGCGAATTCAAATTTGAAAGGTTGACAGCTGGTAAAATAAACAAACCTCACCTCAAACTTCAAAAAATATATTAAAATCCTACAGGTTTCCACGCCTCGAGGGATGGGGGGGGAGGGTTCCCCCCTCCCCATTCTTCCCCCCATAAATCGCAATTTGAATTACTAATGCAACCCCGGTACTTACCTATACCTATGTTTGTACCTACTGAGATGCACGTCAAAACTCAAACGTCACATTTTATGTGTTCTGTTTTTAGCTTCCGTGACAAAAGACCGATTATGTGATAGGGCCTCCCGTGTGATATCAATTATTTTCCCTACACTTTGGAAGAAATACAATTGCAACACCGGATACAAGCATAGCCTATAGTTTGTTTTGTTTCCAAACTAAATCCAAGAAACGTGAATTTGGTTCAAAACTCATTTATTGAATCATAGTTTGAATTCAAGAATATTATTGTTATAGACTCCAGACATCTTTTAATATTATTTCAAGATTTTCATGCTAAAATCAAGAAACGTGAATTTGGTTTAAAACACTCATTTGTATCATAGTTTTTATTCAAGAAAATTTTTACACAAGTACATTCAAAACTGTTGTTCTTAAATATTTTTTTCAAGATTTCAAAACCAAGAAATCTCAACTTAGTCTAGGGCCCGGTTTCACGAATTGCTAAAATCAACCAATCAAATAGGTATAAATTGACCATTGTCTAAAAATTAGAGTTAATAGACCATCACTTGTCAAATATTATCCGAAGGTGGTGGTGGGTGGTGGATTTGATTCTAGGGCATAATCAATGGATTCTTAATGGGAAAAAATAGGCGCGCGAAACCATCAGCGCCTTGCCCTACAACCTAACAGTCGAGGCGTGTCCCATTGGTTATTATGTAGCTGTAGGTAGGTAGGTATTCCAATAGACGGGAATGGGCTTGCATCCTGTCACATGGAATTATGACACGTGAGGCTTGACATCTGTGTGTCTCAAGGCTTGTGGACCTAAGCATCAAGTAGGTGCCTACTTTAACAAATTGCCTAGGTATTGACATTATAAACCTGTCTGCAATTCCTAGAAGTTTTGTTGGCAATGCCTTATTCTTCGGCTACAATTGGAAGCCCCTACTTTGGGCCCTATCAGAATACCAGAGCTGTGACGTTTTTTTAATGTTACAACTCCATGCTGAGATTCTTTTGGCCTACCCCAAAGTGTCATATTCCTCTGATAGGTTTTAACTTTATTCCAAACAAGATAAGGTTCATGTTCAATTGGGAAAATTTAACAGTTAGGAGTAGATTGATGTGCTGGCGTCTGTATACCTACTGATATTTTAACCATTTATAAATAAAATAAATAAATATTCCACAACTTTTTCACACAACGCCATTTAGTCTCAAGTTAAACTTAAGAGCTTGTGTTATGGGTACTTTACAGCTGATAAACATACTTATATATTTCTAAATACATACAACATATTATTATAGATAAATTACACCCAGATACAGAACAAATGATCGTGCTCATCACACAAAAATTTGCCCTGGGTGGGAATCGAACCCACGACCTCCGGCATAGCAGTCAGGGTCACTAACTACTAGACCGACAGGTCAGTCAATTTATTTTATGTGTTTTGTCCTGTGCGGGCTAATAAATGCATTTTCTTTCTTTCTAAAGGTCATTCAGTACGCTCATACGCGTAAAGATGATGGAAAACACATTATGTGGGCTTTCTTTGCTCACTGCTTTATTAATAAATGTTGTGTAGCAGGATGAATAGTTACAAACCGATTTCTCTCTTTCAGTCGTAAGTAATATGATATCCCACAGAAGAAGACAAAGCGTACTATACAGACGCAATACAACGTTTATTACTACGGCTGTTAGTGTAAAAACTTGCTAACAACAAGACAAGTGACCCGGATTTAAAAATAATCTGATCCAAACATATACTATCTTACTAAAAAACGTTAGTATATCTTATATTGAAACAATTTGGATTCCTAGTTCAACACCATAACATATTTCCACAAAACAAAAATGTCTTGTTCGAACATTAATTTGATTACCTACCATTACTTGAATAACTTATATTCTTACGTCAATGCAACTATTGACTTAACTAAAAACAAACTTTTCTTAAACCAAGCATATATTTATATCTTATTTTGAAACAATTTAGATTCCTACTTCAACACCATTACTTCTTTCCACAAAACAAAAATGTCTCGTTTAAAAACATTTGACTACCTTCACCAGAATAATTAATATTCTTACGTCAATGCACTAATTACTTACCCAAAAGCAAACTTTACTTGAACCAAGCATTTAATGTCTTAACTAAAACACATTAGTTTAGCTTATTTTGAAACAATTAAGATTCCTATTTCGACACCGTAACTTTTTTGAACAAAACAAAAATGTCTCGTTTAAAAACATTTGACTACCGTTACTAGAATAATTTAGATTCTTACGTCAATGCTACTATTTACTTACCCAAAAGCAAACTTTTCTTAAACCAAGCATATATTTTCTTACTAAAAAATGTTAGTATATCTTATTACGAAACAATTTAGATTTCTACTTCAACACCATTTCTTCTTTCCACAAAACAAAAATGTCTCGTTTGTAAACATTTGACTACCTTTACTTGAATAAGTTAGGTTCTTGCGTCAATGCAACTATTTACTTACCCAAAAAAAAACTTTTCTTAAACCAAGCATAAATTATCTTACTAAAAAATTTTAGTATATCTTATTTTGAAACAATTAAGATTCCTATTTCAACACCGTAATTTTTTTCCACAAATCAAAAATGTCTTGTTCGAAATCATTTGACTATCTTTACTTGAACAATTTAGATTCTTACGACAATGCAGGTATTTACTTACCGAGAAACAAACTTTTCTTATACCAAGCATATATTTTCTTACTAATACACATTAGTTTATCTTATTTTGAAACAATTTAGATCCTACTTCAACACCATTTCTTCTTTCTTCAAAACAAAAATGTCTCGTCTGTAAACATTTGACTACCTTTACTTGAATAAGTTAGGTTCTTGCGTCAATGCAACTATTTACTTCACCCAAAAAATACTTTTCTTAAACCAAGCATATATTGTCTTACTAAAACAAGTTAGTATATCTTATTTTGAAACAATTTAGATTCTTAGATCAACGCCGTAACTTTTTTCACAAAACAAAAATGTCTTGTTCGAAATCATTTGACTATCTTTATTTGATCAATTTTGATTCTTACGTCAATGCAACTATATTCTTACCCAAAAACAAACTTTTATTAAACCAAATATTTATTGTATTATGACAAAATGTAAGTATGTATTATTTTGAATCGTTTTATATTCTTCTTTCAAATCCATTATTTTCTCACACTTCTTAGAACAAATAATACTTTTCTTCATCGAAAACGTTCCTGCTTTCTGATTATAAGAATCGTCAGTTACTTACAGGAAGAAAATCGGATTTTGTTTTAATGATGTTTTGTTTTTAGTTTAAGTAAATGGTACAACTTTTGGTTCAAAATATTAAAGGATCTTGAACTTACAATATGTTGTTTTATATTGAAACACATAAAACTCTTAGTTCAAAAAAGTAACTTATTGTTCAGACAAAAGTCAAAACATCTTAAAAAGAAAATAATTGTTTTGATTCTAGTAAATAGAAGGAGAATAATATTGTTTTTCGTGGAGAATATCATTTCGGTTGGACTAAGACATTATTTTTAGTTCAAGTAAATATGCATTTGACATTAAACAATATTCCTGAGAGTAAAAATATTCTTGGAAGAAAACTTTTTCCGAGAGCATTTTTTTCCGTGTAGTAAAATAAACTGTACAAAGGCGGACTTAATGCCTTAGGCATTTTCTACCAGTCTACCTTAAGGTGATGCAAAGACAGAACATGGTAGGCGCAAAGAAGATAACAAAAACTTGAAAGTTAAATAAATTATTATTTATAATAAGTACACACATATACACATACATATTATATAAAATCCAGAGATATCTAAGTTAAGAGAAAAAAAATAAATAAAAAAAAGATATATATTAATGGAGAAACTAATCTGCTAACTCAACTTAGGGATATGTTTGCCAACACTTTGTGAATGTGCTCGCGTGCCTTTACTTTAACTATTATTATAAGAACGAAGTTTATATTCATCTAATGCACTACAATTTTATTGGTAATCCATCGCTTATTTTACACATATATTAACATTAATTTGATAATTTCATACCTGGGAGCACTTTTTGTTTATCTGAGAACGAAAATATTTCGTGGCGATAGATCTATTTATTAGGTGATACAACTTGATGACAAATATAAATTTTGGTGACAAGAAATATAGTCGCCACATTATTATCGCTGGATATTAATAATCTATCTCGGTTGCTATCTTGATCCCGATCTTTGTCTGTAACCAATCAACGACCGAATTCGCCTATCCGAGTCTTAAAGATGTCCAATCAGAAGCAGCCATCAAAAACAAAGGATCGGGATTTGGATTGAGATAGAATATTAATATCGGGCGTATAACTAATCGACCCGTGACGTTGTTATAGCTACAAGCTGGATAAGTATCTAAAATCAAAATTCTTTTGTTTTTTCAGATCAGCTCAATCAACAAACACACTCTATCTGGGGGCCAAGTTCTCGTCAACCAATTACAACCTGACAACTTCTCCGAAATCAAATTAGCTCTTGAGAGCGTTCAGAAGAACTCCCAGTTCCTACAGAATGACAGGGAGACGTATTTGCAAGATGTCATGGAACTCATCAACGAAGATACGAATAAGAAAGCAGTTCCAAAAGTCATTGTCACTCCGGAGTATGACTTTCCAGACGTAACAAACATAGATTACACAGAAAACAAAATGAACTCCGTCTCCAACATGTATCTCGGTGATTACGAGGAGAAAACTGTACCTCATAATGAATTCATGCAATTGCTTCAGCAGAACTGTGTCATGTCACCTGAGAGTCTCTCGAATCCAGTAGAACAGTTCGGCCAAGAGGAGTTCACGCAGATTTTCAATAACTACGTACAGAAAGATTACGGTGCGTCAAATGATGGTTACGGCGCTGAGTATACATTCCCAACTCCGCCCAGATCGGAGACTGTGCCGAGCCCTATGTTATCTTCACCGGCATCGTTTTATCAGTCACATTCGGAGTACACCCTGTCTCCTGGCACGTCACCGATTTACAACAGCGACTATGAGAAATATCAAGACATACCCCATTTTGAAGAGGAAAAAGAAGCTATAGATAAGGAGGCCACAGATAAAAAAGCGCGGGAACGCACCGTCTCTATATCGTCTATGACTATGAAACAGTTTAAAGATTTGCAAAAGGAGATTGTTAATAACTTCTCTAAGAGAGATTGCTGTCAGGTCACTAGGAAGGCCTGCAAGGAGTTGTTCAAGGAGCATTTGCAGAAGGTCAAAATAGCTGTTCGGAAGAATATGTGCGTTGAACTCTCTAAGATAGATCTGAAAGATGCGTATGGGTAAGTTGATTATATCTTCTATCTCTCTCTTAACACAAAAACAAATGTTTTATTCACAGAAATACATACAACGATATAATTATTACCTGGCAGATTTAGCTCACTTTGTCTACAACAAGAAAACACTTTAGAACCGACTTCAGCAAAACAGCCTTGCTGCAATGATATTATAAGTAAAAAGGCGTAGATAGGTTACCTAAACAACATTCGATCTTCAAAACCGGCACACTAACGCACGCACGCGTTCGTGCATGGTTCGACGTGACACTGATGTCATCAAGTGTGGTTAGTTAGCCACATTTTAACGTGTCGCTTGCTGAGCGCTTATAACCATCTACACCTTTTTAGGGTTCCGTAGTCAACTAGAAATCCTTATACACACATCAAAAGTGTCTAGGGATCAACATATATTTTTGCAATAACTTTTCTCCTGATTGATATTAATTAAAATTTTCTTTAAGGATTCATCAAATAAAGTGTTTTCGTTTGTCACAGTAACGATAAACCAAGTCACCTTTGCATTAATAAAGAAATTTGCCATTTTCCTAATAAAGGGATTTTTGACATTTGAACCACTAACATTAAAGTTCGAAAAAAGACTGAAATAACAGTTTTCTTTAAAATTTTATTGGGTAACTTAAACAATTAATAATCCGTGTTTCTACCGCGAACACTAACAACACAAGAACATCGGTTTGGCATACTCAAAATGAGTTCATCCAAATCACGCTGTAGAATGGCCGCCCATGTTCGTTGCAACAACAAAAAAAGGTCTTCTTGCGACTGGATACCCTCCATATTCGGCAGAGCTCTTCTCTGTAGCATATCCCATGCATGCTCAATCGGGTTCAAGTCTGGCGACTGAGCAGGCCAGGGCAGGACATTGATGTTAGCTGCGGCGAGAGTCTGTCTTACAACTCTTGCGGTGTGCGGTCGTGCATTATCATGCATTAACTGAAATAAGGGACCGATTTGCACTTGTAGAGGAACGATGACGTCTGATACAATCGTCTCAGCATAAATTTGAGCGTTGAGGTTGCCTCTGATCCAAATCAACTCAGTTCTTCCGCCGATCCAAATACCCGCCCATACCATGATGGTTCCACCACTATAAGGATGGACTTCCTGGCAGGATTTTAATCGCTGTTGGCGTCCAGGGGTTCTCCAGTGTACGTACGTCTTGTATCCGGTCTCATACCAAAACGAGACTCATCAGAAAAGCACACGAAACGCCATTGTTCTTCTGCCCAATTTCTGTGTTCAAGAGCCCATTGATATCGAATCCTACGATTGTGCATTGCTATAGGTGGTACCCGTAGCGGTCTTCGGGAATGAAGGTTCACTTCATGCAAGCGGTTTCTGACTGTTTGGTCGCTAATTAAGTTCCCTGAAGAGTGATGAAGCCTCACGGCTAACATCATGGCGGTTATTGTTGGAGCTCTTCGAGTTAAGATTTGAATGTATCGGTCTTGTCTCCGTGTGGTGCAGCGATACCGTCCTCCATGGCGCTCAGCCACGGTACCAGTGCTTCGGTAACGTGTCCAAAGTCGACTGATAACACTCTGACTTGTATTCAGAGCTAAAGCCACAGTACGTTGCCGGGAACCAGCTTCTATCATTCCCACGGCTCTGAGCATTTCTTCCCTGCTTAAATGACGTCGCCGCTCCATAATAACGTTGGTTTTAATCAGTAGTAGGGAAACAGTAGCACTAATAATGTCTTCAATGCGTTGTATGTTTTTATAGGGAAAATATTGACAGCTGATTTTCATCTTTTACTCGAATTTGATTCACAGTTCCTGATTCAAATTATGAAATGCACCAAAAAGGATCCATATAAATTTATAAAATCATAAATTTATTACAAAGCCACATCTCAATCTCAAGAAATCCGCATAAAAATGCTTGATCCCTAGACACTTTTGATGTGTGTAGTTTCGCCATGTCTGTCTGTCCGTCCGTCCTCGCTTAATCTCTGTGACCGTTAGCACTAGAAAGCTGAAATTTGGTACCAATATGTGTATCAATCACGCCGACAAAGTGGTAAAATAAAAATTGGAAAAAATGTTTTATTAGGGTGGCCCCCCCTATATGTAAAGTGGGAAGTGATTTTTTTTTTAATATCCCTAACGTGTGATATATTGTTGGAAATGTATTTAAAAATGAATAGGGGTTTACTGAAATCATTTTTTGATAATGTCAATAATTTCAGAAATAATCGCTCCAAAACTAAAAAAACAATGTGTCCTCCTCCCCCCTTTAACTTTTGAACCATAAGTTTAGAAAATATGAAAAAAATCTGAAAAGTAGAATTTTATAAGGACTTTCTAGGAAAATTATTTTGAACTTGATGGAAACAATAGTTTTTGTACAAAAAACACAAAAAGTTGTATAAAATAATTTCTGGACTAAGTTTGTAGTATAATCGTATATGCAAGCATTTTTTTTAACTTCGTTTACATATTATTCTACGGAACCCTACACTGAGCGTGGCCCGACATACTCTTGGCCGGTTTTTTTACTTATAATATCATTGGCTGTTGGCTATCTTCTAATTGCCAGTGGCTATAACTGGAGTCCAGTTGCAAACCGAACATAGATGACAACTGAGAATTTACAAAATAATTGATATCACACTTTAAGTCAAAGAGATTTAAAATACTATAGAGCGGGCATGTCAAGGAAATGTCATAGAAAAACTTTGATCCCATGTCTCAGTAACGCCATCTAGAATAATATATGAATATTGGAGCGGCAGCGGAGCGTACTACAATAAACTCATAGAGTTGTATCCAGCAGGACACACTTTTTCGGACGAAAATTTTTTTCGTGATGTCCGGTCTATAGGTATTTTAGATTGTCTTTGCTTTAAGTGGACTTCAAGTTACGGTCGGGTAACTAAAAAAAAGATGAAAGAATAAAGATACCGGGCTGGTATCCGCAACTCCACGTCAAAGCGCGTATTTTGCGTATGGGCCCTAATCTACCACGCGGGCCCAGTGCGAATTGGTCGATGTCACATGTCTTCGAATTTTTGGTTCTAGGACATGCCGGTTTCCTCACGATGTTTTCCTTCAAAGTTTTTGAGAGCAGTGGTGATGAAATAAATTACACAAAGTAATGCACCTGCCTGGGTTCGAAACCACGACTTACTTTACGTAAGTCGGGGCCGCCACCACTAGGCCACCGCTGCTCTCTCTCTCTCTCTCTCGTCGGGTAACTATCAGACGGGATAGGTACTGTTCACCTCTCTGAAGAACCTCCCCAATAAGGTGTTGTGTCCTCTAGGACACAAGTATCGTATGAAAATTTTGTTCGTTATATCCCGTCAATAGTAAGTATAACCGTATGCCTATAGCGCTACGTGCTACGTGCAAAACCGAATGTTATATAGGGTGACTGGTAATTAGTGACCGATACTTAAAACACGTGATTGTACCCATGAATACGAATAACTTTCCCAAAGAAACTTTTTTTATACTGTTAACTTTCAATTAATTCAATTAGGACAGTACTTACTGCACAACGGGAGCGGTGGGGGTGGCGGGGGAGCGTGTGCCGCTAAACTACTACTAGTAGATTTTGCTTTTCCCGAGGATAGTCTGAACTATCAGCTGATAGATCGTGCCGATTTGTGCCTACTGTGATCGAGCACAGGCGCGAGCGCGGAAATTTCAAACAGCGTTTTTGTTATTTTATTGTGTTATAAGTTATAGTGTATAAAAAAAAAGTTTCTGTGGGAAAGTTTATTGAAATCATGAATACAATTACGTGTTTAAATATCGGTCACTAATTACCAGTCACCCTATTATGTCAAACATATTCAAACGCAGTTGTTTAAAACAACATTCCCTTGTATAGAGTTTTACTATAGCCTTAGAAACACTTATATATGAATTAATTTACGTATAAATTTTCCTTATGGCGTCCACAACTGCATCAATGGCGCGTTGAACGTGTAATTTTATTTGTCGAGAGGAAAATCACACGGATGAATCATTTACACTGATCTATAAGAAAATAAAAGCATTTATAAAAATACTAAAGGACGTATAACGGGATGGACTCGTATCATCGAACAGGTCGCTTGAAGGTCAAGCTGCTGACTTGACTTTATCTAGTAATAATATATCTTGTTCTGTCTCTCTAAGTTCCTCGGGTATATTTCTTATGTCTTTATTAAAGTTTAATTCACTCTTTCCTTCAAATGATACACAACACATCAGTTGATATGAACCCCTCCTCATTTTCCACATAACGGGTTCATTTCCACCCCTTCCGTTTTCGTCCCCATTTAATAAACTAAGTTTGATGGGAAACTTTCTCCTCACTGAAGGGTTTTCCGTGCGGTTTACTTTTATGAATGTATGGCTTCGCCGTTTCGCTACCGTCGTGGAGGTGATGCGAATATTTAGTTTCTGATGTAAGTAACGAAACCGCCAAGCCATAAATTTTTACTGATATGTAGAATTTGTGAAGTTAGGGTCGGTAGAGTTAGGCCGTGTAAATTCAGAAGCTTGACTCTAATGAGATCTGATGTCTTTTTCACAGAGCAAACCTTATGGTCGTCTTGGCAACATTTTACATGGAATGTTTTTGATGGGATTTCAGTTTTTTTTGCAAGTTGCTAGGCTGTCTTTATAGTGTTTATTTTTTTCTTCTTTTTTTGAGGTGTATGTCTTGCACATCAGCAGTGCCGGCTTTCATAGCCAATTCTCTGTCTTTGCCTTTTTTCTTTGATGTTTTACTGATTACCATAAGCGATAAGTCAGGGCGATATTTCGCTCTTAAGCGATTATATTATCTCATACAAACTACCCCCCCCCCCCCCCCCCCAATTTAGGGGATGGGGAGCGAAAGTTATAAGTTTATGATTTTTTTTGTTGGTTGTGTACTAAACTTAGATTACGTACAAAATTTCGGCTTTTTAGCACTTCAGGAAGTAGCCAAACATTTTGATGATGAGCAGTGTGTGAGTGACGAAACCGGTGTATTTTAGATATCACTAAAATCTAAAGTATTAGATCTATTCAATTGAGACTTTGTATGTTTTATTAGTCTATTATTGACATCATGTCCTGAGAATATGAACTATCTGGTACATCGGAAACCAACTCTATGAGGGTTCAAAAAAACAACGAAACACTTCGAGAAAAGGTAGGTAGTGCCCTTGCGCTTCGCTTGGCTCGTCTTGGCGGGGGCACTACCGTACTCCCAGATGTGGTCAGTTTAGATCATTTGGTACCTATATCCGTAAAAGACCGCCATTTTCATATAAATATCCTGTTTGATCAGTTTTTAGGTAGAACATTATTTTTCCTTCCTATTTAAAAATTAAGCATTGTCATCGTTTTATATTTTGCTTAACCTTTCCTTAATGTTGGGATCTGCTTCTAATCTAACCGCAGAAAGCCGATTACATCCGGTCGAATAAGTAAAAGCACAGTATAAATATTAATACAGTAGGACGACGCCTTTGATCTCTGGAAAAATGCCGACAACGTCTACACGCGTTAGCCCTAAATAATACCTCCCGAACTACGAACATCGTTTTGTTCGCAGTTCGGGAGCGGCTTTCCCGCGTCTCGCCCCTCACACCCCGCACGGTTGCCCTGTCTAGACGGCTTCGTCGGACGACTGTAGGTTTTTAGACTGTGGTAACAGTCACCTCGAGAAGACTTGACGTGATCTGTCAATTCCTAGCATTAGTAATGAACAAATACATTAAATACTAACAAAGAGATTTAAAATACTATAGAGCGGGCATGTCAAGGAAATGTCATAGAAAAACTTTGATCCCATGTCTCAGTAACGCCATCTAGAATAATATACGAATATTGGAGCGGCAGCGGAGCGTACTACAAAAAACTCATAGACTTGTATCCAGCAGGACACACTTTTTCGGACGAAAATTTTGTTCGTGATGTCCGGTCTATAGGTATTGAATGTCTATGAGTTTTTTTAGTACACTCCGCTGCCGCTCCATTATTCATATATTATTCTAGATGGCGTTACTGAGACATGGGATCAAAGTTTTTCTATGACATTTACTTGACATGCCCGCTCTATAGTCTTTTAAATCTCTTTGAGGCGTAGTGAGGGCGAATTGAGCTGTCAGTCCATACTAATGCAAGGCACGACACTAATTACCAGTCAGGGTGACTGGTAATTAGTGTCGTGTGGTATATGCATGTAATATATCACTAGACCTATAACTTATATGTGTAGTATTAAACTGTTAGTATAAGTTTGTCAATAAATAAATTATTAAGTATAATATTTTTTTCGTTCCAGAGTGCTCCATCAGATCCTGATCAGTCTGTCGAGTGGGTCTGACAAGGAGGATCTTCAGTACGGTCTGTTTGGACTGGTCTGCGAGAGAATACTGGCTCAGGACCCTGCTCTGTTCGTTGGAGATGGTATGTTGAAATCTGTAATACTTAATTAGGCCCTATACTCCATCCGAGTAGGTAGTTAACTAAAGGTAAACAATCTCGACAAGTCTTTTTACATAAACGCTATTAATTAAATACAACTACTGTTTAAACAAATTGTTTAATTGATCACGTAATTGTTTTTGTTGTATCTAAATTTGTTTTCAGCTGAATTTTATTTTTAAACTGTGTTTTTAACTAAAAATACATGTCAAAATTGTTTACCTTTTTGTTAACTACCTAATCGGATGGAGTATAGATGACTTAATTCCTATACTAATGCATGGAAATGAATGTTGGACGTGGAAAAGGAGACGTGAGAGTAGAATAAATGCTGTAGAAATGCGTTCCTTGCGAAGTATATGTGGTGCAATGCAACAATGAATGACAGATTGAGGAATGATGTGATAAAGTGACTGGCCCGTTAGTGTAGGAGTTAAATGAAAAAGTGTTTAATTGTAACTTAAGGCAAATACATAACAGTTTACTTCTGCCAAACTACAGAGCAGTTTGTTGGCAGACGTAGCTCCCACGATACACTCAATATTAACGTATGTACAGACGCCAGCACATCAAGTTACCCCCATGTGTCAAATTTTCCCAATTGAATATGAACCTTATTCTGTTTTTCATAAAGTTGAAAAACGATCAAAGAAATTTGACACATTGGGGTAACTTGATGTGCTGGCGACTGTACGATCACTTTTCCATTTACAAAATAAAATTACAAAAATAATCTGACCACAACCAAATTACTGCAGAATACTGCAAACATGCTAAACTACTAGATTTAAATTTTAAATTACAGATTTGAGAAACTGCTGAGGTTTTCACTAAAGTTAGACAAAAGATAAGATTCAACTTTGTTTTTAAATGTTCTTTTTGTGACATCAGTTTCAAATGGTAGGCTGTTAAAAATACGTGGTACTAAATATTTTTTACATCTCTGCCCGAAGTAATTATTATAAGTAGGTACTTTTAGTGGCGAGCTGTACCGGGAGGTTTGTGTGATGAGCACGATCATTTGTTCTGTGTCTCGGTGTAATTTAACAATGAAATGTATGTGTTTAGAAGTATACATAGTCTGGCCATAAATACTGTTACAATTAAAAATAAGAAAGATATTACATTTGAATTTGGAATCTGTCATTTTTATACGATTGTTCATTGTATTTTCTAATTTTGGCGCCAATACATTGTACAATATTTTGCTATATTAAAATGGAGTGGGGTGATAAAGAAAACCGAATCGCTGTGATTGCATTACACAAAGTTGGTATGGAGCCGAATGTAATTTTTAAAACTCTCCATACGCTTGGTATTAGTCAAATGTTTGTGTACCGGGCTATTAATAGGTACAATGAGACCTTCTCTGTTTGTGACAGAAAAAGATCTGGCCGTCCACGTAGTGTTCGTACGAAAATGGTGGTCAAAGCAGTAAGGGAAAGAATTCGAAGAAATCCTGTCCGAAAGCAAAAGATTTTATCTCGGGAGATGAAGATAGCACCCAGAGCCATGTCACGCATTTTAAAAGATGACTTAGGACTTGCAGCCTATAAGAGACGCACTGGTCATTTTTTAACTGATAATTTAAAAAAGAATAGGGTGGTAAAATCGAAGCAACTACTGAAGCGGTACGCAAAGGGAGGTCACAGAAAAATTTTGTTTACGGATGAGAAAATCTTTACAGTTGAGCAACATTTTAACAAACAAAATGACCGTATTTATGCTCAAAGCTCTAAGGAAGCTTCCCAATTAGTCGTCAGAGTGCAACGTGGGCATTATCCGACTTCAGTGATGGTTTGGTGGGGTGTTAGCTATGAAGGAGTGACTGAGCCATATTTTTGTGAAAAAGGTATCAAAACATCGGCACAAGTGTATCAAGATACCATTCTTGAGAAGGTAGTTAAACCCCTTAACAACACCATGTTCAATAACCAAGTATGGTCCTTCCAACAAGACTCAGCGCCGGGTCATAAAGCTCGGTCCACGCAGTCTTGGTTGGAAATGAACGTTTCGGACTTCATCAGAGCTGAAGACTGGCCGTCGTCTAGTCCCGATCTTAATCCGCTGGATTATGATTTATGGTCAGTTTTAGAGAGTATGGCTTGCTCTAAACGCCATGATAATTTGGAGTCCCTAAAACAATCCATACGATTGGCAGTGAAGAATTTTCCCATGGAAAGAGTGCGTGCTTCTATTGATAACTGGCCTCAACGTTTAAAGGACTGTGTTGCAGCCAATGGAGACCACTTCGAATAAGCTTTTTATATTTTGAATTGTTTTATATTTATGTATTAAACTAACACACTGTAAAAGTAATAAATATTATTTGCAATAAAAAAAATGTTTTTTCTTCGTAACAATATTTATGGCTAGACTAGGTATAAGTATGTTTATCAGCTGTTTAGTACCCATAACACAAGCTCTGCTTATCTTGGGACTAGATGGCGTTGTGTGAAGCTTGTGGAATATATTTTATTTTGTAGCATGACGTCACTATTCTGTACAGTTTATAATGACGTCATTCTTTCGTCGACATATTCGTTTTTACAGTGATCATGATAATCGTGCTGCTAGGGACATTTTGGTTTGGTTACTTCGGTTTCAAGAATATATTTCTCTAAAAGAATTTTACAATATTCACTTACAAGAGAAACAAAAGAAAAATCTCAATACTAAAGGTGCA
>OV179172.1:5385668-5678503 GCA_921972225.1 Euplexia lucipara | reverse complement strand
TGTTTTTAAGCTATTGCATAGCTTCTATCGCGGGCCTTGAGCGCGGGGATCGAATCCAGAAATTCCGTAAAGAAAAAACCTCACGCTCCCCACTCCGACGGGCAAGGAGGTGTGGCTTGAAGGCCGTGCATCGTCTAACGTCGTTTCAGTTCGGCAGTCTTCGACCTAACACAGGCATAGTGGTGATAGTGGGTAGGGAAAAGGGGAGGGAGTGGGAGGGGAGGGGGGAAGGGGAAGGGGGGGGAGAGGGGAGGGGTAGATTGTGACAGAGGGAAGGGGGGATTGTGAGAGGGGTCGGAGGGGCAGGGGAGGAATGTGGAGGGGAGTGGGAGGGGAGTGGAGAGGGAGGACAGAGAGAGGGGGTGGAGAAGGAGCGGGAGGGGAAGGGGAATGGGAAGGATGAGGTGAGAGGGGAGCGGAGAGGGGGAGGGGAAGAGGCAGGGAACAGGAGGGGAAGGGAGGGGAAAGTGAGGGAGGGGTGAGGGAAGGGGAGGGAGCGGTGAGGGGAGGGGTGTGGGAGGTGTGGGGGAGGGGAGGAATGGGGAGGGGGAGAGGAGAGGAGTTGATAAAAAATGCTATGCAATAGCTTTACCGTGGCAGTCTCCGAGTGCCACACGTCATTTTTTTTATATTTTTTAGATATAAGTTTCAGTGCTTACCCAGTGTGGCGTATTGCGACTGGCTCCTAGTTAGCTGCACCCTGGTAAAGATGTCTGTGGAGAAGAATATGACGGCGTTGATCCCGGAGAACTGCTGCGCCACCATCACCACCATGGCGATGAGGAGCGGCTGTCGTAGCTGACGGTTGCTGAACAGCTCCCGAAGGGTCACCTTCTTGCTGATTTTGTTTTTCTCTGCCTCCTGTTGTGGGGTCAAAGTGTCAAGGATAATCTTTCATCTTTTCTTGTGTGCAAAGTTCAGGTTGTGCACTCTACCTTCTAGTAGTTAGTGACCCTGACTGCTATGCCGGAGGTCGTGGGTTCGATTCCCACCCAGGACAAATGTTTGTGTGATGAGCACGATCACTTGATCTGTGTCTGGGTGTAATTTATCTATGATATGTATGTATTTAGAAATATATAAGTATGTTTATCAGCTATTTAGTACCCATAACACAACCTCTCAACCTTAACTTGGGACTAAATGGCGTTGTGTGAAAAGTTGTGGAATATTTATTTATTTTATTAATTATTTTACCTTCCAAAACAGCGCTCGTACCTACACAAAAGTTTTGTTTGTATGGATAGGACCAAATATTTATAACAAAATAGGCATCCACAATATCAATCAGGTTACGCTATTCAAAAAGAAATTACTGTGTTTTCTTATAATATGGGATTTACCATGAATGTAAGTGTGCTAAAGTCATTAAAAAACGCAATGAAATGAAATTTAATGAAGAACTCATAATTTAATTTTAATCTTATTCTAATTCAATTGATTGATTTGTTTGAATTGACTAATATGTGTAATACGAACTAAATTTTTGCATGCCTAGACACCACAAATTTTTAATTAGTACAAATACTTAAAGGGCTTATTCTAGACTGTCTTCATTAGGTGTATTCGTGAAGTGTCTATAAATAATATTTATAAACAACCGTTTGACCTCCCAAAAAGTAACCCAATTTATGGAAATATTGTACAGGCTATTCATGACTTAGTCATCTCTCGCTCACGTTCGCGTGATCTCACTCAAGCATGCCATTCCAACAGCTATTTTCGTTATTTAAGTTTAACATATTTAAAAATTGAATTTCGTTTTTTTTTACTTTTGATTAAGTACTTACGCAAATATGATCAGTAACATCATGTACGGATACAGCCCAATTTTTTTTTTGTACTCATTAAAAAATAGTGGTGTATACGAGGATGAAACCGCGGGACTTCTTCCCGTGGGGGTAGGCAGAAACTACAGAGCGCCATATGCTACGATTCTTACATACTTCTTTTGCTTCTTTTATTAAATATAACCTATCGAGGACTAGATATCGAAGAAGTAAATGAGATCAAGTTTTTGGGTGTATTGCTAGATAAAAACGTAAACTGGAAAGTCCAAATTAAAAGCGTTTGCGCTCGCATAAATAGGTTCGTGTATGCACTTAGAAAAATAAGAAAGTTAGTGTGTGAAAAGACCGCCCTACTGGCCTATCACATACGTAGGGTCAGTTTTACGGTATGGAATAATAATTTGGGGAAATTCGACACATATCAGCAGGGCTTTTATATCACAAAAGAAATGTATCCGGGCAATATGTGGTGCCGGTCCACTAGATTCGTGCAGACCTCTTTTTAAAAGACTAAATGTTTTGACCGTTGCGAGTCTTTTTATATTTGAAATCGGGGTATTTGTTAAAAAGCATAGTGGCATGTTCAAGAGCGTGAGTGAAGGTAAAAGGTACCCATCACGAGACCCCAGTAAATTGGTCCTGCCTGGTACTTCTACAGCACTGTGTAAAAAAAATTGCAGCTGTATGACTATTATAATTTTTAATAAATTGCCCAGGCATATAAGAGAACTGCCGCTTACTCAATTCAGATTCAAATTAAAAAAGTGGCTTATTGACAAATGTTTTTATTCGGTTTCAGAATTTTTGACATCATGACATGTATTAAACTTAATCTTTTCTAATAGGTATTGCTTAAATTTTATTCATATCATTATAAAGGTTGTGTATGTAATAATGTGTGAAATAATAACTAAACTAATGTCTAAAATTAATATAAAGAATAATTAATGTGTTTTTAAAATGATTACGATTATGTTAGTACTTAATTTAATTTTGCATGCCGTTTAAACGGTGAGACATGTCTTTAGCACTATTTATCATTGTGACCACCTATAATGTATTTATACCATGTTTCTGGCAAATAAATATTCTTATTCTTATTCTTATTCTTATTCGTTTACAGCTTGGCAAAAAAGAGTCTGACGCGGTGACAGTTGAAACTAAAAGTGGATGATTGTGGCAACATTGTCAAAAGTGCGTAAATCCTCGTCGTTTTTCCTAAATTTAACAAAATTATTAAGTTTCGTTGCAAAATTAACGATTAAAAGTTAATAAAACCATTCGTAGTTGTATCAGAGCAGTGATTTACCTCGTCTTTTTGTAGCGTTTGGCCAAATCTGAAGCGGGACAAGTTTTGTCCGATATCGGGAATGTTTATCGAAGAACTGCCGCTAGGACAGGTATTTATCTACCCTAATTAAATCATTGTACATTAAATAAGTTTTTCTAAATGTTTTCAATGCGTAGTTTTGTTGATATACAGATTTAAGTAACTATTTGTCTTGTTTACAGAAATTGAAATTTAAGGTTATGTTTTGTAGTTTATAGAGCCTCGTATGCCCATATTTGATACTTGAAGATAAAGAATAGGGAATTAATAATAAAGTACCGCATCTTTTTGTTTTAGGTAAATCTGTCAACACAGTAAGAAAAATGTATAAGGAAGGTAAAAAATAAGATAAACACCGGGAAAACTTCAAAGGTCGCTTGAAGAAAGTTACCACCTTATCATTGTGACGTGAATCTAATTGAATTAATATGGGGCATTGCAAAACATTAAATTGCTTCAATCAATGTTGGATCCATTGATATAAAGGTATGTAGCCTAGTTTATACACATTTAAATTTGCTATGTTAGAACCATTGTTTATGATTATTTTTTGTTTTTAAAGGTGGCTGCTGAACAAGCATTTGCAAACATTACTAAGATTGGAAAAAATCATGCAAGGATATTGTAATGAAAATAGAAAAATAATATCATGACTCACAGATGACAGTAGCAGTGATTTATCAGAATTAGAAAATACTAGTGTTTCAGAAGTTGCAGGAAGCTCTAGCCAACATGTGAGCTTTTCCGGGATCGAATATTTGATGGTAGTGTGTTCGATTCGTCTGATTAAATTTTTGGTATTAAAATAAAACTTAAAAAAACGTGTTCTTTCATTATCCCTGTAAACAAACTATTGTCGTTAATTCGTAACAATGTTACGGTTAGACTGCTCTCGAGGGCATGATTATATCTGTCTGTGTATACCTAATGCATCACTTTCGTGCAAGGCTTCAGTGCCCACTATAACATACATAGGTATATTAACTCACGCCTCTTTCCCACGCTGGTAGGCAGAAACTAGAGAGCGCATACGAAGCAAAAGAAGTATGTAAGAATCGTAGCATATGCATATGCATTCTTACATACTTCTTTTGCTTCGTATACATTTTTACATGTTGTTATGTATAACAACATGTAAAAATGTGTACATTTGCCCACTATTAATAGTGTTAATACTGGACATTGAAGCCTTCCATGGTGTTTGCGTAGCATCCGACAGACAGAACCACCCACTTAGCTTTGGGAAAAAGTAACAAGTATCAAACCTATTAAGTCGTACTATTCAGGGTGGCCACATGCGCGATACTAGCGACCTCATTTATTCCACACTCTTTTTTGCCAAGCTGTACATTCATACATGTTGTCATACACACACGCCGGTTGCGAGTATTACGCACCTGACCTTTCTGAAGATCCTCACCAATAAGGTTAGGTTGGTGTTACATTTGTGTATACACCACTATTTTTTAATTAGTACAAAAAAAATTAACACCTGACCTTTCTGAAGAACCTCACCAATAAGGTCTATGTATGTCCTTCTAGGGCGTCCCCTCCCGGCGTTCCCACTTACATCTGCCTTGTAAATACCTTTCGTTAGTCGCCTTTCATCCATCCTTTCAACGTGACCAAACCATCTAAGCATACTCTTTTCAATTTTTGTTACTACATCTTCATTCGAACCACAACGTTGCTTTATCACATCATTCCTCAATCTGTCATTCATTGTTACACCACACGTAGTTAACGTTTGGACGTCTGCTAGTACCTAATGTATAATTACCTGATGCATTTCTTCCATCTCTCCATGTACAGCGACATCACCTCTCAACCAGTTCAGAGCTGAAATCAAATAAATGTGAAAATTAAGCACAGATAATGTAATTCCACAACCTTTACACAACGCCATCTAGTTCCAAAATTAAGCAGCTGTATGTTGATGACGTTGTAGAGGCTTATCTCTGGATCTACTGAACCAAAGACATCTACCCCAATGTGTCAAATTTTCCCAATTGAATATATACCTTATACTGTTTGACATAATGTTGAAAAACGATCAAAGAAATTTGACACAATGGGGTAACTTGACGTGCTGGCGTCTGTATAATCAAGCCAACTTATCTGTGAAACGGTAGTATTTGGAACTAGCATTATGTTAGAGATTTAAAGTTGCTTTTGGCGTAATTTTTGGCTTCTTGTTGACGAGCAGCGCCACCAATTATTTCAAGGATAAATTGGTACCACTGTACATGGTCTTAAGACTATAAAGGTACAGAATCATTGTAGACCCTCTCCAATTTTTTTATCTTATTTTAATATAGGTAGTAAGCATGTACTAATACTGCAATATTCATAATGCTAAATTAATGATAAAAAAAAATATTTTGCTTATGATATATGCTTTACATAAATTGAAAGCTTCATGTTGGTCATGTTACTTCTGCCGTATAACGAATGTGCCAAATGAAGAAGATTCTTGTTAATCCGTCTTGAACCGAATAAGGGGTCAGGGCCACGGAACCGCTAGACCAACAGGCCATTCAAAATGTTCTACGGAATGTGTTCTATGATAAGGTAATTCGACTTACCTCTCTGAGCATGCAATTCCTGCCCCTTATTTAGCAATAAGAACTTTGGAGACTCAGGACAGATAGGCAACGTGCATATTTGCAGCACCGCCGGTATAGCCGTCGCTGCTAATAGGTACGGCCAGCCTTCGGGTGTGCCTAATACCGACTCCAGGCCTAGGACTTGCGAAAGGAGGATGGTCATCGTAATTACTAGTTGGTAGACTGTTCCTATCTGGAAGAAAAATTATAAGAATTTAATTTGAAAAAATATATAAATTTATATTTAGGGTGACTGGTAATTAGTGACCGATACTTAAACACGTGATTGCATTCATGATTTCAATAAACTTTTCCGAAGAAACTTATTTTTTACACAAAAACTTATTAACACAATAAACAACAAAAACGCTGTTTGAAATTACCGCGCTCGCGCCTGTAATCGATCAGTTGATAGTCTGACCTCGGGAAGGGCAAAATGTAAGGTCTAAGGCGCGCGCGCGAATTTCAAACAGCTTTTGTGTTATTGTGATAAAAAAAAAGTTTCTTTGGATAAGTTATTCGTATTCATGAGTACAGTCACGTGTTTAAGTATCGGTCAGTAATTACCAGTCATCCTATATATAGGTACACAATTTTCCCACAGCGCCATCTATCCTCCATTTATAAAAGCTTTAGAAAAAAGAGCCTCGTAGAAGCAGGGATGCAGAACATTTTATTTTAAATTTAAATTTAGAAGAATAAAAGTGAGATGAAGAACGTGCCATGTATTCTTCACCCCTGCTTCTTTGAGGTTTTTACCATTGACACTGTAATTTTCAACTAAAATGTAATAATATAATTAAATGAAATCGACATCATTATTAAAAATCAACTGGTGAAAACATCGTGAGGAAACCTGGACAAGTTAATATAAGTTTGAAATCGCCAATCCGCCTTGAGCAAGCGTGGTGATCAATGCTCGAGCCTTCTCTGTATGAGAAGAGGCCTTTGCCCTGCAGTGGGACAGTAACAGGCTGGTATTATTATTATTTTTTTGTTGAAATGGTTACTGCTGTCACACTTAGTTCTTAAGTGTGACAGCTACAATAAAATAGATTATAATAAATTAATTTTAAGTAGGTAGTTGAAAATTAGTAGCAATGATAAAAACCTAAAAGAAGCAGGGATAAACAATACATGGACACATTGGACACGTTCTTCGTTTCTATAGTACTTTTAATCTTTTAAATTTAAAATAAAACTACTTATTTTGATTTAAATTACTTTAGCTTATCTTTAAAATAAAATGTTCTGCATTCCTGTTTCTACGAGCCTCTTTAATCTACATCTAGTATAGACATCTTTGTTTACTCACCGATCCTCTTAGCGACACAGGTGAAATTTCAGCGAGATATAAGGGTGCTAAACCTGCATTCAGCCCGCTGTTCACGCCAATTATTAACCTGAAACAATACAATGGTTAAAAGAAAGAATTGGTGTGTAATGTGTAAGAAGAGGAAAAAGAGAATTAATATAGAACATAAAAGTGAAACGTGAAGCACTTGTCCATGTATTGTTCATCCCTGCTTTTTTTAGATTTTTATCATTAACACTGTAATTTTCAACTTAAATAAAATAATGTAAGTAACTAAATGAAATCCACATAATTTCTTAAAACAAATTGTTGCAATGGTTACAACCAAAGAGATTTAAAAAACTATAGAGCGGGCATGTCAAGGAAATGTCATAGAAAAACTTTGATCCCATGCCTCAGTAACGCCATCTAGAATAATATAATGAATATTGGAGCGGCAGCGGAGCGTACTACAAAAAACTCATAGACTTGTATCCAGTAGGACACACTTTTTCGGAGGAAAATTTTGTTCGTGATGTCCGGTCTATAGGTAATGAATGTCTTTGGTTACAACTAAGTGGGACAGCTGCAGTGAAAATAGATTATCATCAATTCGGCGTCCATCGTAATTGTAAACTTATAAGAGAAGTGGTGTCTTCACGAATAATAGCATCTTCATTACTCCTTATGTTTTTATTTATAAACCACATTTTGTGTAATTCAACCCAATAATTATTATAACACTGTTTAATAATTTAATAAAATCAATTTAAAATTAGTAAGAAATAAAAAATAATAAAATCCACGCAAGATCGTCCGACCAACTCGGATGTCGACGAACGAATGACCACAAAACACACAGCGCACGCCTTTTATAAGCTCCGTGCCTTTCACTTTTGACTGGTAGTGGGGCGTCGATGGCGGGGCGTGCTGCACGAGTAGTTCGTGACGTTCCGTTGCATGTGCGCTCTGCGCGTTGTTTGGAATATTTGCGCCGACAAACATGCTTAATTGTACTTTACAAAGTGTGCTTTAAAAATAACCTTTAATAACTTCTGTCTAAAAACGCTACAATGTCTTCTTTATTTATTTATTTATTTAATACTTCAAGCACACTAATGTACAGAGGCGGACTTAATGCCATAGGCATTTTCTACCAGTCAACCTTTAGGTGATGCAGAGAAAACCAGTGGTAGGTGCAATTAAAAATGAAAAAATAAAAGGAATCAAAGAATACTAATACATAATATGAGTATAAATACATAAATGAGTTCAGTTCAGTTCTTTCAGTTAGTCTGTGAGGAAATAGAAGATAGAGAGAGAGAAATCGTGCTTACCTTCCCAAGATAAGCATCTCAGCAGAGTTGGCGACCTTCGCGAGACCCTCCAGCAAAGCCGCTACAAACACTAACACGTTGTTCCAGAGTAAACCGCCTTTTCTGCCGAATCTGAAACAAGTGAAGGGCTTATTGTATCTAGGCTTTGTTGTCATTCACCTGTCTTTTCTGATTCATGTGCGTAAAGCATAATTATCACTTGCATCAAAAACGGTAAAGGAGAACATCGTGAGGAAACCGGAGATGCCTGAGAGATATTTCTAGTATAACAGCGGACCCTATCAGAATAACAGCGCTTTAGATTTAGATTTTTAAATGTCGCAGCTAAAGCTGAGGTACAGACCTTTTTGGTCTCGCACAGGTCTTTTTACCCGACCGCGGGATGTCTGCTAGTATTGAATAAGCTTATTATGAAACCTGTGTTTTTACCTCTAGTGTTTTTACACCCCTAAAAATTTCACAAAAATAATAACGTGGAACTAGTGATAAAAAATTCACCATTAGTTCTATTTTTTTGTGTCCAATATTTTCAGATTCTCTAAAATGGAACTTGGTGATTAAAAAAAAACATCAATAGTTCCATCATGGAACTGTTAATGGTACCTACTAGTGGCAACGAATCGTCGTGTCGACGGCAGCATTACCTCTCACTCATGTGTAAGAGCTATCATTCCTCATCCTCACCTGTCAGCCACGACACCGGTAATGATGCCTCCAATCATGCCTCCGACGCAGTATATGGCAACTGCTATTGACATCACAGTCGTCACCTTCGGGTCGTCCACGGCGGCCAGCGATGTGTTGGTGCCAGTCAATACTTCTTTTTGAAGCCATTCAGACATAACCTGGAAACAACGATCCATAAGTTAGGTGTCAATCAATCTGTAGCGACATCTATCTCGCCACATACGAACTAATAACTGATATCCTACATCGCGATGTTAAAATTATCCGCGCGATTTGAACGTGCATACAAGTTCCTGACTACAATCGTCGGGCAGTAGTAACCCACCAGACATAACACCCGTCTGCGAGGAGAATCCTCCCTTTTCTATCTGTTCCTCTAAAAATCAATTAAAATCCATCTTCATTATGAGAAATAGGGTGTAAAGTTCTTCATCCCACACAGATAAGAAGGATTTTAATTGATTTTTAGAGGTTTGAGAAATAGGGTGAGAAGTTCCACATTCCCCATAGAAAAGCTACTACTGCCCGGCGGTTGTTGTCGGGAACTTGTATCATTTCAATCGCGAGGATAACAGAGTCGTATAATTCCAATATCCGCTAACTCCACTTTCAAACATATTTTTAACTATCTATGTTTTTAGATAGTCTGTGTAAATTCTCGGAGTTCATTCTGTTAGTTTTGTGCCTAAAACCGCCAGCTCCCGACTAAATTTGACATCAAACTTACGAATTTGTTCCAAAATCCGCCAGCTCCTTTCCTAACTACTACCAAATCCCGCTACATCCGTTTCGACCCATCACGACACCCCGTTTTGAAGATTTTAAAATGGCGGTACAGTGCAAAACTGTTGGATATTGTTGTCCGTAATTTGCATTTAATAATTAAAATAATGGAAGAAATCTTATTAATTAATCCGCTAAATCCATTGGTTAGTTTCAAAACCCGCTAAATCCATTTTTTTTAATATTTAAATGTGTGTTTATCTTCTTTTTTATTAATCAAATTACATAAATCAGGGTTATACGTCAATTAGAATTACATTTCCTAGTGGAATAATTACTATTAATTTAGACAGGTACTCGGGAATAATAGATACACTTAATGCTTTTTCTGAAAATATGTTCCGTGTGGAGGTAGCGGATATTGGAATTATACGACTACTTTAACATCGCGATGTAGGTATCCTAAGTTAGTCTTTAGTTTGCACGTCGTTTGCACCTACGTGTTAAGATAGATGTCGCTCGCTTGTTTTTTTCATCCTCCCTTTTCAATGGTGGATGAGAAATTTAACTTTCTGTTCCTCCTACTCCAAAAGCACCATCTAAAATACAGCAAAGGCTATGCAGATGATTATAATGACCAATTTTAATTATTGAAAATCAGAACTAATCAGCACTACGATGCTTTTTTTGTGATTTGAATAATGCGTTGTCACAATAACGCTCTTAAAAAAAATATGTGATGTAGATATTTCAATATCGTGTATGCCTATTTAGCGTGGTATTGTGAACTAACTGTTAAAACATCCTTTTGAAGCGGCAAGTTAGCATTAAACACTATGTAAGTACCGGATATAACTGGTTTTGTCTATACGATTAGGATTAGGTACTTACTAATTATCCTACGTCGTTATTTGACTGGCCTGTTGGTCTAGTAGTTAGTGACTCTGACTGCTATACCGGAGGTCGTGGGTTCGATTCCCACCCAGGACAAATGTTTGTGTGATGAGCACGATCATTTGTTCTGTGTCTGGGTGTTATTTATCTATTTATTTATTTATTTTTATTTATTAACAAGGTTCACCAACAATTGTATACATTTAAAAACAAACAAAAAGAAAATAACAATAGTACAAATAACGAAATAACAATGCAACAATTATTTAAAGGTAAACTCCACATGCACTTCTAGACAGTAAAGTATCTATAATATGTATGTATTTAGAAATATATAAGTATGTTTATCAGCGGTCCCCATTACACAAGCTCTGCTTAGCTTGGGACTAGATGGCGTTGTGTGAAAGTTGTGGAATATTTATTTATTTATCCGGCTCTTTGCAAAATCAAAATCATAAGTCATTTATTTTTAAACGTAATTACATGCATGAGGCAGAAAAAAAAGCCCGCCCGTCGCCACTGCCTATATAGTGTTTTTGCTGTTTATAATTTTCCAACATTATTTCAAACAGAATACGGTTATTTATTTAAATACTTCAAGGATACAAATGTACGCCATCTGTACTCCATTTATAAAAGCATTAGAAAAAAAGGCTCGTAGAAGCAGGAATGCTGAACATTTTATTTCAAAGATAAGTGAAAACAATTTTAATTCAAATTGTTTTGTTGTAAATTAAGAAGAATAAAAGTGATACGAAGAACGTGTCCATGTGTTGTTCATCCCTGCTCCTTTAAGGTTTTTATCACTGACACTATAATTTTCAACTAAAATGAAATAATTTAACTAAATAAAATCCACATAATTTCTTAAAAAAAAATGTTGCAATGGTAACTGCTATGTGTGACAGCTGCTGTGAAAATAGATAAATAATAAATTCAGTATCTAATGTACCTAATTGTAACATGCTTATTGCACTTTCGTTACAAAGTGAGCATACTATTATTTTTTTTAACTTTTGTAATGCTATTGTAAATGGAGTAAGTATATTATGCATTTTCTACCAGTCAACCTTTAGGTCATGCAGAGACAAATAGTGGTAGGTGCAATTCTGTAAGAAATATACAAGAGAAGTAAACTTTTTTTATTTCGGTTCATAATTATGTTGAATTTTGAAAATTTGACAGTAAAGCTTGATAATGCTGGCGTCTGAACAAAACTGTTGGGTAACTGCTATCTACTTACAGCTTGCGGTGCGTTCAAGACTCCGGTGTTGTATCCATGCTGGAAGGCTGACCAGCATGCTGACGAGATGATGGCAAAGGCAAGCCGTGGGTTCATGCCCTGTTAAAAAAATAAACAGATATAAATAAAAGAGTCTACCACCGACCGTCACGTCGTTTTGCTTGGAAAAATAATCACCTAGAAAAAAATTATAGAAAGAAAGAAAAAAGAAAGAAAGAAAATACATTTATTGGCAAAAGCTGGATACACGCACAGTAAAAACGCAATAACACAAAAAAAGAGACAAAAAATGGCGTCTCACGGCTGCGACAAAAGGTTCATTTCAGCGGTAATGCCAGACAGATGCTGAGATCCTGCCTGACGCTGATTTTCAAATGAACCTTTGGGACATGTGACGGATGAGTAACAATTAAAATTTTAATTATAGGAAAATCAGTCTAGTCTTTAAATCCAGCAGTGGTGAGCAAGCTCAGTATACTATATCGACTCTTCGCGTGACCAGAAGGCTGGCTTTCATTTAGGTCAGAGAATCAGCATTGCCATTCAACGTAGTAATGCGGGCAGTCTTTTGGGCACGTTTCCCGTTGAGAGCGATGCGGATGAATTTTTGATGCCATATACTTAATTATTTTTTATCACATCTATTCAAAAAGAGCTACCTAGTTTATTCCTCGTAAACGGGGACCAAAATAGCTCATTAATCCATAAGGACCAAAATTGATTTGAATTTGGAATGTGGATATTGTTATGTTTCAATCAGCAAAGAGGTGAATCACGACCCATGCGGGAACAATGTATTGAATATGTGACTGGCTGAAAAACTGTGAGCGCGCCAAATTTAAAAAAGTTGATGAAAAATAAACAACGCGCGAAATTAAATGCATTCTGCTTTCGTTCGTAGTTGATTCATATTCAGATTTTAGAATTATATAGAAGTTTATATAGAAGTTTATAGAAATTATATAGAAGTATCGGTCACTAATTACCAGTCACCCTATATATCTGTTTGACAATTAATCGTTGAACACTTTGCCCAGCAAAGAGATTTAAAAGACTATAGAGCGGGCATGTCAAGGAAATGTCATAGAAAAACTTTGATCCCATGTATCAGTAACGCCATCTAGAATAATATATGAATATTGGAGCGGCAGCGGAGCGTACTACAAAAAACTCATAGACTTGTATCCAGCAGGACACACTTTTTCGGACGAAAATTTTGTTCGTGATGTCCGGTCTATAGGTATTGAATGTCTTTGTTGTCCAGTGATTATCACTCGTTGACAGGAGATACGCAATAGCTATGCTGTGCGGTTGTTATCAACTACTCTTAATAATTCTTTAACCGACTTTCAAAAAAGGAGGAGGTTCTATGTTCGTGTGTATGTATTTTTTTTTTTTTTTTTTTTTTTTTTTATGTATGTTACCTGATTTCTCCCCCATTTGTGGACCGATTCTCAAAATTCTTTTATTGTTTGAAAGAGTTTAGTCCTGAGGTGGTCCCATTTTAATTTGGTGAAGATCTGGTGCTGATCTTCGGAGATATACAACGGAACTCTTCAAAAATAGACGGCAAATCTATCGTGATTGCTGGAATCGCTTGGATGTTTATTGTTTATACAACATCATGACGTATCATCAAGCCTGTATGCTCAGAGGGGTAGGCAGATGTGTTCAATATACCTAGATTTCGACAGTTAGGTATGTTAAGGTTCATTTATTAGGGTTAGGTGGATAACCCTATTATAATGACATGTATTGTTAACAATTAAGAATATAAAATAAATTCATGGCAAATATTTTTATGGCAACAACTAAAAATGGAAAAATAAAAACTTTTTTGCAAAAAATAAAACCGACTTCAAAAAAAAACACTAAACGGTGTAAAATAACTCTAAATTCGGAAGTCGGTGGCCCATCATGAGTAAGACAAACCCACCAAAGCCACAGAATTTCGAATTTAGA
Organism: Euplexia lucipara; assembly: GCA_921972225.1. NCBI lineage: Eukaryota > Metazoa > Arthropoda > Insecta > Lepidoptera > Noctuidae > Euplexia > Euplexia lucipara. Next base: position 5,664,637 of record OV179172.1, on the reverse strand, counting down.
GTTATTTTACACCGTTTAGTGTTTTTTTTTTAAGACAATCGAGTTCTAAAATTACGATCTGGCCTGAAAACTAGGTACTTACACAAAACAGAACGGTAAATTCTCTGATTACCTACATAAACATCTGTGGTTTATTAGTTTCACGCAAATCTGTTGAAATGTTAATCTACATCAACACCTAAAAGTGGTTCTATAAATATAATATTAATACTATTTAATGTGTGTGCGTTTGTTAGTGGATATAGGTAAGCTTTACGGCGCGGCTGAGTCGACTGTTGGGAGGTCACGGCGCGGCATATGCTGGCAGAGTGTGCCGCTTGGAAGGAGCCGCGCCGTGCCCTCGTCTCTGGAGTAGGCAGTGACTTGTTGCTGCCGGCCGTGGTCGAGGTCGGCAGCGTCGAGTCCTGGGACGCGGTGGTGTCCTTCTGCGAAACTGTCATCTCACAGAAGGAGGCTGCGGAAAGGGATAGGGAGATTACTTCCACTCACCGGCCCGCAGCAGACGCACCGGGCGCAAGCGGAGGGTGGATAACGCCCTCTTCCAGCCCCTCTGAATGGGTCCGTGTGAGAAGGAACACGAAATTTTCCACCCCTCAAAAAAAAGGTACTTAGGTACCTCCGCAGCGAGCGATGGCCGTCAGAGTTATCAGCGGTTATCGCACGATCTACGCCTATGAGGCGGCCGGAGTACTGGCCGGATCCCCGTCCTGGGACCTGGAGGCGTCACTGTACCGGTGGCACGAGGAAATGCGGGCGCGCGGCAGCGACCGATGCAGCGACACATGGAGTTGCGTCGGTCGCAGCTGCGCGAGGTCCTGGTGGCGGAATGACGGAACAAGCTTTCGCGCCTGCCTCGTCACCATCGAGGCGGTCCGGCCGGTGCTTGAGCGCTGGCTCGGGAGGAGGCACGGCTCGGCACGGTAGGTAAGTAGGTACCTAGTTATTTTTTTGTAAAAAGATTTTTGTACTAAGTACTTAGTCCGATCCATTCGCGAACTACACAGTAGACTTATTCCAACGATCAAACCAGCCAGTGAGTCATCGTGTGTACATGACAGCTCACTCGTTCACAATAAAACCTTTTTTGAACGAGGCGTGACGGAATGTTGACGTAATCTGTGCTTGAACCACTTATTAAAAAAAATAACCAGTTCACTCCAAAAGCGCTAGGTGGAATGACCTTTTAGATCAAGCCATGCATAAAAAAAACGGTCAAGTGCGCGTCAATCTCGTGCGCCGAGGGTCCCGTACCTACCCCGTAATTCCAGGTCAACGGGAAGTAGGTACCATATAAACATATATAGGATACTTCCGGTTGACAACGATTTTGGTTAAATAACAAAGTTGTAGGTACTTATAGCAAGAGCAACTGCAGTAAGTAGGTACTAAAAGGAAAAATTCCGAAAAAAAAAAATCTAAATTAAGTTAAATGTTGGTCCTTATGCACAGTTTCTAAATTCTAAAACTCTAAACTTGCCCATATCTTTTTATCGTGATAACTCAGACCCTTGATTTCTATACTTACACAGTTACACCAAATAGGGACTATGAATTTCAGTAAGTAGGTATCTGGTATAAATTTCAACTTGCTAGGCATACGCATACCCGTACGTCACAAAATACCTACTTAGGTGGTTACACACGGACAAATAGAAGGACAAGAGAGTAATCTTCTAAGGGTAACTTAACTTAACTTTACCTGTCCTTTTTGACCAATTTTTTTATTAACTTGAATTGTCTTAAAACTTTGACATCGTTTACGAAAATACAAGGCTATAAAATTAACTTTATAAATAATGCGTTTTGGTAAACATTACAGTTCAAGATCTCTTCGTGCCTGGGAACGCCGTTGCTCTCGACTGTCATTTGTAGATCTTTGACAGTCGTTACGACTACTAGTTAAAAACGCGCAGATGACTCGCGTATACACGCTTCAAACCTTGTAGGCGCGTACCTAAACGCACTTTTTGAACATCAGCGCCCTAAGTGCGAGTTGTTTTTCGCAAACGCGATCGAAACGTTCACCGCGTTTGGCTCTCTGATTGGTCAAAATCTTAGAGCGGGCCAATCGGAGCGCCGAACGTCATGAACGTGTCGATCGCGTTAACGTAAATCAAACTCGCACTAGGCACTTAGATTCACAGTCTAAAAACCTACAGTCGTCCGACAAAGCCGTCTAGACAAGGCAATCGTGCGGGATGTGAGGGGCGAAACGCGGGAAAGCCGCTCCCGAACTGGTATTATTCAGGGCTAACGCGTGTAGACGTTTTCGGCATTTTTCCAGAGATCAAAAGCGTCGTCCTACTGTACCTATTAATATTTATACTGTGATCAGATCAATGTTTTGTATCATCTATACAAATGCAACATATCATCTATACAAATGCATATTTATGTAAATAGTACACCACAAACTGCCTACTCATCTTTTCTCCTCCTCCATCAAGTCCATCCAAAGGTTGTCTGTAAGAGATCGCTTTTAGCGATAAGGCCGCCCATTGTACCCCTTAAAGTTATTATTTGTAAGTTTTTATGGTGTACAATAAAGAGTATTCTATTCTATTCTATTCTATGCAACTGTCAGCATCTACGGCGCCGAAAACGCACGTCATCTGCGCGTTGAAAATACTCCGGCGTTAGACGCATGAAAGTCTGAGAACCCTTTGTTTCTATGCTAGTTTAACTCCTGTTTGTAAGCTCAAAATAGACGGAAGCACGTAGTCCGCATTCGAAACCAGTTTCCCTTATCATTTTGTAAACATTTACAATACATTGTGTACCTATTTAACCTGGTAGCGGAAAATAAGTAGATAGGAATTTACAGAAGTTTGATCGGCTCTCAAAAACAAACGGATTCGCACATGACTTTAGGCAATTGACAACATTTCAAAATTGACCCTAAAACAAAAATACCATTTCTTCATTAGGGTTCCGTAGTCAACTAGGAACCCTTATAGTTTCGCCATATCTGTCTGTCCGTCCGTCCTCGCTTAATCTCTGTACACTAACCGTTAGCACTAGAAAGCTGAAATTTGGTACCAATATGTGTATCAATCACGCCAACAAAGTGGTATAATAAAAATTGGAAAAAAACGTTTTATTAGGGTAGCCCCCCTATATGTAAAGTGGGAAGTGATTTTTTTTTAATTTCAACCCTTACGTGTGATATATTGTTGGAAAGGTATTTAAAAATGAATAAGTAGGGATTTATTTAAATATTTTTTTGATAATGTCAATAATTTCGGAAATAATCGCTCCAAAAGTAAAAAACAATGTGCCCCCCTCTAACTTTTGAACCATAAGTTTAGAATATATGAAAAAAATCTGACAAAAAAAGACAAAAACTACTTAGTGTCTCAAATCATTATAATTAATTAATTTATTCCCGATAGGCCATTGTTATTTAGCGACAAGCTTCAAGCTCAAATGTTCGAACCTTTTATTTTTAAATATATTGTGTAGAGTCGGCCAGTCGGCCAGGGTCGGCCTTCTGCCTTCCTTCTTATTTTCTACACTAGCGTGTAGGTAAGGCATTCGCCTAATATTTGAACAATGAAACAGTGTTGACATAAAAGTGACAGGTTAATTTTGATACAGATAATTTAAAGTAAATATTTTTGTTTAATTTCTTCTGAATGAAGCGTCACGATACTGCGGTGTTTTACGCGTGAAAGCAATGCGTGGGACAAATATTTTGATTGAGATAAGACAATAGATTCATACTCCCCCCTGGCGCCCTTGGATACACAAACAGCCATACTGGTCAGCACTCAGCACTTAGTGCTTGCCAGCATGGTAAGTGTAACTCATCTGTCACTTGCGATTGCTAGGCTCGAGTTTGACAACTATCTCACCTGATGGTAAGCGATGATGTGGGCGATAGTGAACCACGCTTGCCTAGAAGTAACCTATTCACTTTTGACTTAAAGGACCGTAGGTTGTAGCTATAATCAGGAAACACCGACTCCGACAGGGAATTCCACTCCTTACTGGGATGTCCACCATGTAGGTACCGGTGATGCAGCGCCATACGTCTAGTGGTCCGATGATGGAAAGGGTTTGGCGGAATTAAATTGTGCAATTCCGATGCACACTCGTCGAAATGCAAACGATAGAAAACCGATAGGCCTTTAGGAACTCGGCGTCGATGCTCCGCATCTATCGCGCATTTAACGCTGAAATGAAACTTTTGACGCAGCCGTGAGACGTGGCATTTTTGTATTTTTTACCGATCGATGCGTGTTTCAATCTGACGCCAGTGAAGGTTTCTTTCTGTCTTGCGACTAATACACCAACAAGCAATCTTTAAAAATGTTTTAGGCATTATGCGGAACAGGGTGTAAATATCTGCTGCCCTCATAGAAAAGCTCGGCTCCTCCTCGCAGACGGGTATTGTGTCTGGTGAGCTACTACTCCTCGACAGTCGCGTGGATAACTTTAACATCGCGATGTAGGAATGACAGATTTAATTCGTAAGTGGCGAGATAGATGTCGCTACTATATTCATGTTTGTCCTACAAGATCATGTACATACATGACTAGGTAGGTACACATTATGGTGGCGATGACGTCAAAAGTTCGGCCTCCAAACAGATGTTTTTTTTTTATTTCTATGCAAAGTTGCTTATCATTATTCAGTTGATGACGACATTGTTCGTGTGGCTGTGCTAGTGCAAAGTGCAAATTAAATGATGTAAGTAGGTGTAAGAAATAGTGACACCTGTCAAAAGTGACGTAAGTATGCGCATAGATTAGACCGGTGTGCCTTTTTATTTTTAAATTCAATTGTTTCGGTATAGAAATTCTGAAACTGCCAGTCTGCCAGACACTTATTTACCGACTAAAAACCACCCGAATGTTCTCCTTCTAAGCTATGGCCGGGGATCATAGAGGAAGTTAATAAATATATAATAATCCATACGACTTAATACCTAAATACTAGGCTAATAATAAATAAATACTTACCCACTAAATAATTAAAATACAAAACTTATGTTTACATGTCTCTTGCTATGCTGTTAATACGTTAAGGAAGAGTGGAGCCTCCTGACGGCTGACACAGGCATATTTACATGCTTAAAAGGAGACTCCAACAACTAATTATAAGAAGGAAAAGTTTGTTAAAGAAATAAAGATTTTTGTATTTTGTAAAAAAAAAAAAATACCCGTAATAAAAATGGGTAAATAACTGTTTGTTTATCGGCTTTTCACGGCTAAACGGCTCTGAACGGATCGTAATGAAATTTGGTGTGGATTAGAGCCTGTCATATCCTAGAGATGGACATCAGCTATCTTTTTTTTCTTAAAAAAATGAATATGAAGCATATCGTGTTCTTTAAATTAAACAAGAATTCCGAAGCATCAAACTATAGAAGAACCACGTAAATCAGATATATACCTAAATCTCAGCGTAATCGATGTACAGATGCCAGCACATCAAGCTACCTGAAACTGTCAAGATTTCCCAATATTTAAACAATGAACCTTATCATGTTAGTTATAAAGTTGATAAACCATCAAAGAAATTTGACACATTGGGGTAGCTTGATACGTGCTGCCCACTGTAACCTACTACATTCATAAAAAAAAACAATCGAATTTAGAACCTCCTCTGGAAGTCGGTTAAAAATCAATGTCGTCGTCAGCAAAAATGCCTGAAACAGCAGACATAGGTAGTTTAACCACAGTATAAATATTAATACAGTAGGACGAGACGCCATTAATCTCTGGAAAAATGCCGACAACTTCTACACGCGTACTTGAATAATACCTTCCGCACTACGAACATCGTTTTGTTCGCAGTGCGGGAGCGGCTTTCCCGCGTCTCGCCCCTCACACCCCGCACGATTCCCCTGTCTAGACGGCTTCGTCGGACGACTGTATGTCTTTAGACTGTGGTTTAACGTTTGTTTATCGAATATCTGTCTTCGCAGAATCTCACACTTCGCAAGCACCGGACGGAACTGTATTCTCAGGTTACTCGATTCCAACGCACAGTCGGCTAGCAGTTATGTCCAACGGAGCGTCACTGATATAACGGCACATATATGTATAACAATGTATAAAACAAGTTTATCGATAAGTTTACTGTTTCATAGAAGTGTTGAACCCAAAGAGATTTTAATAATAACATAGAGTACTTAGAGAGGACATGCGATGAAATGTTATAGAAAACTCAATGATATAATTACCTAACTTATAAGTGAGAGAAGAGTTAAAGTTGAAGTTGAACTTATAAGTAAAAAAACTTTTTGTCAAAGAATACAACCGACTTCAAAAAACACTAACCGGTGTAAAATAACTCTAAATTAGGAAGTCTGTGGCTTTGGTGGTTTTGTCTCACCCATGATTGGCCACCGACTTCCGAATTTAGAGTTATTTTACACCGGTTAGTGTTTTTTGAAGTCGGTTGTATTTTTTGACAAAAAGTTTTTATTTAACAATTTTTAGTTTTAACGCGACACTGAGGTAAAGTGTGGCTAGTTAGCCACATGTTACCGTCGCTTGCTGAGCGCCTATAACCTATCCACACCTTTTTACTAATAATATCATTGGTTTCAAACTTTCAATAGACTTGGTCACGTGACTTGTGACAGATTAAAGAAAGATTCAAATCTTTTCAAACGACTTACAAAAAAAGGGAAGAGGTTCGCAATTCGTTTGTATTTTTATGTGTCAGTTACATAACAACAACTACGTCGTTTAAGAACCAATTTGAAAAATTCTTCCCGTGTGGTCCCTTTTGAATTTCATAGAAATCGGTTTAGTAGTTTGGTTGAATTCTCAACATCACGCCTGTAATCCCCAAAGGGTAAAGCAGAGGTGTACCTACCTGTTCACCCACATTTCGCCAGTTATGTTAAAGTCCCGTGTAATATGGGGCGAGCATATTGCCATCAATCGGGCCCGACTCCAGACTTCTGGGGAGTTTTTTTCGTCACTTCTTCCCAGCAAAAACGACGAGGCCGTCAGTCAGTCATTTGTAATTATCAAAAATTAAGTAAATAAATATTCCACAACTTTTCACACAACGCCATTTAGTCCCAAGTTAAGCTTGAGAGCTTGTGTTGTGGGTACTAAACAGCTGATAAACATACTTACAGCTTGGCAAAAAAGAGTAGAAAATAATGGAGGCGCCACTGTGCTCTTCGTATGGCAACCCGTGGCAACTGCATAGCGTACCAACCTAGTCTTGATACTTAGCTGTTTTTAGACAAATTACTCTTATGTATTATTTCTTTAGATCAGTAAGTAATTTAACATGGACGTGTTTTTGACACGCAACTGATTACTTACCTAAAAATAACAAATTGGGTAACTACTCCTGAGTTAACATCATTGTTTAGGAATTATAATAAAAGAAAACATTGTATAACATGATTTTTATATTTAATTCTAGTAAATCTTCCTCTAAATATTCTACCCCGAACACATAGGCCGCAAACTCATCTGAGTTATGTTCGGGTTTAGAGGTGATGCTGCTATCATCTTCTAGATTTATTACTAATCACTTTATTTCCTCGTTCATAGTTATTTTTTTTCCAGTAATCCTTTTCTATTTTTATTACATGTTAGCACGAGTTCTTCCAATCCTCCTCGGTAATAGCTTAGAATGCACGTTCAGCTGCTTCCTGTAAAGACGAAATATTTCATTTATCCCTAACAATATTAAAAGTAAAACATTTTTATCACATACTGTTAATAAGCCGGATGTAGAAAATACCCTATTGTTTATCTCCTTCCAGCACGATTTTGCTTAGAACGATATCAGATTTCCCTGAATTAAATAATAGATTTAGACTATGGCACGACAATTTCTTTTACATTTCTAATGCAAACGCTAGAACAAATAATTCTCTCCCTTGTAAATTGAATTTTCATTCAGTTAAAAGCCAAGTCACCAAAGTATCAATTTAACTCAGCGCGCTATACCAGAGTAATGCAGAAAAAATGTAAACATAACCTATGTGCTCGACATTTATTGTTTCAAATTTCTAGTTATTCCTTATGCAAGCAAATTAATATAGCTTTGTATTCATCAATTAACACTTGATTCAACTGAAATCAACAAAACAAACTCTTACATACCTGTCTTATCAGCGGTTCTTTGGTAAACATTGTGATGTTCAGAAAGAATAGTTTGGGCCTCATGTTCCGCCAGACATCGCCTGTACACCTTCTAAATAACCTTCCTGCCAGCACTCCGAATGGTTTTATTAATTATTCTTCACTTTTTACCTTTATTAATCAACGTTTGGTGATCGAAATTAAAATTTTACGACATCGTGAACTTTTTTTATTATGAGATGTCATTATTTTGGAAATGTTGCCAACAGACAAAAATTTAGTTCCGTTTCTACACTTTTTTGCCAAGCTATACATACTCGTATTTCTAAATACATACATATTATAGATAAATTACACCCAGACACAGAACAAATTATCGTCGTGCTCATCACACAAACATTTGTCCTGGGTGGGAATAACGCACTAACTACTAGACCAACAGGCCAGTCATAAAAATTCAAGTGCAATAAAGCTATATTCCTCAAAAATCATTTTTAAGCAGTCTTAATTTCATTTTTTATATTTTGACAGCTGTCAAATCGTACCTTTTAGATTATCACAACTTTAACTAAAACGCTCATTCCAAAATCAACTCAATAAACACTAGGTGTACATAAATTTCTTTCAAGCGGATACCAAATCGATTCGGTAACAAGTATTTGTATATGGAATAACATGTAAATGATTTATTTATAGCCCGTTACGTAACATCCGGTTGATTATACCATATGTTTTTAAATGGGCCAGTCGGGTTTAGCGTAAGTACCTATGTAGTTAAAAACACGTAGGTACCTACTTACGTTAAACTGGAGTATTAGGGCAAGTATTATCCCACCAAAACATTTCATGTAAAATGTTGCCAAGACTACCGCATAAGGGTAAGGCATACATGCGATCTGATATCAGATCGCATGTAGAGCCAAGCTTCTGAATCTACACGGCCTAACCTACCGACCCTAACTTCACAAATTCTACATATCAGTATAAATGCATGGCTTCGCCGTTTCGCTACCGTCGTGGAGGTGATGCGATAATTTAGTTTCTGAAGCACTAAGTATAAGCGATTAATCAGGGCGATATTTCTTATTAAGCGGTTATATTATTATCTCATACAAACTCCCCCCCCCCCCCCCCCATTTTAGGGTTAGGGGATGGGGGCAAAAGTTGTGAGTTTATGATTTTTTTTGTTGGTCGTATACCTAGATTAAGTACATACCAAATTTCAGCACTCAGGAAGTACCTACCCAAACATTTTGATGATCATCAGTGTGTCAGTGTGTCAGTGACGAAATCGCTGTATATTAGATATCAATCAAATCTAACGTATTAGAGTTATTCAATTGAGAATTTGTATGCTTAATTAGTCTATTAATGACATCATATCCTGAGAATATGAACTCTCTGGTACATCGGAAACCAACTCTATGAGGGTTCAAAAAAAAGAGAAAAGGTAGGTAGTGCCCTTGCGCTTCGCTTGGTTCGTCTTGGCAGGGGCACTCCCGTGCCCCCCGATTTTAGGGGCCACATTAATTATTTTTACTTAGTTCATTGAAAAGTTACATTTGGGGTTGCATTTGTCAGAGGATGCAATTTTATTTTCTAGATCATATTTATCAAAGTGGAAAATAAAGGAATATTTAATTAAAAAATATATACCAGATACAACAGTAGATACATAAATATACATATAACTACTTAAACAAAGTACTTAATAGAAGTTAATTTGTTCATGATCTCCAAATTTTGATTTTCAAATTTTGTTTCAAATTAAAAGTTAAGTAAATGATTTCGTAAAGCAGGGCTTCCTCCTACCCTTTTTCTGTGCCCTATACAGGGTCTAAAATGGTCTCATTTATAAACTCACCACCTAAGAATACATATGGGAAGCATTAAAGATATTGAGTATTGAGGGGTTAGTGTAAAGTTAGATCCAAGTTTGTAGCGTTGGTTGCATAGATCTAATATTTAGATTTCTATGGTTGGTTGCAACTTGCCACTCTTGTCTTACGCCCGCCATTTTGAAAAAAGGGTAGAAAACATGTTTTTTTTATGGTTTAGCTGACAAACTATATTTCTGATAATAAAAATTTTGAGATATTTTGGTTGCAAATAAACTACAACAATTTTTGCTAAAACTTTGGTCCAGTAATTTTTGTCGTAGGTAGAACCAAAAATCACAAAGTTTAAATTATAATCGATATTCTATGCACTGTAGTGGTTTATAGTTTATACATGGAACGATCTTCGTTTTACTTTTATTTTTCTAAATTAAAAATAAAACATGGCGTTGTGTGAAAAGTTGTGGAATATTAATTAATTACCTAAGTATTTATTTTTCTAAATGCTATTAAAAATTACAAGATTATAGTAAAGACATGATTTATGCATCGAACGGACAAATAACAAAAGCGAGTCATTAGGTACCTACATAGAGTTTCGCGATTGACCTTCAATAGATAATTAATGAATGAGTCCCTATTAGTTCCCATGCGTGCACGATGATCCGTATAATTTATTCTATGACTACAATAACACTCATTATCTGCGTACCGTTTTTCCAACGAAAGAGATAGATAGCTAAGGTAACAGGTAATTAGTGACCGATACTTAAACATGTGATTGTATTCATGATTTCAATAAACTTTCCCAAAGAAACTTTTTTTTAACAAAATAAGTTCTAAGTAATAACACAATAAAAAACTTTTTTACAAAAAAAAACAACCGACTTCCTAAAAAAACAACTAACAGGTGAAAAATAACTCCAGTTTCGGAAGTCTGTGGCTTTGGTGGTTTTGTTTCGTTCATTTTGGCCACCGACTTCCGGAACTGTTAGTTGTTATTATTTTTCACCTGTTAAGTAGTTGTTTTTTAGGAAGTCGGTTGTTTTTTTGTAAAAAAGTTTTTATTTTGTAATTTTAAGTTTCTTTTTATGTAAAGAAAGTCTTTCAAAACTTGAAAGAATAATTGAAATTTGATAACAATTGCTAAAGAAGTTCTATCTAAACATTAATCTGTACATCTCTGCCAGCCCCTTTTAAAAAAGATTGGCGTAATGTTATGCTGTGGAAATACAAAAGCTCAGCATAGACATCTGACTATAGCAATCGCGAATAATTTGCTGTTATGCGTTGAAGAGTTCCGTTGCCTGTCTTCTTCATCAGTTTTTCTTCACCAAATGATACTTTCTAAATGAAAATGCTTGATTTGTTACTAAAAATGTTAAAATCGGTGCGTATGTGCCTATATTTTTTGAGGAGTTCCCTCAATTCCTCAAAGATCCCTCATCAGATATGAGTTTTGATACAAATGGGACCAATCTATTAGTATACCCTAACAAACAAAAAAAGAATTTTGAAAATCGGTCCATAAATGACAGAGTACTGAGGTAACAAACCCTAAAAAAAAAAAAATACAACCGAATTGAGAACCTCCTCCTTTTTTGGAAGTCGGTTAAAAAATACAAAACCGCTGTTTGATATTCCCGCGCGCGCGCCTATGATTGATCACAGTAGGCACGAATCGGCACGAACTATCAGCTGATAGTCTGACCTCGGGAAGGGCAAAATCTACTAGTAGTAGTAGCGTCACACGCTCCCCCGCCACCCCCACCGCTCCCATTTTGCAGTACTGACGTAATTGAATTAATTGAAAGTCAATGAGTATAAAAAAAAGTTTCTTTGGGAAAGTTATTCAAATTCGTGAGAACTATCACGTGTTTAAGTATCGGTCACTAATTACCAGTCACCCTATAGAGAGAGGAACTGCGAAGAAATCTCTTAGAAAAACTGGGATCCCATGTCAGGCTAGGTAACGCCATCCAGATTGATATAGCAATATTGTAGCGGAAGCGGAGCGTGTTAAACTGGTTGTCAGACTTAAGGGTTTCTGGCTATCCGTAACGACGTTCAAAGATCTACAAATGACGGCCGGGACCAACGGCTTGCTTTTCGAGGCACGGAGAAGCCTTGATGTGTACATAATGAAGGATCTAGGGGGTCTTATCGAAGTCAATCCACGAATAGACCTCGCAAAGCGTAGCTTAACCTTCATAGACTCGTGCGGCTAATAAATACTTTGGCACAATCTCCGTATGGTAAATCCTACTAATATTATAAACGCGAAAGTTTGTGAGGATGGATGGATGTTTGTTACTCTTTCACGTAAAAACTACTAAATGGATTTTAATAAAATTTGGTGTGGAGTTAGCTGACACCCTGGATTAACACATAGGCTACTTTTTAACCCTGGATTCCCACGAGAACGGGACCTACGCGGGTAAAACCGCGGGACGTCTGCTAGTTTTAATCATATTTTTAAACAAAATATCTGATTTACAGGTGTTCCAAGAAGTTTACAACTCTTGCAACTAAACCTTACTGACTAAACAAGGAATGTTTACCCATCCGCAGTCCAACCCTTGCAACCGTAGCTTAACCTTTGGTCGACCACTGTGGCTATTATTAGCGTCAACAATAAACTTCTTGTAATATTATTATAGGTATTACAAATTGACGATCGCGCACATATGGCGTAAAAATTAACATTTTGATACGTGACCTTGACGATTGAGAAGTCATAATGATTTTGCGTTTTCTCGAATAGGTACCTAACGTTAGTTTTCTGACTCTACAGTGGAATTTCAGCTCAATTTCAGCTCTCTAGCACTTGAGGAAGTACCCAAACATTTTGATGATCATCAGTGTGTCAGTGACGAAATCGGTAAATTTTAGATATCAATAAAATCTAAAGTGTTAGAGCTATACAATTGAGACTTTGTATGTTTAATTAGTCTACTAATGACATCATATTCTGAGAATATGAACTCTCTGGTACTTCGGAAACCAACTGTATGAGGGTTAAAAAAAACGACGAAACACTTCGAGAAAAGGTAGGTAGTGCCCTTGCGCTTCGCTTGGCTCGTCTTGGCGGGGGCACTACCGTGCCCTCAGATATCATTGCCTATACCTACTACCTACTACCATATATTTAATATTCATTCAACGTTTTTGTTGTCTTGTCATCATGCAATCGTTCTTATAGAAAGAAAGCGTTTTATTAATAGGTTTGTATTTTTAAGTAAGTATGTACATAATCGTAAATTTTGAGTATGAACTGGATCCAAACGAACGATATAATATGTAGAGAAGCCACGTTTGATACAAAACACGGGCGAAATCATGTGTCCACTTTATAATCTTTGTGTGCGTGAGTCGAACCTGTGTTCGACGGAACGTGACTTTTAGTGCCTACTAACACGGCTCGTCGAGCAAAGAAGCCGATTTTGGCTCAGTTCTAGTTGGCTCATAGTCATAGTCACAGTATTTTATTGATAAGGGATTCTTACAAGTCATATGACAGCAGTGGGATTTTGGTCAAATCACCGCGCGAAAATATAGGCGAGTGAGGGCGAATTGAGCTGTCATTCCATACTAATGCTAGGCATTGGCAGTTCACTTCACTCAATTTTCCACGGCGGCGGCGGCGTGACTTTTACTGAATCAACCGGCAGATTAAATATTTTGCTCAAGGCCTAGTAATAGTATAGTATGCAAAGACATTCAATACCTATAGACCGGACATCACGAACAAAATTTTCGTCCGAAAAAGTGTGTCCTGCCGGTACACAAGTCTATGAGTTTTTTTAGTACGCTCCACTGCCGCTCCAATATTCATTATATTATTCTAGATGGCGTTACTGAGACATGGGATCAAAGTTTTTCTATGACATGTCCTAGACATGCCCGCTCTATAGTATTTTAAATCTCTTTGATAGAATTACAGTTCAATTCGTCTCTTCATTTCAACTACATTTTTACGAGGGGTGAATAGCGCTGCGCTACATAGTGTTATTCTGTAAAAATCAACCCACAGGAATTGAGCGTTCACTTCACGGAAGCCAGAACATTCAGTAAAAGCCATTCCTATAAGGAATGGCTTTTACTGAATGTTCTGGCTGTAAAATCTGACTGGCTTAATATGGATTGAGTGTTATTCTTTTAAAGTTATAAAATAAAATGATGAAGTAAAGTCATAAGACTTGAACTTACTTTGTTTAAGTAATTATAATATATTTTTGTTAAATAAAAAATATTCAGAGCGTGTCTTATTATTAATTTTAAGTTGGTTCAGTCATGAAGAACCAAATATGGATACGATTACACCTACTTACTATGAAGGTCGATATTGTAGAAAGTATACAATATTTTAAAGTTGGTTTAATATCTTTGCAGTTGAGCCTTTCCAGATTTTAAGTATGATTGTGGCTTAAAAATAATAGCCTTACGAGTCAATAGGTTAAGCTTGATGGGACTGGTCTGAAGATAGATGTCAAGTCATTATTATGCGTTTCAAATAAGAATAGGAACGCCAATGACCTCTATCTGTCAAAATATGTCGCTTGAAAAGTACGGCTAGCAACGAAACCTTAATTGCGTATCAATTATTTTCTTGATTGCAGCGGGCATCGCACAAAGATTGTTCCCAATCCGTATGTACTTATTTAATACATAACTCCATTCATACATTTTAAAAAAACATCTGTACTATTGTAGTAATATTGTACCTAAACGCTGTCACTTCGAGCAACTACTAAAATAAATTAAAGTATGTGGAAACGATGCATTTTATTCATTTTAGACATCATGTTTCATACAGACATTTACTGCTTAAGACCTACACAATCGATATCTAAATAGAAATAGTGTAGGTTTTTTTTTTCAAAATAACCGGGTTCGGGAGAACAGATGTTTTTTTAAAATGTATGAATGCAGTTTTTCTTGTAATTAAAATCGATGACATGGTTCCTCAGAACAGATCTTCGTATGTCTTATAGTTTCAGACTTTCCCATACTGACCGATTTGAATGAGACACCCTGTATACGATTTATGAACTCGAGCGCTTACCGTTAAATTCCATTGTATAAACGGCGCAACCGTGGTTCATTGAGGCGTGCCAAACGGTACTATTAGATTCTATACTCCATGTTATACGTTTTAATTTTTTTTTATGGACATTTGTTTTTTATATTATTTGTTATTTACGTAATTGACATATTATAAATAGGATTGATTATTGTTAAGAATTAAATAATTGTTTGGTAATTTAGAGTTAAAGACATATACCTACACAAAAATTTGCATGCTGACTATGAGGCGGAATATGAAGAACTATATATTGTTTTTAACCGACTTTCAAAAAAGGAGGAGGTTCTATGTTCGTGTGTATGTATTTTTTTTTTTTTTTTTTTTTTTTTTATTTATGTATGTTACCTGATTTCTCCCCCATTTGTGGACCGATTCTCAAAATTCTTTTTTTATTTGAAAGAGTATACTCCTGAGGTGGTCCCATTTTAATTTGGTGAAGATCTGGTGCTGATCTTCGGAGATATACAACGGAACTCTTCAAAAATGAACGGCAAATCTGTCGTGATTGCTGGAATCGCTTGGATGTTTATTGTTTATACTACATAATGACGTATCATCACGCCTGTATGCTCTGAGGGGTACGCAGGTGGGTACAATATACCTAGATTTCGTCAGTTAGGTATGTTAATTTTAATTTATTAGGGATTAGTGGAAAACCCTATTATGATGACATGTATTGTTAACAATTAACAATATAAAATAAATCCATGGCAAATTTTTTTATGGTAACAACTAAAAATGGAAAAATAAAAAACTTTTTTGCAAAAAATAAAACCGACTTCAAAAAAACACTAAACGGTGTAAAATAACTCTAAATTCGGAAGTCGGTGGCCCATCATGAGTAAGACAAACCCACCAAAGCCACAGACTTCCGAATTTAGAGTTATTTTACACCGTTTAGTGTTTTTTTGAAGTCGGTTTTATTTTTTGCAAAAAAGTTTTTCTAAGACCTGTACCACCATATTTCTAGCAAATAAATGATGATTATTATTATTATTATTATCCATTTACAATAGCATTAGAAGAAGTGAAATGATCGCTCTCGTCCTCTGGTTACAATAACGTTTTTCTGACCTTAGCTGACTACCAGACCCAACAGGCCTATCGCAGAGAGTAACATGAAAACAGAGCGCAAATTATAAAAAAAAAAAACAGAAAAAAAAAAGTTTCTGTTGTATTCTTTTCTTTTACATACATTGATTGCCTGACATTCTTCAGAAAGGTCAGGTGCGTGTGTGTCTGATATCGTGTATGAATCTAAAATCGAGGTTTTCTCAGAGGGCTTCAGTATGGGGTTCTTCAAAAGGGAGTAAATAGGTTTTTAAAGGGTAGGCAACGCGCGTGTTGTGTCGACAGGGAGTTCATGCTCACACACTGGAGCCAAAATGGTCCCGTGCGGTTTCAGAGGAATTTCCTCCCGCGTACACTTTGATTGTGGAATGAGCTCCCTTCCGAGGTTTTCTCAGAGGGCTACTGAGTATGGGGTTCTTCAAAAGTGGAGTAAATAGGTATTTAAAGGGTCAGCAACGCGCGTGTGGCTCCCCTGGTGTTGCAAGTGTCCATAGGCTACGGTAACCGCTTACCATCAGGCGGGCCGTAAGCTTGTTTGCCACCGTTGTGGTACTTATATAAAAAAAAAACTAAACGAAGCAAAAGAAGTAGGTATCAGTGTAAGAATCGTAGCATATGCCGCTCTGTAGTTTCTGCCTACCCCCATGGGGAAAAGGCATGAGTTTATTTATGTATGTCTGTGTGATTGTCTCAGAGATCCTTTATGTATATTGTATGACTTTCCTGTTGGTCTAGTAGTTAGTGACCCTGACTGCTATGCCGGAGGTCGTGGGTTCGATTCCTACCCAGGACAAATGTTTGTGTGATTAGCATACGATCATTTGTTATGTGTCTGGGTGTAATTTATCTATAATATGTATGTACTTATTTAGAAATATATAAGTATGTTTATCAGCTATTTAAGACCCATAACACAAGCTCTCAAGCTTAGCTTGGGACTAAAAGTTGTGGAATATTTATTTATTTATGCATGTGGATATGTGCGTATGTGTGCTGTGTGCCTATTTTGATATGTAAAAGCTACATTTGTAACTGTAAAGTTTCGTCAAAATTAATTCAGTAGTTTTTGCTTTAAAGAATAAGTAGGTAACAAACATACACTCATTCTTCATCACAAGACTTTCACATTTATGTATTAAGATCTAGTTTTAAATATTAAACCTGATCCAAAGTCAATGACGCATGAAGCAAAACCATTTCTTTTTATTTAACCAAAGAGATTTAAAAGACTATAGAGCGGGCATGTCAAGGATATGTCATAGAAAAACTTTGATCCCATGTCTCAGTAACGCCATCTAGAATAATATATGAATATTGGAGCGGCAGCGGAGCGTACTACAAAAAACTCATAGACTTGTATCCAGCAGGACACACTTTTTCGGACGAAAATTTTGTGCGTGATGTCCGGTCTATAGGTATTGAATGTCTTTGTATTTAACCTTTCGATCGTGTCAATTGGAGACACAATAGAAAGACAATGACAGCGGGGACACCGGTGTCCTCTCGGGGTTTAATCAAAGAGTTTTAAAATACTATAGACCGGACATGCATGCGAGGAAATGTCATAGAAAAATTTTGATCCCATGTCTCAGTAACGCCATCTAGAATAATATATGAATATTGGAGCGGCAGCGGAGCGTACTAAAAAAAACTCATAGACTCGTGAAAATACTTGTGGCTTGTGTAAAATTTTGTTCATGATATCCGGTCTAAAGGTATTGAATGTATTTGGGCTTAATGAATTAATACAGTTTCGGAGTGCGTGCACGGGAATTACATGAGTTGATTCCGCCATCACCTTTCCACCATCGGACAATCGGCGAGTGTCCACCCTTACATCGTTGGCACCTCAACGATCCGGACAAAGCGTTTCGCCTCGTCGTTTATACCGCGTACATCGAAGTACTGGAACAACTGGTCTGCTGCAGGCTTCCCATCCAATTATAATTTAGATGTCTTCAAGGCTAGAGTGAATAGGCTCTTAATAAACAAGTGCGCATCAATGCTTACCTTTAGGTGGGATTGGAGTCATGCACTAGTTTAAAATATTTACAAAAAGGTGCGTATTAATGGTTAAGCTAGCTGGAATGCTTTTAAAAAAAGCTTGTTTTTATTCATCCCTCTATTTAGACAGAGGGATGAATAAAAACATTAAGCTGCCTAAATCAGAGTTGAACGCACGATTACCGACAAATCAGTGCACTGGCTGAACTATTCTTCTTATATGGCGTTGGTTCTTTCCTCAAAAGACCTTCTCAGACGCTGATCTGGTGGGTCACATTATCTTACATTACCTATGTCTGAATTGTCGTGATGGCCCAGAGGTTAAGGCGCCTACCCCTCATGCACGAGGTTGTGCTTCAAAACCGGGGAAGTACCAATTTTTTTCAAATTCTAAGTTTATCTTAGATATCATTGAAAAAATACAGTGTCGATATTGAGGAGAGTGCGGGACAGTCAAAACAGCATCCTGAAAACTGTAGTTGAGAGCAGCCGTCGGCTCTTCGAATTGTTACTATCACTAGGTAATAAGTTTTTCTATGTTACTCTATGGATTATTGTGTCCGAAATAAAGTACCTAATTATTATTTTGGTTTTCTAAGTTTACTTTCTCAGGTACCTAGCTATAGGTAAGTACCAGGTATTATTGAATATCACGGGTGTAAACCAAGGTGAGATCCAAGTTATTCAAAGTGGTTTGAAGGGGAGGCAAAGTGTTCTGTACTGCGTGGTAGGTAGGTATATACCTATGTCGGAACTGAAAAAAATATTGCGATCTCTGAGTTTCTTTCGGTGTTTTGTTTCTTCTCAGAGTAAACGTTATTATTATTATTAAATGTGAATGTGAAAACAGACACCGACCTTATAACCGCACTAGTATAAAAAAAACGAGTAAAAGTTTTTGTAAAAACCAATTTATAGAAATTAATGTGAAATAAGTACGTAGGTAAGTACTTATAATATTTTATTAAAAACAAAAATACCTCTATAGCGAAAGAAATATTTTTTGTTACGCCAGTCGTTGTAGCCAGTCTTCATGGGTCTTACTGAAATATTTTGGTTCCAAATATACGCGAAAAACAGCGAGCCAAAACTCATAAAATTTAAATTCCCATACCGCGTAAATATTTATTCCTAGAGGCTGAACTAAAGTAGGCAAGATCTTCCGAGAAAGCTCGCACGCGCGACTTATAAGAAAAGAAAATAAACGTCAAAAATTTACCGCCATAGCTATGTCTGATCCAAAGCTCCTTTCACTAAAAACACTCAATAACACTCAAATGAATTAATTATTTAAATTAACAACACTACATTAACATTTGTTCAAACAATTTAACTAAACAAAGTCACAATATTTTTTATTTAATTTTATATTCGTTCGCGGCAACTGCGGTACGCATGCGCGGCGCGATCGGGTTCAGAATTTGAAATGCCGTGACGCGCGACGCGGCTCGCCGCTCGCCCGGTGGAAATGGTGTTTGTCTGGTGTGTGACGTCACGATGGAACCGGTTGGTTGAAGAATGTTGTCTTCACAACTAAGCTGTAAAGCGCTGGATTGGGCCGTAAGCGGAAAAGTGCAGAGTTGGCGACAATTTTAACAATTAAAAGAACACCACGCTTGTGTTACTAATCAAAGTCATCATTCATCAATATTTGTGTCACAGAAATACACAAAAACTACCGGTCGATTCAGTAAAAGTCACGCTGTGAAAACTAGAGTGAACTGTCAATGCCTTGCATTAGTATGGAATGACAGCTCAATTCACCCTAAGAAGCCCTAAGAGCTCTGCCCATAGACTAGAGGTATATTATCTAAGACGTCGCCATGGCGTCTTAATGAGACAGAGCTCTTAATACGCGTACATTTCCACGCGGTTATTTGACCGTGTGTCGCACTGTAGAACAGATGGTCTTTGGGGCCGTAAAGTTCTGGAGTAGCGACAATGTACTAGAAGACGCAGCGTTAGAAGGCCTCGCACAACTCACAAGGTGGACCGACGACATGGTGAGGTCGCGGGAATCCGATGGATCGCATTAGACCGGTTGTTGTGGCATTTGGGGGAGGCCTAGCTGTGTCCAGGAGTGGACGTCTTTTGGCTAAAATGATGGTTTGTGTCATTTAACTAACAATGTAAGTCATTGTTTGTAGTTTTTACAGTTTGAATCTTGTTAATAAATCTGAATAAAAGATTTTGTCATTACCAGGCACAAATCTAGATTCCGGGTCTTTCTGAGAAATTGTCGATGGCAAAACGCAGCGACACTTTACCCAACTCGGGAATCGAACTCAAGACTCACGATTAATTGTGCTTCGTTCAACGAGGCTACCGAGGCAGTTAACAACATAATTTATCAAATTCACTTCTATTGTTTGCTCTGATTCATTTGACATGGATATTCCGCTAAACTGCACTACACCACACTTCTCTATACAAAGACATTCAAATGACGTAAATCTATTTGCCTCTATACCTAGCTCTTTCCGTTTACTTAGGTACTCCGTTTCAATGTATATATATATTTTCAATAAATCTAAATGCAAACTGGTTTTGACAAACTGGTTACTAAAATTGAACTACTCAAAAACAGAAGAGCTACTAGTTATAAAATCGTAATGGGAATTAAATAATGTATCCTATCTTATGCCATATTTCTTTTACTTTTTCATCTAGTTAATTATGAACCCACTCACATACCCTCTCACCCTTTCTACATTGCACATGCACACACTCACACACATATACACACACACACACGCACACACACACACATTATACATGCTCTTTAAGATGTTAGTATTATGATTGTTTCTTCCTAGTTTTCAACAAACAGCATGCACTCAATTGCTATAAAAAAAAAAAAAAAAAAAAAAAATGTAAATTCATTTTTGTAATATTAAAATGTAACTTTACATGAATTTTAATTAATTAATTATTATTATAACTTTCAATAATTTTACTTATTTAATAAAAATGTAATTTTCCGCTTTTGTAACTGAAACTGTAATTTTACATACATATTAAATGAACTGTTTTCTTATTTATAAATCAATTTTAATTTTTATCAATTTTAATTCAAATCAAGACTTAAGTTGCCTGTAGGGGGGAGTCCCTGGTGTCCTGAAATACAAGTCGCGGCTTAGTTTAGGCACCAGTCTCCCACAAATACATTGTAATATTTACTATTTCTGTTTTTCCATTTTTAGGTTTTAGTTATAAGTGTTTTTGTGGAAGAAAATAAACATTTTTATTTTTTATTATTTTTTATAATGTCTAAAGTGACACCAATGGTGTTAAATCAGTTCTTCACAAACTAAACATAATTAAGGCAATATTCATGTTTTTCTCTCTTTTACAATAATAAAAGGAAGAGAAGAGATGTCATTTAATTTAAAATTGAGTCTTCATACTGTCTTACAACGCATCGACTGACCGAAAAACAATATGGTGAAGTTCAAGGAAAAATCTAATTAAATTAGCTTAATTTTGACATCTCTAACTTAGTTCTTATCTGCCACGTACCGATGATATTATAAGTAAAAAGGTGTAGATAGGTTACTAAAACAACATTCGATCTTTAATAACGGTACAATAACACACGCACGCGTCATTTGGAGCGCGACGCCACACTGAGGTGAAGTGTGGCTAGTTAGCCACATTTTAACGTGTCACTTGCTGCGTATAACCTATCTACCTACACCTTTTTACTTATAATATCATTTTCTGTCACCGTCTCTCGCTGTCCTTTTCGAAAGCTGTAAGTCAGTAAGAGATGTCAATTCTCTAATTTCTGTTTAATTTTAGAACAAGAAAATCCCCAGCATTTAGTAGAACAGTTAGCAATAAAGCGCTAAAGCAGCTTATTGTGAGACGGCTTGGAGGTGTGCGCGGGGGCTTGTCGTGTGACGTCAAACATCTGTGCGTCCGCCATCATTGTTTGAGTTAAAAACCTTGTCTTGTCTTCACCATTGTAGTTTTCGAGATAATGAATTAACTGTCTTTAACTTTTTTGCGCTCGGTTTGAACAAAAGGAGAATGACGTGTAAATACTTGGTAATCTATACTACAATCTATTTTAATATTATAAAGAGAAAAGATTTTATTGTTTGTTTGTTCGCATTGAATAGGCTCCGAAAATATTGGACCGATTTGAAAAATACTTTCACCGTGAGGAAGCTACACAATCTCCGGGTGACATAAGCTACTTTCAACGTCTGTCTTAAAAGCAAAGACATTCAATACCTATAAACCGGACATCACGAACAAAATTTTCGTCCGAAAAAGTGTCCTGCTGGATACAAGTCTATGAGTTTTTTGTAGTACGCTCCGCTGCCGCTCCAATATTCATATATTATTCTAGATGGCGTTACTGAGACATGGGATCAAAGTTTTTCTATGACATTTCCTTGACATGCCCGCTCTATAGTATTTTAAATCTCTTTGGTCTTAAGTATAAAACGAGGTAAATTGCATTTAAAAACCACAAATAGTGGTATCCCTGTTAATTATAATTGCTGCGTTTATCACTCGTGTGGGTTGCATCAGCTGATTTTCAGTTGCAAGCTGCTTGCTACTGAAAATCGGCGTTAGCTAAGAATACTAACGCATAGAAGCCGCGTCTAACGTAGCGTAGCGTTTTGAGTGTGTTCGTCACGGTCTGATAAATATATATATTTTTTTTATAATAATATTATAAACCAGTGCTTGACTGCAATCCTACCTGATGGTAAGCAGCTGTGATGCAATTTACTAAGAGCCTATTCACTCTAGCCTAGAAGACACATAAATTATAATTGGACGGGAAGACCGCAGCAGGCAAATTGTTCCAGTCCTTCGATGTACGCGGTTTAAACGACGAAGCGAAACGCTTTGTCCGAATCGTGGATGTGCCAACGATGTATGGGTGGACACTCGCCGTACCGTTGTCCGATGGTAGAAAGGTGATGGCGAAATAAAGTCATGTAATTCCCGTGCACACTCTCCAAAAAGTACCCTATAGAATACCGAAAGGCTAGCTACCCTACGCTTGTGCTCAAGGCTTTGTAGATTGCTTCTAACCAAATCTGGGTCACCAATAAGCCTCTTCGCACGCCTCTCCACTGTTGCTGTTGCACTCCAGCCTGTTGCTGTCCTACTGCAGAGCAAAGGCCTCTTCTCATACAGAGAAGGCACGAGCATTAATCACCACGCTTGCTCAAGGCGGATTGGCGACTTCAAACTTATACCAACTACAAGTCCAGGTTCTTTCACGATATTTTCCTTCACCGATGTCAATGATGTCTAAGAACCTAGAAAGTACACACGACTACACAACAAGCTATAGGTACATTTCCAGTTTACACTGACCTCGTATTCTACGGAAATCCTATATCATGCGAGATCAGCTTATACTGGAAATTCATAGCTTGATGTTTAGGTACAGACGCCAGCACATCAAAGTTACCCCAATGTGTCAAATTTCTTAGATCGTTTTTCAACTTCAAACAGAATAATTTTAAGGTTCATAATCAATTGGGAAAATTTGACACACTGGGGTAACTTGATGTGCTGGCGTCTGTACGTCTTATGAATTGAAAACTCACATTGGTACCTACCTAACTCCCTTTAGGTAGGCTCCTTACCTTTAGCCCATCACAGCACTAACTGTATTTATCGGTAACTTAAAAATAGCCCTGGTGATGTCCTTGCAGGAAATCCGTCGCCATATTGGAAGCATAGTTTACGGAAAAGGGCTTCCGACATAGATACAGTTGCCTGTCCATCAGATTTGAAGACGGGGGCCCGTTAGTCCATCAAGCCCAAGAGGATAGGCAAGACCATCCAGCACGCGTAGCATGATCACCGAAGAAACGGTCTTTGTCGTGTCTCGGAAGAAAAGAAATTAAGTGTTCATGCTACGCAGGTAGAAGTATTGAAAGAAATTTGACAGATTGAGGTTCCTGTCTATATAATCTGTCACTTTGCCGATTCGTCTGTAGACAAAGGCCGTTTCTTCGGTGTTCAATGTGTTCATGCTACGCATGCTGCACTCGTAAGCGTACTATACACCAAAGCCATATGGCATAATGGCATATCTTGGCAGCATTTTGCCGGCGGGCTAGGTTGGCGGCTTCAGTCATTGCAAGTCGTTAACTTTGCCGGCGGCATGTCGGCGGCTCGACATCAGAAACTTCTTTGGCAGTACGTCACTACAGCTCAAATGTCGCCAGGCAACTGAGCGCTTGCGTACGCTAGCCGCCGGCAAGCCGCCGACGTGTCGGCGGGCAACACGCGCGCGCAATTTTGCCGACATACTTCTTTCAACGTCGGCGGGCTGTGTCGGCGGGTCGGCGGCTTTGGTATGTAGTGCGCTGTAGCATGACCACCACAAAAACGGTCTACGTTTGTCTATAGAAGAATCGACGTGTCATATAGTATTAACATTCCTTTTGTTTTGAGCACGACAATGTCAAGAATGAAGAGAAGAAATGTCTAGATTCTTCAGTCGACAATATCAAAGAGATTTAATAGTATAGGATCCCGTTATAGAACGACCTTCACCGAGCTGGTTAATGAGAAGAAGTTGTTCAGAACAGCTGTACCTGGTGTTCAATGTCATAAGGTTAGTACAATAATTATCATTTGAAAAGTGTATTTAATTCATGAATCCCCGAGGGAAAGCGTTCGCGCATCTATTGTCTTACTATTGTGTCTCTAATTACCACAATTGAAAGGTTAATGGATGAAACCTATTTTATATAAAATTTAATACTTATGAGAATAAATATATTACATACGAGTTGTCTAAAATTTTCAGTTCAGGATATTGAATTGTACAGGTGACTCCAACAGTCCGGTTCTCATACACGGCAAGGATATTATTGAGAACTTTTGTTGCTTAATTGGTATGCTTGGAGAAGACGCACAGGAAGGTCGCCATAAAAATGTCAGATATTACAGAGAGCATAACACCAGGAAGATGACCAAGAATCAAACTAATAAAGATCTAATGAAAATTTTGCTCATAACTTCAGATCCTGTAGGTAATATCTAACATCAGAGTATTAGGTACCCGTAAAACAAAAACATATAATGCCAATTGAGGTACTTAACCTTTTAGAAGAACCAGAAGTCGTGTTAGATGAGTAGTACATAAAATGTTAATTACCCAGCTAAATTATGTGAAAACGATTTTTCGATACTGTTTTATGTTACAAATATACCTAGCTTTATTTCACGATTTCAGTATATAATCATTTCGTCCGCCTAAATTTTTGAAATTGATCACTGTGCGTCGCCTCGAATTTAGGCTACGGCTCCTGTGCGCTAATTACGCATCGTCGACAAGGTGCCAGCTTGCAGTCCGCACGACGCCCGCGCGCTGGTTGCGAGGTGCAAGCTAGCGAACACAATTGTTATATGGCATTAATAATTAAACACGCCGAGGACTTGCACGTTTTTATAATGTCTCGGTTAACGACGGCGCAATCACGTTGGCGCTGGCGACTCGGAGTGGTCGAGTAGTAAGCATGCGATCGGCGTGCTGTAAGCGTGCGGTCGACGCGCTGTATGTAAGCACATGGTCCGCTCGCTATCGGCACGCGGACTGCGAGTCGAGTTATATGGTAGTGGCAAGCGCGCTGACTGCTCGCCATTGGCGTTTTCTTATTGACATTGTGAAATATACTAAACTACACATGTTTTAATGCTCTAAATTGAATGACAAGTCAATTGCTGGTTTGGAGCGGTGCCGGTGCCGTGTCGGTATAATGTGCCATGTGATAATCCTGGCCACTTGGTTATGTCTGTGCAAGTACTCGCTGTTAGCTAGACGAGAACAACCGGAGATGATTATGTCTGATAGACTCACCCGGACAGTGACATACCCGACATACATAAACTGTCCCGTCCTTCATAATATATATCCGATATATTAAATTATCCATTGCTATTATTGTTATTATTATAACATGTCTGATATTACACTTTTCAAGCGACTGCTGTAGGCCTCGTTCGTTTTTATTTTATCTGCCTGGTTGGCGCAGCAGATGAGCGATCGGCTGCTAAGTTTCTTGTCATTGGTTCAATTAAAACACGGAACAAATATTTGTTTATAGCCTACAGATAGTTCTTCCGGGTCTGTCTGTTTGTACATGTGTGTGAGTTTAAATATTTGTGAACGCATCCACGATATTGGAGCGTAATTGATTTTAAAGAAAAAAATAAAGTTAATTTGTTGACTTCTGGAAGGAAAAAAGGAGGTATATTATCTAAGGAAAAAAGGAACTTACAGGAGGATGACAAGATGCGTCCCTTCGATAGCAGCCTGCAGCGCGCCGGTTCAGGCGATATTTCCTCCAAGATTCGCGAGAGGAGAGAGAGTTTGAGATTTTCACCACACAGCACCAACATTTTCACCTTTAGAGTTTTTGGCGGGAGCGCGGGCGCACGGGAGTACGTGTCACCAGTAAGCGAGCGGATTTGCGAGTGGGAGAGGGCGGGAGTTGTTCGAATGAACGGAACAGGGAAGAGTGGGAGCAAGAAAGGAATCAATTTTGAATGGAAAATCCTTCTCGAATGAGTTATTGAGTGAAGTGTAATATAATGTTGCAAGTATGTGTTTCTATTTTTTTATTATTCTTAGGCACGCGTTTGACCACTATCTCACCTGATGGTAAGCGATGATGTGGTCGACGATGAAGCACGCCTGCCTAGAAGCAACCTGTTCACTCTTGACTTGAAAGCCCCTATGTTGTAGCTATCAGGAAACACCGACTCCGGCAGGGAATTCCACTCTTTAGCTGTTTGCACAATGAATGTGTTTCCATAGCGTTTAGTACGTATGGTTGGGATATCTACCATGTACCGGTGGCGCAGTGCCATAGGTACGTCTGGTGGTCCGATGATGGAAAGGGCTTCGTGGAATTAAATCGTGCAATTGACAACATTTCAAAATTGACATGACCCTAAAACAAAAATATCCTTTCTTCATTTTTGATTGCTGAGTTCAAATATATTTTTTTTATTGCTTAGTTTCTGAGAAAAAAAACCCAAAAACATGCGATGACGTCACTTATACGGTGACGTCATGGCATGTTGAATGAGGTTGTTACCTTTGCGTAAGCAAGCTAATTTTTAAGATAAAACCATAATGTCAAACAGAAATATCTAATGTTAAACAAGACATGTCTAATGTCAAACAAGACATATCTAACGTGTACAATGCATGACATTGACAACGGCTAAATGACAGTGACATCTAAGTACTTAACAGTTTTTTTTGACGTATCACAGTAAAGCAAAGGACGTGTCGCCATTCCACCGCATGAATGACGTCATTTGGCGCTTACGTCCTTTTAGAAAGCACCGAATTTCAAAGTTAAAATTATGAATTAAAAGTACATAATTTCTAAAAACCAAAAAATATGGGTCCTCTAGTTTTGGATTTACTTTTACATAACGTAATTAAACATGCAGGTTAAAATTTTGAAATGTTGTCAATTCCGATGCTGCACACTCTCCGAAATATAACCGATAGAAAACCGACAGGCTAGCAACTCGGCGTCGATGCTCAAGACTTTGAAGTTTTAACTCAACGAGTGCATCATTGCCGACGACCTAATTAAGTAGGTACGCTCCGGTGCCGCTCTAACATTTGTATAATTATTATGCTAGATGGCGTCACTCACATTTCTTCGCTTGTCCTCTCTAATTGTATCTTAAATACCTTTGGAGATATCATATTGTTTTATTTTATTGTATGAATACTCAATAAATGAGGAATTAAATGATAAATGATATTTATTTCTGTAAACACTTTTACATGTCATTTTTTTTTTAAAAGAGGTCGGTAGGTATTTCGCTAGCTGACTACTCTGAGAAGAAAAACCGAAAGAAACTCAGAGGTCTCCAGTCTCTTTTAAAGTCCAGACATTATCTTGGTCAGATTATGTAAGAACCTCAACCATGCAGATTTATGTCTGATAATGGTCTTTTGAGGAAAGAACCACCCAGATGTGAGTGGACCAGATCAGTAAGTGCATGCATTTGTTAGTTATCGTAAGCTCAACTCGATACTTGAAAAGCTCTACGTCCTAACGAACAATGAACGAACCAAAGAAAGAACATTTGAGTTGGTCGCATAAAATACTCAAACTGCCAGACAAAATGTTAAAAATAACGTTAAAACTTGAAAAAATAAAGGAAAATAACCACTTAGTCCTTACATTCACATTTATTAAAGAATAAAAATAAAAGTACTAAGATTAATGAAACAAATTATTCGAGTATCGACTATTTATCCGTATGTATGCACCTCATGTGTTTATTCAGGTTGGAATTGTTCGAGAACGTCTGGAACAAACAAGAAAACTAGTTAATATGGAGAATATACTGAAATATTAACCCTTGTAAGCACTTGGCTAAATATCAGTTACCGTGGCCGTAGTGCGTGGCTACAAATGTTACAAAACAATTAAATCATACCTACCTGCATCTACCCCTATTTTTTAATTAGTACAAAAAGAATTGGGCTGTATCTGTACCTGTTACTGATCATATTTGCGTAATCAAAAGTAAAAAAAAGAAATTCCTTTTTTAAATATGCCATATTTAGTTAAGCTTAAATAACGTAAACAGCTGTTGGAGGCGGGGCATGCTTGAGCGAGATCACACGAACGTGAGCGAGAGATGACGATTAATGAATACTACTATGTCATGAATAGTCTGTACAATATTTCCATGAATTGGATGACTTTTTGGGATATTTACAAACGCTAATATCTTTGCTGTTTATGAATATTATTTATTGATCGTTTACAAATATAATGAGAAGACAGTCTTGAATAAGCCCAAGTACTAATTAAAAATTAGTGGTGTATAAATTACACCCAGACACAGAACAAACGATCGTGCTCATCACACAAACATTGGTCTTGGATGATCAAACCCGCAACCTGACGTAGCCTTAACTCCCTCCCCATTTTTGCTTAGCGTTTTAATATAACCACCATACCTTATCGCAATGTGTACAGCGGTGTGCAGTGCCATGTCTGGAACTTACATGATAACTTAGCGACTTCTCAGTAGGAAAGTGTTTGCTGCACTCCTTGCACGAGTACCTGTAACAGGGAGCAATAGGCTAGATACTCCATTCACAATAGCATTAGACAATAGACAGAATTTAAAAAACTTTTTTACAAAAAAAACAACCGACTTCTTAAAAAAACACTAACAGGTGAAAAATAACTCCAGTTTCGGAAGTCTGTGGCTTTGGTGGTTTTCGTTCATTATTGACCTGTTAGTGTTTTTTTAAGAAGTCGGTTGTTTTTTTTGTAAAAAAGTTTTTATTTTGCAATTTTAAGTTTCTTCGTATGTAACGAAAGTCTTTCAAAACTTGAAAGAATAATTGAAATCGATTAACAATTGCAAAAGTAGTTCTTTCTAAATATGAATCTGTACATCTCTGCCGGGCCCCTTTTAAAATAGACAGGCGTAATGTTATGTTATGGAAATACAAAAGCTCAGCATAGACATCTGAGTATAGCAATTGCGAATAATTTGCTGTTATGCGTTGAAGAGTTCCGTTGCCTGTCTTTTTCATCAGTTTTTCTTCACTAAATGATACTTTTCAAATGAAAATGCTTGGTTTGTTACTGAAAATCCATAAATGACGGAGTACTGCGGTAACAAACCCTAAAAAAAAAAAAAAACATACAACCGAATTGAGAACCTCCTCCTTTTTTTGAAGTCGGTTAAAAAGGATATTGTTAATAACATAACTCTAAATTCGGAAGTCGGTGGCCCATCATGAATAAGACAAAACCACCAAAGCCACAGACTTCCTAATTTAGAGTTATTTTACACCGGTTAGTGTTTTTTTTAAGTGGGTTTTATTTTTTCCAAAAAAAGTTTTTATTTTTCTATTTTTAGTTGTGGTATTCGTATACAGTCCACGTGCCTATTAGACTGTTACAGCTTGGCAAAAAAGAGTAGAAAATAATGGAGGCGCCACTGTACTCTTCGTATGGCAACCCGTGGCAACCGCATAGCGTACCAACCTAGTCTTGATACTTAGCTGTTTTTTAGACAAATTAATCTAATTATGTATTATATTTTTAAGTCAGTAATTAATTGAACAAGGCAGTGTTCTCGACATGCAACTGATTACTTACCTAAAAATAACAAATTGGTTAAATACTCCTGAGTTCACAACATTGTTTAGGAATTATAAAAAAAGAAAACATTACATTATAATAACATAATTTCTATATTTAATTCTAGTAAATCTTCCTTTCAATATTCTACCCCGAACACGTAGACGTAGGCCGTAAACTCATCTGAGTCATGTTCGGGTTCAGAGGTGATGCTGCTATCATCTTCTAGATTTATTTAAATTATTACTAATCAGTCTATTTCCTCGTTCATAGTTATTTTGTTTCCAGTAATCCTTTTCTATTTTTATTACACGCTAGCACGAGTTCTTCCAATCCTCCTTAATTAGTAATAGCTTGGAATGCACGTTCAGCTGCTTCCTGTAAAGACGAAATATTTCATTAAAATTTATCCCTAACAATATTAAAAGTAAAACATTTTTATCACATACTGTTAATAAGCCGGATGTAGAAAATACCCTTTTGTTTATCTCCT
The DNA here is from genome assembly GCA_921972225.1 of Euplexia lucipara. Classification (NCBI taxonomy): domain Eukaryota; kingdom Metazoa; phylum Arthropoda; class Insecta; order Lepidoptera; family Noctuidae; genus Euplexia; species Euplexia lucipara. Next base: position 5,633,947 of record OV179172.1, on the reverse strand, counting down.
CCCAGCACGATTTTGCTTAGAACGATAACAGATTTCCCTGAATTAAATAATAGATTTAGACTATGGCACGACCATTTCTTTTACATTTCTAATGCAAACGCTAGAACAAATAATTCTCTCCCTTGATATCGCACTTAAAGTATAATTTACGTAGAAATTGAATTTTCATTCAGTTAAAAGTCAAGTCACCAAAGTATCAATTTATCTCAGCGCGCTATACCCGAGTAATGCAGAAAAAATGTAAACATAACCTATGTGCTCGACATTTATTGTTTCAAATTTCTAGTTATTCCTTAGACAAGCCAATTAATATAGCTTTGTAATCATCTATTATCACTTGATTCAACTAAAATCAACAAAACAAACTCTTACATACCTGTCTTATCAGCGGTTCTTTGGTAAACATTGTGAAGTTGAGAAAGAATAGTTTGGGCCTCATGTTCCGCCAGACATCGCCCGGACACCTTATAAATAACCGCCCTGCCAGCCCAGCACTCCGAATGGTTTTATTCATTATTCTTCACTTTTTACCTTTATTAATCAACGTTTGGTGGTCGAAATTAAAATTTTACGAAATCGTGAACTTGTTTATTATGAGATGTCATTATTTTGGAAATGTTGCCAACAGACAAAAATTTAGTTCCGTTTCTACACTTTTTTGCCAAGCTGTAAAAGTATTTTTTCTTTTCTTTTTCAAATTGATGCATAATTATGTACAGACGCCAGCACGTCAAGTTACCCCAATGTGTCAAATTTCTTTGATCGTTTTTCAACTTAACAGAATAAGGTTCACATTCAATTGGGAAAATTTCACACATTGGGGTAACTTGATGTGCTGGCGTCTGTACTTAGATTAAGCGCATTTAAATTAAGGAGAGAGGGCTTGTGAGTTGTGACACCATGCGACATTTTGACTCGATGTATCGCCATTTTAATTATTGTATTTATTTGTATGCCTAATTAATCCTATCCTACTCATATTAGGTATAAACGCAAAAGTTTGTGAGGATGTTTGTTACTCTTTCACGTAAAAACTACTGAATGGATTTTAATAATATTTGGTCTGGAGTTAGCTGACACCCTGGATTAACACCTAGGCTTCTTTTTGTCCCTGTATTCCCATGGGAACGGGATCTACGTGGGTGAAACCGCGGGACGTCTACTAGTGTATATATAATGTATATTGATGAAATTTTAATTTAATCATGTGTAACGGGTTTTTTAAATTATCAGTTTTTTTTTATTAAGTACTCTCGACGTGAAAAAAGAAAAAATACGTGTCAAATATTTTCTAGTAATAATCTAAAACTAAAATTTGAGGGACTAAAAACTAAAATTTATTGCACTAGCCTAAAAAAAATAATTAAAGATACCGGGCTGGTATCTGCAACTCCACGTCAAAGCGCGTATTTTGCGTATTTACCACGCGGACCCAGTGCGAATTGGTAGATTTCACATGTCTTCGAACTTTTTGGTTCTAGGACATGCCGGTTTCCTCACGATGTTTTCCTTCACCGTTTTTGAGAGCAGTGGTGATGAAATAAATTACACAAAGTAATGCTCCTGCCTGGGTTAGTAATGCACCCACGACTTACTGTGCGTAAGTCGGGGCCTCCACCGGTAGGCCACCGCTGCTCTCTTCCACTAGCCTATTGCAGCATCATGCTGAGATAGGAGCCTTTTTGGCCTCGCACAGGTCTTTTCTTTTATTATTATTTAACAAAGACATTCAATACCTATAGACCGGACATCACGAACAAAATTTTCGTCCGAAAAAGTGTGTCCTGCTGGATACAAGTCTATGAGTTTTTTGTAGTACGCTCCGCTGCCGCTACAATATTATTCTAGATGGCGTTACTGAGACATGGGATCAAAGTTTTTCTATGACATTTCCTTGACATGCCCCCTCTATAATATTTTAAATTTCTTTGTTATTTAGTTTTATATTCTTTTTTGTTAATATTATTTTTGTAGTTCCTGTGCTTGTCCCGAATAAATATTTAACTTTCTTCTTTCTTTCTTTCTTTCTTTCCATTAAAATGAATGATTTGAATTTGACGTTTACTTACATATCAGTCTCGAAGTTTACGTGTTTGGCGGACTCTCTGAAATGTCGTGTTAAACTTTTTGAAGTTTTGTAATGCGTATGACATTCAACGCAGTAGAACGGAGCGGTGGAGTCGTGTACTGCACTGTGCGCGCGCAAATTGGATTGCGTCGCGAAGGAGCGTTCGCATTGAGGACACGAGAACGGTTTTACACCGGAGTGGGACCTATAAAACATAACACACATAACGTCACGCCTGAGGTGTACCTGGTAGTACACCCACATTTCGCCAGTTATGTTTGAGTCCCATGTAATAGGGGGCGAGCCTATTGCCATAAATCGGGCACAAATCCAGACTCCGGGCTGCTACTGAGAAATCCCAGATGGTAAAACTCAATAACACTTTGCCCGACCTGGGGATCGAACCCGGGACCTCATGCTCAGCAGTAGCGCTTGCGACCACTAGACCAACGAGGCAGTCCTATAAAAACCACCAACCTATAAAACCTAGACCTATAAAAATAAATCAAAATCAAAAGTCATTTATTCAAATTCAAAAAAAGCCCGCTCTTCGCCACTTCCTAGTGTTTTTGCTGGGAAGAAGAAGTGGCGGAACAAACTCCCCAGCGACACATCTTTCTGATAAGTTAGAAGAACTTGAATTTACACAAAACAATTAGTTATAATTACAAAATAATTAAGTAAAAAAAGTTATTCACTACATGTTAGCTAGAACACTCAATATACAACCAGTAATATATAGCTTCCGACATTAAAACTAACTGAACTCAAGCAAAAGCAACTGATTAATAAGAATCCTTCAGGTAAAAAGGGTGTGCCAGCTTACATGTGCAGAGTTGGATTAAATCCATAGATCTGCAAGACAATGTAACAAAATGATAAACTAGAACTGTCGAAGTTAAATAAAACATAAAAAGAAAACAGGTAATAGTAAAACCAAATACATAATTGACAACATTTCAAAATTTTAAGCCGCATGCTTTATTACGTTATATAAAAGTAAATCCAAAACTAGAGGATCCATATTTTTTGGTTTTTCGAAATGAAGTATGTACTTTTTATTCCTAATTTTAACTTTGAAATTAGGTGCATTCTTAAATTAAAAGACGTAAGCGCCAAATGACATCATTCATACGGTGGAATGGCGATACATCCTTTGCTTTACTGTCATACGTCAAAAAAAAACTGTTACTTAGATGTCACTGCCATTTAGCAGTTGTCAATGTCACACATTGACATTAGTTATGTCTTGTTTGACATTAGATATGTCATGTTTGAAATTATGGTTAAAAATTAGCTTGCTTACGCAAAGGTAACTACCTCATTCCACCGTATAAGTGACGTCATCGCATGTTTTTTGGTTTTTGTTTTTTTTCTCAGAAACTAAGCAATAAAAAAAATATATTTGAACTCAGCATACAAAAATGAAGAAACGGTATTTTTGTTTTAGGGTCATGTCAAATTACAACCATTAGTAACCAAAACAAAAAATATTAATTAATTAACTTTATTAGTAATACTGGCGGTGTGTGTTTTTGTGCCTTTCATTAAAAAAAAAACAGAAGCGCGCGCATTGCCAATTTGTGATCAAGTTAAAAGGATTCCGCGCGCTTTTTCTTTTGGCTGTATTGTTTTTATTCGAATATTTCAGTCTGGGTTTTATTTATTTCCTCGCAAATATGTTATAAAACGTCGTATGACATACGTGCGCTATGATAATTACAGCCTCTCCTTTCTTGTAGCCAAATACATTCAATACCTATAGACCGGACATCACGAACAAAATTTTCGTCCGAAAAAGTGTGTCCTGCTGGATACAAGTCTATGAGTTTTTTGTAGTACGCTCTGCTGCCGCTCCAATATTCATATATTATTCTAGATGGCGTTACTGAGACATGAGATCAAAGTTTTTCTATGACATTTCCTTGACATGCCCGCTCTATAGTATTTTAAATCTCTTTGCTTGTAACCCTCGCCCGCGGATCGGGCTAGCAATATTGCCTCGGCTGTAATTATCAACCTCCCGCACTTATATCATAATGTACTATTATCATTTATCTTGTACCGTATTAACTATGAATAAATAAAAAAGAAAATTAGAAGAAGAAGAATCTGTATGAGAAGAGGCCTTTGCCCTGCAGTGGGGCAGTAACAGGCTGGAATTTTTATTATTCTAACCTTACCTTAAATGAACAGTCAATCGCTGCTTGTTCCTAAACTTTTTATAGCACTGTTCGCAACAATACTTCTTTTCGGTCTTGTGAACTTTCATATGGATTTTAAGAGAATATTCGTTGCTGAAACAATGTTTAAAGTTACATAAAGCACTTTTTCTTTGCATCTACAACGTTTCAGTGTTTTACAATTTCCTTAATACTCGTTGTGCCCCGAATATTTTACATTGGGGTGCTTCAACCCCACAATTCCCCTTAACTACACTTTGTTGGATTTCGTAAACACTACAGTTCCCCAAGGACTCTCTTCGCTGGGGTGTCTGAACCTCGCAGTATCCCCGACTACTCAATATCTTTATTGCAAGAAACTCCATACTTACTCTTTTAAAACAGATTTTACAATATTTTAACCCCATAGTTGTGTCGACTACTTTACGTTGCAGTGAGTCGACCCTTATTCCTCTATCCACATACGTTGGGTGCAACCGTGCAACAACCCCACAGTACCCTCAACTTCTTTTCGTTGAGGTGTGAATACCCCATTTATATCCCTAGACTATTTGACTTTGGGCAACTACAACCCCATAGTTCCCCAACGACTCTGCGATAAGGTGTATAACCCCGACACTATTTCACTTAAAATACACGTTTCCCTAACAGCTATTAATAAAGAAATTACCAATTTTTTACCCTCCACTTCTTTGCGTTGAGATACGAATACCCCATAGTTCCCTAGACTACTTGACTTTGGGCAGCTTCAACCCCATAGTTCCCCAACGACTCTGCGATGGGGTTTGTAACCCCCACACTATTCGACTAAAGTACACGTTTCCCTAACAGCTATTAATCAAGAAATTACTAATTTTTTACCCATGCACTTCTTTGCGTTGAGATACGAATACCTCATAGTTCCCTCAACTACTTGACTTTGGGGAGCGACAACCCCATAGTTCTCCAACGACTCTGCGATGGGGTTTGTAACCCCCACACTATTCTACTAAAGTACACGTTTCCCTAACAGCTATTAATCAAAAAATTACCAATTTTTTACCCACCACTTCTTCTTTGCGTTGAGATACGAATACCCCATAGTTCTCTAGACTACTTGACTTTGGGCAGCTTCAACCCCATAGTTCCCCAACGACTCTGCGATGGGGTGTGTTACCCCCACACTATTCGACTGAAGTACACGTTTCCCTAATAATCAAGAATTTATCAGCTTTTTACCCTCCATTTACCTAAATATTTTAGAACATTCTCCACAAGCGGTTGGTTGAATGATTCCACCGCATTTGCTTCTATGGGCGACACAGTGGGACCATCTTGCATACTTATTGCTGCATAGCAAGCATTTAAACCTCCTTTTATGGGCTAGAACATGTTGGGACAAGACATCTTGTGATTTGAAGTGGAGATGGCATAGAGAGCATATGTGTGAACCGGATATCTGTAATTGAAATATTCAAATTTATTACACAATTGACGATTTTATTAATAAATCGGCACCTGATTGACATTTATTAATATTTTTTACATTATTTATTATTATTATATAGCAGCTACTTAGTATAGACATACCTACTTTTATCCTGAGTGACATACTTTTTGTTTTGACATTACTGCGATAATATTTGCCCGCGTAACGACATGCAATATACGAATGAGTTGTAAAAATAAATGTCAAAAAAGTTAAAAATGTCAAATTAAGTAATTAAATAATAATTTGACATTTATAACTTTTTTGACATTTATTTTTAAAACTCATTCGTATATTGTATATTTTTCTCAATTTTATAATTTAATATGATTTGCATGCCGATGTGACGGTAGAATTTAAAGGATTTAATTATGTAAAAAAAACATCCGACTATGTACAGACGCCAGCACATCAAGTTACCCCAATGTGTCAATTTTTCCCAATTGAATGTGAACCTCATTCTGTTTGGTATAAAGTTGAAAAACGATCAAAGAAATTTGACACTTTGGGGTAACTTGATGTGCTGGCGTCTGTACCAAATACCCATGTGTTTGCAAATAAATGATTTGATTATTTAAGTATGTGTTTGAATGTCTTTTCTTCGCGTGGCTTAGCTGCAGTGCGATTCTGTTCAAATCACCGCGTGAAAATACAGGCGTAGTGAGCGCAAATTAAGCTGTCATTCCATAGTAATGTTAGGCATTGACAGTTCACTTCACTCAAGTTTTCACGGCGTGACTTCTACTGAATCGACCGGCTCGTGTCGAAGTTTTTTTGCCGCCCATGGGGCTCTGACTTTTCCTCACATGCCGTCGAGAAATATCTCTCAGGCATGCCTTCTTTCCTCACGATGTCTTCCTAGACCATTTTTGAAGCAAGTGATAATTATACAGGGTGTCTGGCGGCAGATTTATATTTTCAAAATTAAATAAAAAAAAATCTATTTGATATATTGTTTTATTTGAAATATTAATCGACAGACTAATAATGCGGATTTTATTTTTTGAACACTATGTCATCCAAATGTCTTCCGTCAAGTTGCACGCATTGTTCAAAGCGGAGCCTCGTGTTACGCGCCACACGCTGCAGTAAACTTGATTCAATTGCGCTGATTTCTCGACGGATGTTTTCTTTTAAGTTCACTACAGTTCGGGGATTGTTGCTGTAGACTCTCTCTTTGAGGTAGCCCCATAAAAAAAAATCCATTGGGGTTAAGTCAGGGGACCTGGGTGGCCACGGGATGTCCCCAAAGCGACTGATAAGTTTTTGAGGGAAAGCTTCCCGAAGCAAATTCATCGAATCTCTAGCCGTGTGTGCAGTCGCACCATCCTGTTGGAACCACGTGTGCGATGAAAACGATGGATGAGCTCGCAGGTTTGGTAAAAAGAAGTCCGTTATCATGCGTCGGTAATTGTCACTATTGACATTTGTCGCCTGGCCCCGAGCATCTTCGAAAAAAAATGGTCCAATTATTCCATGCGTGGATAAGGCGCACCAAACAGTTACCCTGGGGCAATGCAATGGCTTTTGGTGTTTCAGTCGAGGGTTTTGAGTTCTTGGAGCCCAGTAACGGCAGTTTTGTTTATTAACGTGCCCGTTTAAATGAAAATGAGCCTCGTCACTCCAAAAAATGGGATTCACAGTACGAAAACGCTCCAACATCGTCTCACAAAAATTTTTGCGTGAAACAAAATCACTTTCTTTGAGTTCTTGAACGATTTGAATTTTGAATGGATGGAACTTTAAATCCTTTTTTAAAATTTCATGAATAATCGCTCTTGGAAGTCCTAGTGAGGCTGCCCTTTTCCGTATCGAAAGTTGTGGATTTTCACGTAAACTCTCTTCAACCACTTCAATGTTTTCGGGAGTCCTTGAAGATCGACTGGGCCCTGGCCGTGGAGTGTTCATAGCCGAAGCAGTTGCGCGGAACCTTTGCACCCAGGAACGAATTAAATTCACACTCGGCCCATCACTTATTCGTCGTATACCGAAGTGTGAACAAAACTGTCGACGCGCAATTACGTACGAATCGTTACTCTTGAAAAATGCCTCGATGGCGAACGCGCGATGCTCACTCGACCAGTGCGACATCGTGACTGAGAAATCCGCACGATCACTGATTCCAATGACACCACTCCCTCCCCGCACCGTTTATTACTTTTTGAAGTAATCGTATTTAAAAACATAAATCTGCCACCAGACACCCTGTACAATACGCGTATAAATCCGGAAAGTCAGAGGTGCGTCCGTCCGTCCTTTTCATATGGTATAAGAAAGAAAAAGATAAAAAATAGCCAAAAATTAAGTTTGATAATTACCTCCAAGTGTCTAACTTTATGTTCTTCAAACAAATCAATAGTTAGAAACCCCACTCCACACAAATCACACTGAAATTTAAAATCTCTAAACTTCAACTTTTTCAATTCAACCTCCTTCAACTGCTCTTCCAAATGCAAATACTCAACTTCGAAATTCAATTCACTAAAGTCAAATTCTTTGTTTTTCCTTTTTGCCGCCATTTTATTTTCGATACGTTCATTTGATGTTGATTCTTCTTGCATTGCATTAGTTGATTTTGAAGTATTTGTATTCATTTTTAAATGTATTTCATCGTCTTGAATTTCTAGTAACGGATCAGTAATTTCGTCTATGTCAAATTTCATATTTTCTGTATCAATATTTTCGCATTCCATTAATTGAGGTTGTATGTCTATAGGCGTGTTGTGAACATAATTGAGTGAATGTAATCTTTTAGGTTGTTGCGTAACGTCCGTTGAAAGCTAAAACAAAGAAAAAATATAAGTAGGTAAGTAGATTAATTTCATGGAGTTTCTCTGAAGGATATAATTCAAAATGAATGTATCCGACAGAAAACCAATGTTATCGACATAGCAAAGAAAGGATTAGCAAGCTGAAGTGACCGTGGGCTATATCTCGCGAACAAAGAGATTCCACCAAAAACATTTCATGTAAAATGTTGCCAAGACGACCACATAAGGTTTGCCCTGTGAAAAAGATATCAGATCTCATGTAGAAGCTTCTGAATCTACACGGCCTAACCTACCGACTCTAACTTCACAAATTATACATAATTATCAGTAAAAATGTATGGCTTCGCCGTTACGCTACCGTCGTGGAGGTGATGCGTATATTTAGTTTCTGAAGTAAGTAACGAAACAGCCAAGCCATACATTTTTGACTTTGTATGTTTAATTAGTCTACTATTGACATCATATCCTGAAAATATGAACTCTCTGGTACACCGGAAACCAACTCTATGAGGGTTAAAAAAAAATGACGAAACACTTCGAGAAAACTCTGAACTCTTCTGACTCTGACATGCCTCTTATTGTAACATTAATATTTTCATGTAATTGTATCAATTCTAGGCTCTAGCCTAATATTTATATTTTTGTATTGCAATAATTTATTGTGTACCTGAAATTTGCACGCCACATGTGGCATGTGATGAGACCTTTATGTTATTTGAGACCTTGTACCAAATTGTACCAAGTTCTGACAAATAAATGAATTTGAATTTGAAAAGGTAGGTAGTGCCCTTGCGCTTCGCCTGGCTCGTCTTGTCGGGGGCACTACCGTGCCCCGAGATTTAAGATACTATAGAGGTCATGCGAAGAAATGTCGTAGAAAAACTGTGATCCCATGTCTCAGTAACGCCATCTAGAATAATATATGAATATTGGAGCGGCAGCGGAGCGTACTAAATTAAACTCATAGACTTAAGTCCACTAGGACACAAGTAACGGATGAAAATTTTATTCGTGATGTACCGTCTATAGTACAGACGCCAGCACATCAAGTTATCCCAATGTGTCAAATTTCTTTGATCATTTTTCAACTTTATGTCAAACAGGATAAGGTTCATATTCAATTGGGAAAATCTGACACATTGGGGTAGGTAACTTGATGTGCTGGCGTCTGTACCTAAGTATTGAATGTCTTCGACGGTGTATGAATATCAAAATTATATTTAGTCAGTTACATAATAAATAATGATACAACAGTACAGTTTTTTTGTATTTTCAAATTGCTGAAAAACTACTGAGACTAAGCGCATTAAAATTAAGAAAGAGCTTGTGACGTCATATTTAGTGTAAACTGGGCAAAATCGTGACGTCATGCGAGATTTTGATTCGATATTATCGCCGTTAATTTTTGTTTAGGTACCTATACCTACTCCATTTACAACAGCTTATGACAAAAGTTAAAAAAGGTATTTTTAATGCACACTTTTAAACGAAAGTAGGTACCTAGGTACAATATTAAGCATGTTACAATATTACGATACGATTACGATAGACGCCGAAATGATTATACCTATTTTTTTAAGAAATGATATGGATTTCATTTAGTTATATTATTTAATTTTAGTTGAAAATTGTAAATTTGTCAATGATAAAAACCTCAAAGAAGCAGGGAGGAATAATACATGGACAGGTTCTTCATTTCAATTTTTTTCTTCTAAATTTGAAATAAAAAAAAATTGATTATAAACTGTTTTCACTTATCTTCAATACGTATAAAATGTTCTGCATTCCTGTTTCTACGAGCCTCTTTTTCTAATGCTATTAAAAATGGAGTATACTGACTTGTAAAAAGAAAAAAATATGTATCTAATATTTTCTGGTAATCTAGATGAGGGACTAAAAAACAAGAATTTTGTCAACTAGTTTAATAACGTATTAACATACACCACTATTTTTTAATTACTACAAAAAAAATGGGCTGTATCCGTAACTGTTATTGATTATATTGGCGTAATCAAAAGTAAAAAAAACGAAGTTCAATTTTTAAATATGATACCTAACGAAAACAGCTGTTGGAGGCGGGGCATGCTTGAGCGAGATCACGCGAACGTGAGCGAGAGATGACGATTATCCGCTCGCTTGACCAAACAGTTTAAATAGGTATAATAATAGGAATAGGTACTACTATGCTGCCGCGTGGTATAACTAAAATGCCGTTATCCAACATCTGGTCGATTTTCACCTTTTGATGCTACATTAATGAGAAAAAAAAAATCTATCGATCTGTGTTTGCGAATTTTCAATATCTTGAATAGTTTTGGAAATAATTATTTTAAAAATGCCGTTAAGTACATATTTCTCACGTGTGAAATAAGCAAAAACAACATTAAGTAATTTTGTGAGTCTGAAAATGACTTTAGCAGATAACGGCATTATAGTTATACCACGGTAGTATGTCATGAATAGCCTGTACAATATTTCCATAAATTGGGTGACTTTTTGGGATATAAACAAACGCTAATAACTTTACTGTTTATGAATATTATTAATTGATACTTTAGAAATATAATGAGAAGACCGTCTAGAATAAGCCCTTTAAGTATTTGTACTAATTAAAAATTAGTGGTGTATAAGTCTGAAATTGCCAATACCTTATTGTGTAGACTTCTAGATGATTCCAATGCCAATTTGAACACGGCCATTGCTCGTCTCACAGCAGCTTTGCACCAAATACAGAGTAATAACTTTTCATTGACATTCTGTAAAAATATAAAACAATATTTAACCTTTCAATCGTGTCAATAAGAGACAATAGAAAGACAATGACAGCGCTGACACCGGTGCCCTCTCGGCGTTTAAATAATTAAAGACAAAGCTTTACATCATACTCGTAATCCAGCAAATCAAATCAAAAGTCTTTATTCAAACTAGACTGAGAATCAGCACTTTTTGAACGTCAAAAAAATACATGAAAAAAAAAAAATGTTTATTTGTAACTTAAAGCAAATACATAACATTTTACTTCTGCCAAACTACAGAGCAGTACAATTGAATATGAACCTTATTCTGTTTGCCATAAAGTTGAAAAACAATCAAATAAATATGACACATTGGGGTAACTTGACGTGCTGGCGTCTGTACCTGTGGTACTTTCATAATTTGCCAGTAACATTTAAGAGCATTGTCCCAACCAAGCGCAATTTCAGAATCTAGCCTGCTACTGGGGAATTCCAGATGTTTAAAACTCCAGTAACAATTTGACCGGCCTTAGACTGTGGACTTTTAACTCAAGGAAATGTGCTTGCAACCAACTAGCCCAATGAATGAAGTCATTATTTGTGGTGGAAAGCCCTTACTCTCCTTTTCTGAGACACTGTGTGGGGAAAGGGTTGCCAGGCGTCCAGATAAAGCCAGATATAGTCAGGCTTTTTGATAGCGTGTCTGGCCAAAATAAACGATATCCAACTTTTTGTGAAAACTTTTTTTATGATAAATGAAAAAGAGCTTGATTGTACAGACGCCAGCACATCAAGTTACCCCAATTTCTTTGATCGTTTTTCAACTTTATATGAAACAAAATAAGGTTCAGATTCAATTGGGAAAATTTGACACCAGTTTTGGGGTAACTTGATGTGCTGGCGTCTGTACATACAATTACGTCTTTATTACCGTCGTATTCTGAGACACAAAATCTTCAATATTTAGGGTGTCCCTTATTACCCAATTGTCCGGCGAAACTGGCTGGTCTGTCCAGCTATTAGGTTTGGTGGCCTGGCAACCCTATGTAGGGAGAATGGTTGGGTAGCAAATTCTTGCTCTGCCGTTTTCTGCACATCTTGTTGCAGTCACCAGCTATTTTTTTATTATTGTTTTGTGTATTACTAACACTAGTGATAAGGTATTTTACTAACAAATTAGATCATGTTGTCCGAACTAAATAAATAAAATAAATAAATTATTCATATATTTAGTACTTACTTACAGCAAATAGCCAATAAAACCAAATTATATTAATCCTACTAATTCATCTTCTCACAGAATCGCTAAAGTTCTATCATTATCGTACTACTACCTACTCCGTTACTGAACAACTAAAAAATTCACTTACTTCTAAAGACATAACTTGAACGTAAAACTCGGCGTAACACGACGAATCGCTAATATAGTCTTCTCTATCATTTGTTAAACAAATTAGACACATTTTTGTATTATTTTCTGCCATTTTCGAAGAAGAAAAGAACATCAAGATTCTCGTAATCTCCGTGTTTACAAAAGTTTTATTTTATCATTTTCTGCTGTCAGTGTCACGTCACAGATAATATATTTACACAGCGGTTGAAACCAATTTTACGGTTTTTGGAATCTCAAGGCTCGGCTGTTTTATCCCAAAAGACCGAGTATCAGCTTCAAAAATATCTGTCAACACAATCGAGTCATGAAAAAAGTAGTCTTATGTTTTGATTGATTGTGTATTTTTTGCAATGATTATAAGTTCAAATTAATGTGAAATATTCATTAAAAAATGGAAGAACCGTTAAATATATGCCTGACATGCCTAAGCACAGATCGCAGCCTAGTCCCTTTGCATAAAATAACAAAGTTACTGCAACAAATACATTTTGACGAGGTTAGTTAGCTTCTAATATTGAAGCAAAATATCTTATAATTAAAATTAGATTGATCGGTTGATCCCACCGAAAAGTAGCTTGTATTGTATAAAGGGCTGATGTCCGCAACTTTACGCATATAATTATGTTCTAGAGTGTATTTTACGTAAGGGTTTTAAAATATCTTAATAAATCTAACTCCTCAAAAAAGTTCTTCACAATCTCGTGGAACGAGTCTAGGTTTTCGAAGAACTTTATTCTGTATATAGTGGTCTCTGGGAAGGCACCAGTTTATGTATTATATACATACATAAACTCACGCCTCTTTTCCCATGGGGGTAGGCAGAAATTACAGAGCGCCATATGCTACGATTCTTACATACTTCTTTCGCTTCGTTTACAATCACACGCCGATTGTAAGTACTACGCACTAAGGCCTTTCTAAAGAACCTCACTAATAAGGTTTATATTGTAATGTTATATGTTTAATTATGTATTATGCATGTTTTAAATACCCTGGGATGTGACTGTATGCAATGTCAGAATGATAAACAAAAAGTTCCATATAATCTGCATTTATGTTCATATCCAGAAAAACACAAGAAGTCTGCTACAAGTTACATTGTTTCCTTTACAATATTTTAGTTTCATTACTTGGCTTACCTTAAGAAAAGGGAAAAACGAAATACCAAATATAAAAAGTAGTATTGGTTGATGGGTTGTAACTCTGTGCTATCCTTGGACAACAAACTCCTTTTGTATAACTCTTTACTAAAATCTTTATGGTTATATGGCATTCAACTGTGGGGAGTGGCCTGCAAAAGTAACCAAATGTGCCTCCCGGAAGGACACCGGTGTCCACCTGTCACTGTTCTTCTATTGTGTCTCTAATTGACTCAATTGAAAGGTTAAGGAGCATAGTCAATGCCCATGGTGAAGAAATCCATGATTATCTCAATACTCCTACCATTCTTGAGGAAATCAATAATCATAAAAAGCGTTATGCTTGGCCATCCATCCAAATGCTCTGGCTGTTTATTTATTTATTTATTAAAACTTTATGCACAAGTAAAAAAAACTGTACAAAGGCGGACTTAATGCCTTAGGCATTTTCTACCAATCTACCTTAAGGTGGTGCAGAGATGGAACGAGGTAGGTGCAACAGGGTATAAATTAATTAATTAATTAATTATTACTGTTTAGTTACTGGACAGCAGCAAAAACGTCAATAGACTCAAGAGAGGTTAAATAATCTAAGGAGGTAGCGGAGGCAATGGCATCTGCACCTGAAACGCCAAATATAGTACACACTACCAAACTGATAATAGTCCAGAAAGGACGGCAGTTGCAAACGGAAAACAAATTGTATAAGTTACTTGACGGGGGTGGAGGGGCAGGGGAGGGATGTGGAGGGGCGGGGAGGTGTGGGGGAGAGGGAGGGAGGAGGAGAGGGGGAGGGGAGGAATGGGGAGGGGGAGAGGAGAGGAGTTGATAAAAATGCTATGCAAAAGCTTTACCGCGGCAGTCTCCGAGTGCCACACGTCATTTTTTTTTTTTTAAACTTGCTTTTTAATTTGGTTTTCAGGTAAAACAGTTCCACGGTGGAGTATGTTGGGAATGCTGGAAAAGCCTGACAAACTTCTATAAGTTTAAGAATAAAGCGAAGATAGCACAAGAAACCTTATCGCAAAACACAGAGGTACTATAAAATACTATAAATTTAACTTACTATAAAATAAAATCAAGTTAATTTATACTTTTTAATTTTTTTATTGTAATGGTGCAGTAGTTTTATTCATATGTCCAAATTGAATATGAACCTTATACTGTTTGGAATAAGGTTAAAAAACTATTCACATTGGGTTAGCTTGATGTGCTGGCCTCTACTTTTTAAGTTTTTCTTAGACATTTATCCCTTGGAAGGTGGGTAGGCCTTTTGTATGGGACGCTACTGGTGTCGATACTCATTTTTGCGCCATCCCGTCTTCCTGGGTCAACATCCTGTGCTGGCGCTGCTGCTGCGGCTGCTGAGAACCTCAAGCAGCGTAAATATAGCAACCTTGTTAGTAGTTATACTTTCAAGCCGTTTGGTGTTGAAACTCTTAGGCTGTGGACTCCGAGTGCTTGTCTTCTTTTCAAAGACATCTGTGACGCTTCCAGTGACCCAAAGTCTGACCTCTACTTTGGCCAGAGGCTATGTATTGCCATTCAACGTGGCGATGTTACCATTCTTTTGGGCACTTTACCAGCTGGCAGATATGCAAAAGATTTTTTGACTCTTTGTAATTATTTTTTGTTACGTTTAGTTATTTTTTTTTTATATAATCTTAGACATCGTTGAAATTGGTGGAAGAAAAATTAACTTCCTTAGGGCACTAAAGACATGATTTTATGTAAATAATACTGAAACAATTTTTTTCAGCGTTTCAATTTAAAACCTTTAACAACTTTAACAGCAAAAACTAATATCTTCTATGACTCTAAGTACACCTATCATTCTGATCCTTTAACCAACCGCCACATGAAGCTCAAAGCAGAACCAGAGACAATAAAACAAGAAACCATAGACAACAATTATGAAAACATAGACAACACTACAAATGTAGATAATAAAAAGTCATACCTTGATAAAGATATAGAAAATGTCTTTGAAGATTTGGTAAAAACAAAATATGATGAAATTTTGTTTAAAAAACAGGAAATTGTTGATCCAAGCGATGATAGTGTTGGTAACACTTCAGACTTACATGAAAAAACGTCAGACTTTTATGAAAAATTGTCTGACGTTCCTGAAAATATCTATGTGGACATGGTTGAAACTAAATGCAAAGATTTTTCAGAATGCGTAGATGGAATTAATTTTGCAGAAGTCATTTTTAGTGCAACCAATAAAGAATTTAACGAAAATGTCTATGTCAAACCTATAGAAATAAATCCTAATAAAATACATAAACCAAAGAGTAAAAGACTTATAGAACAAGATGTCAAACAGCTCCAGGGGAAGATTGTAAGAGTCGTGTTGAGTGAAGAAGAGATGCTAAGAGTTAGAGAAGATAAGAGGAATCACCATAACTTCAAGAAGATTCCGTACAAATGTGACAGTTGTGTATTGGGGTTTACAAGGAAAGATACTTATAGTTTACATTTGAAGAAGAAGCATGATGAGGTATGTTTGTATTATAATAGAACCTATACTTCATAAAATGTAGCTTGATCTCTGTGACAGCTGTCAGTAAAATCACGCATAAGTAGTCCCGAACTTCATAACAGCACAGACAGTACCTGTCAATGTCATACTTTATGGGCATGCCGACGTTATTAGTGATGGGCGATGAATCATCGTGACCACAGACTATGAACTATCGTTATATTTTAAATAAAACTTAATTTAAAATTAATTTCTCTTTTAATTATATTGTATATTTTGACAACTTTGACGCCGCTGCGATTGATAATATTTGCGAACAAGAGTTTATAATAAACTTACGAGATTGTTCTAGTGATTCAGAAACTGATTCAGATGTGGATTTAGGGTGTACCTACTCCTTTAAGAGAATAAATGTATTTTATATGTATTAAAATATTCGTTTAATTAGTAATGTTTGTAATTAAATTAAACCCAATTACATACACATTACATTAACATCGATAGTAGTAAGAAACGTCGTAAATTTCTATTGACAATTTTTTTATATTAGTGACAACCCTAGGAATGTCAGTTTGACATATGTCGCAGAGATCAAGCTGTCTTTTATCTAGTATAATAATAATATTCCACAACTTTCACACAACGCCATCTAGTCAAATGAAAAAATACATGAGACAGTCCCCCAAAAACGCCCACCCTTCGCCACTACCTAGTGTTTTTGCTGGGAAGAAGAAGTGGCAGAACAAATTCCCCAGCAACACATCTGTCTGATTCGTTTGAAGAATTATACAAAGAATCTATACAATGAAATGTTCAATAAATACCACTAAGGCTTATACACTTTGTTAAAACATTACATTTCAGAATGTTTGTCACGTGTTAGCTAGCACACTCTAATATAACAAGAAGAATAAAAAGAGTACTCACATAAAAATATTCACATTAACATTTAAATATCAAACTCAAGCAAAACGACTACAAAACTGAAAAAAAAAAGTTTTTTTTCTTCGGGAACTTCGTTCTATCCGGATAGAACGAAGTTCCCTTCGAATGATTAGTGAAGGGATTGTAAAATTCCTTTAAGATAAATCTAAAGGAACCTCGTTCCATCCGGGCGTCTTCGTTACAACTTTTGGTCCCAATCTTCTCTCCCTCTCCCTCCCCTCTCCTTCCACTCCTCCCTCCCTCCTCTTTCCCTCCCTTTCTCCCTCAATCCGCCTCTCCCTCCCTCTCCCAACAACTGGCACACACAACAAACACAAACACACAACAGAGAAACACGCGCACGCCGCACGGCCCACAACTATAGCAAAAAGTGTCGTTACAACTTTTTGTCTTATTTTTTTCCGTCTAGCCCCCTTTCGAAACGCGCGATAAGGAACTTCGTTCCAAAAAATACATTGTCGTGCTCAAAACGAAACAAATAATTCTACAATCTATCACTTTGTGGATTCTTCCGTACTCACAAGCGGTATTGAGCCCCTAAGTCTTAGGAGAGACTTTGCCTCCCTATGTGTGTTCTACCGGTTGTATAATGGGTTGTGTTCCGAGGAATTGTTTGATATGATGCCCACGGCCACTTTCTATCATCGCACCGCTCCCCGTCGACAGGGAGTTCATGCTCACACTCTGGAGCCGAAATGGTCCCGTACAGTGCGGTTTCAGAGGAATTTCCTCCCGCGTACACTTGGATTGTGGAATGAGCTCCCTGCCGAGGTTTTCTCAGAGAACTACAGTATGGGGTTCTTCAAAACGGGAGTAAATAGGTTTTTAAAGGGTCGGCAACGCGCGTGTGGCGCCCCTGGTGTTGCAAGTGTCCATAGGCTACGGTAACCGCTTAACATCAGGCGGGCCGTAAGCTTGTTTGCCACCGTCGTGGTATAAAAAAAAAGGCAAGATCCGTTACTACGGTGGTCATGTTAGCTAACCCTTCGAGGATTTCAGGCGTCATGTTATGTAACGTTATTTCCAGAGCATCGGCGACCAAGTCTGCGATATATGCTACATCCGTTTCCGCCACAAATTGGCTTTGAACAACCATAAGACTAAACACTACGAGGTCTACAGATGTAGACTGTGTAAATACGAGGCGCACGAGTTAATACCAGCCGTGAACCATTGTAATACCAAGCATGTTGCTGATGCACCTGACAGGATTCACTGTCCCCAGTGTAATGTGGTGGTCAAGTAAGTAATAATAATAATAATAAAATAATAATAAAAAGCTTCTTTATTCCATTACAAAGTATTATACATAGCTATTTGTTTTATTTTATTCAAGTACTTCTGCCCTTGCAATGGATCCCTTTTGGGTGAAAGCCTCCTCCATCCTCTTCCAGTCCTCTCTTTCTGCACCGAGATTCCACCAGTTCCTGCCTGCAACTTCTATTATATCATCTGCCCACCGTTTCTTTGGTCTTCCAACTTTTCTTTTCCCCAGTGGGCCAGACTACTTTGTTGACTGTGAGGTCCACCGTTTGTCTGCGTATCTTGTTACGTGGCCCGCCCATTGCCACTTCAGCTTCAAGGCTTGTTTAAGGGCATCTGTCAGCTTTGTCTTCTTTCTTATCTCTTCGCTTTTTACTTTCTCTATTCTTCTCAGTTTCAAGATGCTCCTTTCCATAGCTCGTTGGGTTGTAAGTAAGTAATACATATCTTAAATCCATTCTAAGCGTTTCAAATGAGAATAGGATCGATTTTGCGCCATGTTCTGACGTCATAGCTGTCAATTGGGTAAGATCGGCAAAATAAGGTATTTTCTAAATTTATTTTTAAGCTATTGCATAGCTTCTATCGCGGGCCTTGAGCGCGGGAACCGAATCCAGAAATTCCGTAACGAAAAAACCTCACGCTCCCCACTCCGACGGGCAAGGAGGTGTGGCTTGAAGGCCGAAGGCATAGTGGTGATAGTGGGGAGGGGAGTGGGAGGGGGAGGGGAGGGGAGGTGGATGGGAGGGTCGGGGAGGGGGGGGAGGAGGTCAGAGGGGAGGAGATAGGGGGACGGGTAGAGGCAGGGGTCGGGAGGGGTTAGGGAGGGGAAACAGAGGGAGGGGTGAGGGAAGGGGAGGGAGGGGTGATGGGAGGGGCGTGGGAAGTGTGGGGGAATGGGAGAGAGAGGAGAGGAATGGGGAAGGGGAGAGGGGGAGGAGAGGAATGGGGAGAGGGGGAGGAGAGGAATGGGGAGGGGGAGAGGACAGGACTTGATAAAAAATGCTATGCAATAGCTTTACCGCGGCAGTCTCCGAGTGCCACACGTCATTTTTTTCATTTACGAAATTTTTAAATTGTACCGTTTATCGCTCTGAAAGTATTTGTCTACACATTGAAGATAATCTCTCGAGCCCTACCATGCAAAACAGCGCCCCGTTTACTTATTTTCGAGCAGTCAGCGAGACAAAAACATAAACAAATGACAACAAACAACCGCTGAACAAACAAATTTAATCAATAAAACGTAAGCACTTCACAAGACTAATTAATTTAAAAACATTTCTTCATTTTGAATAACTGCGATTCGGTAACACAAAAAAATAAATAAAAAAAATTGATACGCATAAAAGGTTTTGTTGCAGACTGTACTTTTCAAGTGACATCTGACAGATGGAGGTCATTGACGTTCGTATTCTCATTTGAAACGCATAGTACATTGTATACATTAACTCACGCCTTTTTCCCATGGGGGTGGGCAGAAACTACAGAGCGCCATATGCTACGATTCTTACATACTTCTTTTGCTTCGTTTACATTCATACATGTTGTCATACACACACGCAGGTTGCGAGTACTACGCACATGACCTTTCTGAAGAACCAAAAATAAAAATAATAAAAAAAATTGGTAAAATATGGCTGAATCAAAATTTTTCTGTACCACCAATCATGTAGGTACCCATATTTGCAAATAAAAATATCTTTATCATTCCTACTCTATGAGAGTCTACCTAAAAATCTTATTGGTTTGACAGCAGTCGATTTAATACAGTTTAAAACAAAACTAACTAAACTAAGAGTAAAATTAAAACTTGAAAATAAGGAATACAATCATAACTATATAGACCGAACTATTAGTATGGTATGTAAGCTTTTTTAAAATTTAAAAAGAAGTGAAAATAAAATGAGTATCTATCTTTATTTTGTCTACAGAACCCCGGATGATTTAGAAGTACACCTGCAGACAGAACACACCCTTTTCTGCGACTGCGGCATCAAATTCAAGGATAAAAGTAACCTTAGAAGGCATATATCGTAAGTATAGTATACATACAAGCACAGTATAAATATTAATACTGTAGGACGACGCCTTTGATCTCTGGAAAATGCCTCCCGCACTACGAACATCGGTTTGTTCGCAGCGCGGGAGCGGCTTTCCCGCGTCTCGCCCCTCACACCCCGCACGATTGCCCTGTCTAGACGGCTTCGTCGGACGACTGTATGTTTTTAGACTGTGATACAAGGTCACGGTTTTCTACCTAACCTACCTACTGGGCTTAAGCGATTACGGTTAAAGGGAAAGATACCTCAAAAATATACCGGTACCGGTTTGAGTTATACCGATAACTTTATATATGCGAACATTTACCCAAAAATATCCGAGACATGCGGTCTGCGGATGAACACGTTAGACGTTCAAAACTTGTGTAATTTGTAGTGAGAATTTTGTTTTTTTTTTTCACAGCCGAGCGCACTCCGTTCTACGCAACTTTATATGTGATATTTGCAAAAAAACATTTAAAACTAAGACGAGATTGGAAACTCACATGGTGACACATAGCGGTAACATCGCCTTGAAGCTGGCGTATTGTCAGCAGTGCAACGTACAATACAAGAATATACAAGTGTATAGGAGTCATCTAAAGTCCAGCGCTAATCACTCAGAAGGGTAAGTGCAAAGATATTTATTAACCCGTTAACCGCCTAAAGGTTATGGCACATTATACCGGCACGGCACCGGCACAGCTCCAAACCAGCAATTGACTTGTCATTCAATTTAGAGCCTTAAATCGTGTGTAGTATAGTATGTATTTCACTTGATTTTTTTTTTTTATTTTAGGGTTTGTTACCTCAGTACTCCGCCATTTATGGACCGATTTTCAAAATTCTTTTTTTGTTTGATAGGGTATACTAACAGATTGGTCGCATTTGTATCAAAACTCATACCTGATGAGGGATCTCCGAGGAATTGAGGGAACTCCTCAAAAAATATAGGCACACATGCACCGATTTCAACATTTTTAGTAACGAATCAAGCATTTTCATTTAGAAAGTATCATTTGGTGAAGAAAAACTGATGAAGAAGACAGGCAACGGAACTCTTCAACGCATAACAGCAAATTATTCGCGATTGCTATAGTCAGATGTCTATGCTGAGCTTTTGTATTTCCACAACATAACATAACGCCATTCTATTTTAAAAGGGGCAGAGATGTACAGATTAATGTTTAGAGATAGAACTTCTTTAGCAATTGTTATCCAATTTCAATGATTCTTTAAAGTTTTGAAAGACTTTCTTTACATACAAAGAAACGAAAAATAACAAAATAAAAACAGTCGGTGGCCAATAATGAACAAAACAAAACCACCAAAGCCACAGACTTCCGAAACTGGAGTTATTTTTCACCTGTTAGTTTTTTTTAAGAAGTCGGTTGTTTTTTTTTTTGTAAAAAAGTTTTTTCTAATGTTATTATAAATGGGGTATAAATGGCGTTACTGAGACATGGAATCACAGTATTTTTCTGTGACATTTCTTCGCATGTGCTCTCTATAGAACAGATTTATTTGATAGTTTTTCAACTTTATGTTAAACAAGATAAGGTTCATATTCAATTGGGGAAATTTGACACATTGGGGTGACTTGATGTGCTGGCGTCTGTACCTATCTTAAATCTCTTTGGCTGTGGACAATAATGTAACTTATCAATTCAAATCGAGACTTATTTTTTCAGATATCCATGTACAGAGTGCAATAAAAAATTCAGATCAAAAGGTTACTTGAAGCAACACTACGATTTTTATCATTTACGAAAATCTCAATATAAATGTGAAATATGCAATAAGGTACGTGTTTTTTTTAATTTTTTGGCGTAACTTTACAACGTGTCCAAAATTGAAATTCAAAATTCATTTTTCTTTTTTGCCACCTGAGCCAATATTGAACCTTATTTTGTGTTTATACTCCATTTACAATAGCATCAGAAAATAAAGGCTCGTAGATAGAAGCAGAAATGCAGAATATTTTAGTAAAAAAAATCTTTAACCGACTTCAGGAGTAGGTTCTCAATTAAATCGGTTTTTTTTTATGTATGTACTCCGAGATTAATGATCCGATTTACGTGAGTGATTCTTTTTTAATTCGAAGCGGATTAGATGCCATTTGGTCCCATAATAATTTAACATAGTTTGGCCCCGTAGTTTTCATATGGACATTTTTATGAACATTTAATTTATTTTTGAACATTCTTTTGTATGTATGTGCACCGAGAACGCTGGTATTTATGTACCGATTTACGTAATTCTTTAGTTTAGTTTGATGCGGCATAGTTGCTTGTTGGTCTCATAAAAATTTAACATAGTTTTGCCTGGTAGTTTTCATTTTATAAACATTTTTGTTCAAGAATTATTCTTTTTGGTTTCATTGAGATCTGTTTATTTGTTTGATTGTAATATTAAAAGAAATGGAAAATAATGAATCATCTACATAAAAATATAAAACTAAAAATTGTAAAATAAAAACTTTTTTACAAAAAATACAACCGACCTCAAAAAAAAACACTAACCAGTGTAAAATAACTCTAAATTCGGAAGTCGGTGGCCAATCATGAATGAGACAAAACCACCAAAGCCACAGACTTCCTAATTTAGAGTTCTTTTACACCGGTTAGTGTTTTTTTCATTCAAATGTTTTATTTCAAATGTAAAAAAACGAAGAACATGTCCATGTATTGTTCCTCCCTGCTTCTTTTAGGTTTTTATAATTGACACTAATTTTCAACTAAAATGAAATAATACAACTAAATGAAATCCACATGATTTCTTAAAGTAATACGCCTCTTTTACATACATACATACATAAACTCACGCCTTTTTCCCATCGGGGTAGGCAGAAACTACAGAGCGCCATATGCTACGATTCTTACATACTTCTTTTGCTACGTTTATATTCATACATGTTGTCATACACAAACGCCGGTTGCGAGTACTATGCCACTTTTGAGACTACAAATTAGTTTTCATTCACTTTGTTCCAGATTTTCATATCAAATTGGCGCTTGCGCAATCACAAGCAGCAACACCACGGTCTGAGTAGACCGAGAAATCATTGCTGTAACATTTGTGGGAAGAAATTCTTTGTAAGTACCTGTAACGCCTTTTTATACCATATTTATCGCATTTTTTTTAAGGTATCCATCTTTTGGCGCGTTAGGGAAAAATGATGAGTGTAAATTTTTACAATGCGCGCGCACACCGTCACGAAAAACCTACACCCTGAAGTTAGTCATAGACATAGAGAATGCACTGAGTGTTCCTTATCCAGCTGTGAAGTACCTAAATACTGGTAAGAAAGTGTGAGGGAGATAAAGCGAACGTGCGACCAATAGTTGTCTCTTTTTAGAATTCTGATTAAAAAAGAAAAGAAAGAGACAGGTATTGGCCGCACAGTCCCTCTGTCTTTTTCTGGGGAGTGGTCAATTTTGTGCGGGTATTTCTCAGTCCATTCTCTATGTCTATGAGTTAGCCATAGTCAACATATAGATCGACCTAATGGAATGAGTTGACATTGACACTAAAAGGCAAAGCAAAGTTGTAATTTTCTATAATACATGCAGAGGTTTAGTGAAAAGAGTATTAACGCGAAAGATACAAATTTTAAAAATATTTCTTCTTGTTAGGCCAAAGAAGAATAACTTCTAATGCATGTACAGACGCCAGCACATCAAGTTATCCCAATGTGTCAAATTTCTTTGATCATTTTTCAACTTTATGTTAAACATAATAAGGTTCATATTCCATTGGGAAAATTTGACACATTGGGGTAACTTGACGTGCTGGCGCTCTGTACATAAGTGCACACATAATGGGACTAACTTACAGGGTTTTATTGTCAAAGTCAAAGTCAAAGTCAAACCATTTATTTCAATTAGGCCCCTATAAGGCACTTTTGAACGTCGAACAAAAATTAACTTTAAAAAATGATTCTAGTTGCCCCTTCCAAAAAGTAGATTTGTATGGAGAAGATTGGTCATTTTAATTACTATAAAACCAAAAGAAAAGAAAAAAAATACGTGTCGAATATTTTCTTGTAATCTAGATGACATGACGGACTAAAAATTAAATGTTTGTCAAATAGCCCATTGCCAAAACTACAAGAGAATTTGAATTGCGCTGGCTGGCTACCTTTGTCGCCTTAAGTCTGTTTTGTAATTTTGAACACGTTTCGATAGAACTAAGGGTAAATTCAGTAAATTAAGAACAATTTACTAACGCGGGAAAACAATAATAGGTACAATGCGTTTCAAATGAGAATAGGATCGACTTTGCGCCATGTTGTGACGTCAAAGCTGTCAATTCGAATAAATTGGGTAAGATCAGCAAAACAAGGTAGTTTCGAAATATTTTTTTTTACGAATCATAAACGAATACTATTCTTAATTTTTGTTGTTTTACGCTCTCAAAGTATTGGTCTACATTGGAGGTAATCTCTCGAGCCCTCCCATGCAAAACAGCGCCTCGTTTGCTCATTTTCGAGCACCCAAAGAGACAAAAACAAAAACAAATACTTAACAACAAACAACCGCGTAAGAAACGAGAATTGATAAAAAACTTTTTTACAAAAAAAAACAACCGACTTCTTAAAAAAAAATTAACAGGTGAAAAATAACTCTAGTTTCGGAAGTCTGTGGCTTTGGTGGTTTTGTTTTTTTTTCATTATTGGCCACCGACTTCCGAAACTGGAGTTATTTTTCACCTGTTAGTTTTTTTTTAAGAAGTCGGTTGTTTTTTTTTTTGTAAAAAAGTTTTTATTTTGTAATTTTTAGTTTCTTTGTATGTAAAGAAAATCTTTCAAAACTTGAAAGAATCATTGAAATTGGATAACAATTGCTAAAGAAGTTCTATCTCTAAACATTAATCTGTACATCTCTGCCGGCCCCTTTCAAAATAGAATAGCGTAATGTTATGTTGTAGAAATACAAAAGCTCAGCATAGACATCTGACTATAGCAATCGTGAATAATTTGCTGTTATGCGTTGAAGAGTTCCGTTGCCTGTCTTCTTCATCAAGTTTTCTTCACCAAATGATACTTTCTAAATGAAAATGCTTGATTTGTTACTAAAAATGTTGAAATCGGTGCATGAGTGCCTATATTTTTTGAGGAGTTCCCTCAATTCCTCGAAGATACCTCATCAGGTATGAGTTTTGATACAAATGGGACCAATCTGTTAGTATACCCTATCAAACAAAAAAAGAATTTTGAAAATCGGTCCATAAATGACGGAGTACTGAGGTAACAAACCCTAAAAAAAAAAAAAATATACAACCGAATTGAGAACCTCCTCCTTTTTTTGAAGTCGGTTAATAAAACGTAAGCACTCATCAAGATTAAGACGTTTTTTCATTTTGAATAAATGTGACTGGTATAAAACAAATAAAAATACATAATTGATAAGCGAATAAGGTTTCGTTGCAGACTGTACTTTTCAAGTGACATCTGACAGATATAGAGGTCATTGACGTTCCTATTCTCATTTGAAACGCATAGTAATTTCACACTGTATTATATTGTCTTTTTACTCTTTTTTTCATAGACATTGGCAACACTACGCAGTCATCAGTTCACGCACTCAGACCAGCGCTCGTTCATGTGTGAGGACTGTGGCGACACATTTAAGCAACGCGCGGCCTTGTACACACACACGCGGCTCGTGCATAAAGGCGGTGGGCCGCGGAAGAAGTCCGTCAGTTAAGTTGAGCGGATTGTACGCCAACTGTGGCGCAACAAACCGCCTTATTTTACCGCCTTAACAAACCGCGTTTATTTCGTCAATAAATATATTAAAACTGCATTTATTTGATGTTTTAATTATATCAGCACATTTTTCGTCGTAATCTTAAGCATTTTGAAAAAAAAATTTTTTTTATAAGTTGGTACCAAGAGATCCTAAAAAAAATAAAGTTACCAAGAGATGAAACCCAGAAAAATCCTTTCAAGTTGTAAAAGACAATTTCAATAAGGCAAATGCAAAATTTAATGAAATACATGTTGATATAAAAATTAAAGCTAATAAAAATATACCAAAAATATATAAAAATGTTGAAGTTACCAAGAGAGGAAACCTAACAAATTCCTTTCAAGTTGTAAAAGACAGATGCAATAAAACAAATGAAAAATTTAATGAAATAGCTGTTGATATAAAAACTAAAGCTAATGAAAATATACCAAATACATATAAATATATAACCTAACCTAACTCATCATATCTATTCTATAGCAAACCTAACTACCTAACCTAACTACCTTACTGATATTTATTGAATATTGAAAAAAAAAAAACATTTTCAAGTTATGCCTGGCCTGTAGGTCTAGTAGTTAGTGGCCCTGACTGCAATGCCGGAGGTCGTGGGGTTCGATTCCCACTCAGGACAAATGTTTCTGTGATGAGCACGATCATTTGTTCTGTGTCTGGGTTTATCTACATATAATAATATGTATGTATTTAGAAATATTTAAGTATGTTTATCTGCTGTTTAGTATCCATAACACAAGCTCTGTTTAGTTTGGGGCTAGAAGGCGTTGTTTGAAGGTTGCGGAATATTTATTATTCCCCAATTTATATGGAGAAAGTTCAATAAATGGCAACCATTCGAGACACACTTAGATTAAAAGGTGGCTTCACTATTGATGTTGGCGGCGCGCTGTCTTTCTCTAGTCCTACTAGATGGCGTTGTGTCAATAAAATTGTAGTGTAGTATTACTATTATATAATAATAGTAATACTATACTACAATTTTACAACACACTACAAACTATTATTATTTTGAACTGTCGTCATATTTTTTTTAAATAGACATTGCACACGCTTCGCAGTCATCAGTTCACACATTCGGATCACCGATCGTTCATGTGTGCTGATTGTGGCGACACTTTCAAGCAGAAAGCATGTTTGTATACACACATACAGCTCAAGCGCAAAGGTGGAGGGTCCCGGAAGAAGCGCGGGTGTGGAGCGGATCGATCGGCAACAGTGGAGCAACATTTCGTGTGAATATTATAAAACTTGCTAATAAATGTTTTATTTATAAATTGTGTTTTTAATAAAACACAATTTAAAAATAAAACATTTACATACAGATACAGGCTGTAAAAGGACCGATCACATTGCCGATAACTACACATTCTGTACATATAATTGACAAAATAATATAGCTGGAGAAAAACTATGTTTTTCCATCTGTGATCCTTATTTCAAAGCCACGTGACAGTGCGCAATTGGCTTCTAAAATGATAAATTGTCATCAATTTAATACCAACAACTACCGTGTGAATTAAAACACATTTCTTTAGCGGGGCTGCTCTGACAGAATCGATTTTGTTGTATAAGTAGGTAGGATATCAAATTTTATAAAGCCAGTTGTCCAGTCCGAATGTTACTTTCTCTGTGGTTGCTTTTAAACCTTATGACAGCGCCACCTATCGGGTAAGGCCTGGTAGTAACCGAGACCATGCATAGACAAATACAAAAACAAAGAATTACCCAAATTAGTGCAGTCTTTTTTAGTTTTAGCGAGAGTAACTAACAGCAATTGATTTATTAATCTACATAGATTTAACATATACAGCTTGGCAAAAAAGAGTAGAAAATAATGGAGGCGCCACTGTGCTCTTTGTATGGCAACCCGTGGCAACCGCATAGCATACCAACCTAGTCTTGATACTTAGCTGTTTCTTTTAGACAAATTAGTCTAATTATGTATTATATTTTTAAATCAGTAATTAATTGAACAAGGAAGTGTTCTCGACACGCAACTGATTACTTACAAAATTACCTAAAAATAACAAATTGGGTAAATACTCCTGAGTTCACAACATTGTTTAGGAATTATAAAAAAAGAAAACACTACATTATATAACATAATTTCTATATTTTATTCTAGTAAATCTTCCTCTCAATATTCTACCCTGAACACGTAGACCGTAAACTAATCTGAGTCATGTTTGGGTTCAGAGGTGATGCTGCTATCATCTTCTAGATTTATTACTAATCGGTCTATTTCCTCGTTCATAGTTATTTTGTTTCCAGTAATCCTTTTCTATTTTTATTACACGTTAGCACGAGTTCTTCCAATCCTCCTTAATTAGTAATAGCTTGGAATGCACGTTCAGCTGCTTCCTGTAAAGACGAAATATTTCATTATTTATCCCTAACAATATTAAAAGTAAAACATTCTTATCACATACTGTTAATAAGCCGGATGTAGAAAATATCCTTTTGTTTATCTCCTCCCAGCACGATTTTGCTTAGAACGATAACAGATTTCCCTGAATTAAGATTTAGACTATGGCATTCTTTAACATTTCTAATGCAAACGCTAGAACAAATAATTCTCTCCCTTGATATCGCACTTAAAGTATAATTTACGTAGAAATTAAATTTTCATTCAGTTAAAAATCAAGTCACCAAAGTATCAATTTATCTCAGCGCGCTATACCCGAGTAATGCAGTAAAAATGTAAACATAACCTATGTGCTCGACATTTATTGTTTCAAATTTCTAGTTATTCCTTAAACAAGCCAATTAATATAGCTTTGTAATCATCAATTAACACTTGATTCAACTAAAATCAACAAAACAAACTCTTACATACCTGTCTTATCAGCGGTTCTTTGGTAAACATTGTGAAGTTCAGAAAGAATAGTTTGGGCCTCATGTTCCGCCAGACATCGCCTGTAAACCTTATAAATAAGCTTCCTGCCAGCACTCCGAATGGTTTTATTCATTATTCTTCACTTTTTACCTTTATTAATCAACGTTTGGTGGTCGAAATTAAAATTTTACGAAATCGTGAACTTTGTTTATTATGAGATGTCATTATTTTGGAAATGTTGCCAACAGACAAAAATTTAGTTCCGTTTCTACCTTAGACTATATACCTCTAGACGTAGCCCAATTTACAGTGTCAAGTGTGGAAGTGAGACGCAATAATACAAAGTTCGTAGGAAAATTGAGACAAAGCATCGTATCTTCTGTCCCTTACGGCGTGCCGGATTTTTGCATGGCTAACTTTTGAATGTTAGCCAAACAAAGTGCTGTCACTGTCACGTATATTATTATGCTCGATTTAATTTAAGTTTTCGGATGGTTTTTGCAATTTTTGTAATAGTTTAAGTCATTTAATGAGAAATAGACTCCATTAGATAAGTGTTTAGTGTATGGTGAATGCGCTACGATGGGAGGATGCAGTATAATAGGCTGTAAAAGCCGCTCAGAAAAGGCCAATAACAAAATCTCTTTTCATTCGTAAGTATTCAATACTGTTTGTGTTATTGTATGATTATTGAATTTATACATTTGTGCGCTTTTATTGTCATGGCTTTCAGACCAAAATATGGAAGATTTCTTAAAATAAACTTGATTTCTTATATCACATAACCTAGGAATACTTACTTACAGTGTTGCTACACGTTTCAAATCTTTTCCCTTAACTGTCAGGCCTAATGTTCAAAAGGTAGGCATAATAATCAAATAAATCTATGGTGGCTAAACACACAAATTTGTGGGCGAACCCTTATTTTTAAGTTTAAGTGAACATGTGTACGAACGAACAGAGCCCTTTCGACAATCATTAAGTTTTACTCTTGAAGGCAATCGCGTAGGTACTTAAAGATATTTGGAAGTAAGAATTCATTTTATAAATAAATGTTATGTATAAACAAAAAATTAGATATTTTCAAAATAAGTTGGTTTTGTCTAAAGGACAATAGTTATTATACAGCAATGTCAATGTCACACTGGATGTCAGCCATACCTCAATATATTTTAATGATAAATAACACGCGAAAAAATAATGTAGTGTTCTTCTAAAGAGTTACTTCTATGTACACACATCAAGCTTCACCTGGTAGTAGTGTATTTTATTTGTGAGAATCAAGGTAAGATTGAAAGTAGGTATTTTACGTGAAATTATATTTTCTCACACATGGATACTTCTACACTCTTATTACCACGTTGAATACGTAAATTATAATTTACAATAGTGCTAAAATTGGAACCCGCAGTTAAGTAGAATTTTGGTCGTATTTTGGGACTTTTTTAAGGAATAGCAACACTGAACTTTTATATTGCTGTCGCATGTGCGGCCACGCGGTAGCTCGATCTAGAGGTATATTATCTAAGGTTTCTACACTTTTTTGCCAAGCTGTAAGTTCAATTTTCTAAAATATTATTGATTTGACTTTGACATAAGACCATAAAATATTACTATTTTTGGTTGGTAACATCAATGAAAATGGCAGCAATGTGACTAGTCTATGGTTAGGTAAAAACATGTTGTTTGTTTTTTTAATGAGCAAACAATAATAATAAATTTGATAATACTGAGATTAGGTATGTGTTGTTGATCAAAATTGTGTTTCAGTGATACAATTGCGTTTTCAATCATGGTGGGTCTCTGTTACACATGTTTAAAAACAGATCGCGATGTTAGCCCCATTAATAGTCTTATGATTAAATCTTTTCTTTGGAATTGGCTCGATGCCGGAGGAACAGCTTTTGAAAATGTAAGTACCTACAAACTGTTCATTTATTTTTATATTATCTTTTAAATATTAAAAATGTAAAAATTTGGGAGTACCTACTGATGTGCAGACGCCAGCACATCAAGTTACTCCAATGCGTCAAATTTTCCCAATTGAATATGAACCTTATTTTGTTTGTCATAAAGGTGAAAGACGATCAAAGAAATTTGACACATTGGGTTAACTTGATGTACTGGCGTCGTCTGTACTTACTTACGTGCGCGTTTATGTTTGTTACTGTATATCGCAATAACTGCTGAATGAATTTTAATCAAACTTAACAATTAGGCAGCATAAACATCAGAACAACTGAAAAGCTTGAAAAGCTTTATTTATTAGAGGTATTATGTTAAAATTGGTCAAAATTTAACAAAACACTGTCGAAAATGTCGATAAATTCTGCCATTTAGGCGCGATATTTTTGCTAGCGCTGCGAAATATATGAATATGCGATTGAATCCGTTTAGCACAGCTATTTTTCTGCAATATAAAAATGTTCTCATTTCCTTGTTACCCCCATATCCATTGAGGAAACGGAATGTTTAAATCAAATCAAATCATTTATTTTTGCTGAATACACTGTTACAATGGTGTTATAAGAATTACATGTTTCAAGTGATTCCACCGTAAGGCATGCAAAAATTTATACAGTCATAGTTATTCATCAATTAATCAAAATAGACATTGGAATAAATAAAATTAGATGAAATAAGCACAATATAGTTATAATAAGTTAAAGTCATAGTGGATAATAAATTATAAATTAAATAATAAAAATATGCCAACTAACGAAAGGTATTTACAAGGCAGATGTAAGTGGGAACGCCGGGAGGGGACTCCTTAGAAGGACATACAAAGACCTTATTGGTGAGGTTCTTCAGAAAGGTCAGGTGCGTAGTACTCGCAACCGGCGTGTGTGTATGACAACATGTATGAATGTAAACGAAGCAAAAGAAGTATGTAAGAATCGTAGCATATGGCGCTCTGTAGTTTCTGCCTACCCCCATGGGAAAAAGGCGTGAGTTTATGTATGTATGTATGTATAATAAAAATATTTAGAGTAATTTAATCTCAATGTCAAAATTAGTTATTATGAGATACGTGCATAATTCATTGAATAATTGATTTTACTTGATGTCACTGTGAGGTTTTTAGTTTGGCAAAATTATCATTGAGGAAGTCATTCAAGTTATAGTAGCATTTATTAATCAGATTTTTTTTTAGACTTTTCTTAAATAGGGCTGTATTTATTGCCCTTATTTCTTTAGGTAATTTATTGAAGATTACAGGAGCCATATGGAACACACTCCTGTACATTAAAGAGGTACTTGTTCGGGGTACATAGAGGCGTCGGTAGTGCGTCTCGTTGTTGCCTATTATTTATTTCTGATGCTAATTTAAATAGGTTTTTATTGGTTTTCACAAAACTAGTAAGCTGGCCCAGCACGGCCATTGCACAACTCTGTTGACAGTTTAAAGTGACGTTCACTGGGCAAAGTGTTAAACAATTAACTGTCAAACAGCTAGTTTCGTATTGGCCATCATCAGGTTGTATCTAGGATGACGTTATACGCACTCGCAGAGATGTGACGAAGAGCACTGTACCCCGTCTGATAGTCACCGTAACTTGAAGTCCACTGAGAGTGCAATACCAATTTTTTGTAATACCTACCTCAGTTGTCATCAAAGTTTCATGTGCAACAGGACGGCCAGTTAGTCCCTTTCAATGAACAGTTAGCCAATAAAGCCGCAGCTGAGCATGTTAGTTTTTTTTTTTTAAGCTATTGCAGGGGAGGGGGAAAGGAGGGGGAAGGAGGAGGTGGGAGGGGAGGGGTGGGGGAGGGAAGGGGTGGGGGAGGGAAGGGGAAACAGAGGGAGGGGTAAGGGAAGGGGTGGGATGGGTGATGGGAGGTGTGGGCGAATGGGAGGCAGGGGGAGTGAGGGAGGAGAGGAATGGGGAAGGGGAGAGGGGGAGGAGAGGAATGGGGAGAGGGGGGGAGAGGAATGGGGAGGGCGAGAGGAGAGAAGTTGATAAAAAATGCTATGCAATAGCTTTACCGCGGCAGTCTCCGAGTGAGCATGTTGAGCATGTTAGTTAGTTTATACTACTAGGACTTAATCACACATTTATAAGTACCTACATAGTTCCTGTTCCCGTGGGAATTCAGGGATAAAAAGTAGCCTATGTCACAATGGTGAAAATTTCTTTGAAATTTGCAGAGTTACTTTTTAAGTTTATTAATAACAAAGATACACAAACACAATTTTTTTTTGTTTATAATATTATACACTTATATTAAAAACAGAAAAAAATAAATTATAATCCTGGACCACCCTACGTTAAAATTTGTCGCCTTATCCCGGCTTACAGATGTCGGAATACAGCTGTGATATTTAATCTAAAGCGTTTTGTTTTCTATTCAACCATTATTATACATATTTACATTAAAACAATAATTAAAGATAGGTACTTACAGATAAAAATTACTTTAGGGCTAAAATATATATACGAAAACAAAAATTGGTAAATATTAGGCTGGACAAGGTTTGGAAAAAGCCGGACGTGTAACAATGCCGCCAGCACATCAAGTTACCCCAATGTGTCAAATTTTCCCTATTGAATATGAACCTTATGAAGTTTGACATTAAGTTGAAAAACGATCAAAGATATTTGACACATTGGGGTAACTTGACGTGCTGGCGTCTGTACCTACCCTTTATGTTATATCTGATTTGTTAGTTTTTAGGGTGTACAATAAAGTGTATTCTATTCTTCAGGTCAATGTGGATGAATTCAAATTATGCCCCGACTGCTATATCCAATTTGTTAAGTTATGTAAATACAGGCTCCATTTATTTCGGACACAGAGGGCGAGATTGAAAATTGAACAAACCCAGGTATGTATATGTTATTAAACATATCATTGGGGTTAGAATCCAGTCTGACCAGCAGGGGTATTGTGTATCTCCACATAGTAAATAAATAAATAAATACTCGAAAAATTTTCACACAACGCCATTTAGTCCCAAGTTAAGCTTGAGAGATTGTGTTATGGGTACTAAACAGCTGATAAACATACTTATTATATATTTCTAAATACATACATATTATAGATAAATTACACCCAGACACAGAACAAAATAATGATCGTGCTAATCACACAAACATTTGTCCTGGGTGGGAATCGAACCCACGACCTCCGGCATAGCAGTCAGGGTGCTGGTCTAGTAGGTAGTGACCTACTAGACCAGCGCCAGTCACAGTTACATAGTGACAGTTACATAGTGACAGTTACATAGTGACAGTTCATAGTGATGATCACTGGGCAAAGTGTTCAACGATCAACTGTCAAACAGCTAGTTTCGTATTGGCCATCATCACTAGCGGCACTAGCGGTCAGAGGGAACATGTTGGCCCGTATATTTTCTCGTTGTGCAGATCAAGTCAAAATCACCCTGTTCAAGGCGTTTTGTCAAGGTCTGTATGCGGGAGGTCTAATGACGTTTTCAGGATGTTGATGAAACTGCCCCGTTTCTGTAGCGCGTCAGAGATGTTCGCTCAGAATCGGACTGACGGCTTTCATGCAGTCGTTCGTAAAAAACTCGGATCGCTGATGCGTAGATCGCGGGTCAGTGTCAATACCATCCTGAAAACAGTAGTCACTTTTTCTGAGGCACTATGGGCTGCTGACGTTGATCGATCATCAGGCCGATTCCTTGGCCATTGAGCTATTGCCGCTTTTTTAATTTTACGTGTGCCTTGCTGAGCGCTCATTACCTATCTACACCTTTTTACTTAAAATATCATTGATGCATGTACAGACGAATTGAATATGAACCTTATTCTGTTTGTCATTATGTTGAAAAACGATCAAAGAAATTTGACACATTGGGGTAACTTGATGTGCTGGCGTCTGTACCTAGTATAAATTAGGCTGATAAGCTTACAAGTTTATTATTTCAATGTTTTTTTTTGGGACTTTGTTTCAAACTAAACTTATTTATGTATTTTGATTAAGCAGGTATGTATGCTATAAATGTGGCTGCAATTGCGATTTTTATTACATTAATACGTTAAGTTTAATTACGTCTGTTGTCTCTCCACAGGCTGCAAAAAATAAAACAAAACAAAATAGAGAACTGATCAGTAGGAATTATTGTAAAGGTGATACGGAGCCAGCTAAAGTGATTAACTTATCAGATGACTCAGATAGCAATGAGTCAAATGACGACAAAAATAAGGATACAAATTTAAATAAAAACAAAAACAAAAATGGAGATTTAAACAAAAATAGAAATGAAGATCTAAACGAAAAGAAGAAAAACAGAGATGAAGATGTATTTAGAAACATACAGTTAAAACCAAACATCTTGTCGATTGTACCCTCTTCCTTATCTAAAGATTACAAACTTCGTTCGGAGCCTTTCGTATTAATACATAAATTAAAAGAACCACAAGAGACGAACAACTCGAAAGATGATACAACTACTAAAGATAAAAAGCGTAAACACCAGGAAAACTCGCAATTTGGTAAGGGTAAAAAGAGTACTCATTCTACCACACGGAACGGAGACGGGGGTTTAATCAATATCGACTCGCACGACCGCGACTCACCAGACCTGTGTTTAGATGATGTCGAAAAATTCACAATTCTATATTTGACTAGAAACCAAATGCTTGTGACGAGAGATGTCGACAGACTGGATTTCGCGTATTTAAAACGACCGTTTAAATGTGAGACTTGCATCCTCGGATTTCAAGAAAAATATCAGTATGAGAAGCATAATGAAGAAAAACACAGTGAGGTAAGAATCTGTAATCATAGTTTAAGTTAATACACATAAATAAATAAAAGGGCAAACGCGCACTATGAATTTTATTCGTTGCGAATTTTAAAGTGCGGAATAAAACCGAAAACGATAATAATTCCTACGCGCACCACGATTTATTATCGCCTGCGATATAACAGGACCAATATGAACCTTATTCTGAGAGTTTTTTTGACACATTGGGCAATTTTGAACTTGATGTGCTGGCGTCAACAACATGGATTTAAAAAAGAAAATAACGATTATATACTACTTAATTTTACGTAAAAGAAGTTTAAATAATAAGAAGAAGATAACTAAACTTTACTGGGTACATCCTTTGACAGCATTAAGACTAGCTATTACCGCTTCATAGGGTACAAAATATTCGCACGATTTCGCATCTGCTATTTTAAATCGCAAACGATTTATTTTCGCAATGCGCGGATTGTAGTACATTTCTGTTGTTCACAGATTGACGATTTTTATTCGCAACGATTTTTATTCGTTGTGCGCGCTTGGCCTAATATAACGCCCTCGAAGGACATTCCTACATAAACCTTTTTGATGAGGTTCTTCTGAAAGAGGTGCGTGCCTTGGATTCGAACTCGAGACCTATGATTTGGCAATCCGCTGGTCACACCAAGAGGCTGTCACTGCTTCTAATTTGTGTGATGAAACAATGAATGACAGATTCGAGGAATGATAATAATATGTTATAGCAACGTTGTGGTTCATAAGAAGACGTAGTTACGAAAATTGAAAAGAGTATGCTTAGATGGTTTGGTCACAATGAGAGGATGAATGAAAGAAGACAATATTATTTTTTCCTTTCTTTACTTTGAATCTTTAATTGAAGTGAAACTTCTTTATCGACATAAGGAAGAAATTTTATAGCAATGCAACGTTTTTCTTTTACGGGCCATCTTGTCACATTTTTTCCGTTACGCGCCATCTTTATTTGTATCCATGTCTATGATAATAAAAGCCTTTTGCTTTAACTTTATCTAATTTAGCTTTATTGTACCACTTTCTGTAAAGTTGTTAATAGTAAATCAATTTTCGAAAAAAAAATTCGTCGTAACTTACGTGTGTACCCACATTTTTTTATTACAGCTAATCGGCGACTTTGCCTGTCCAATTTGTAAGACTCGCTTCAACAGAGAGGCTTTGTTCGAACTACACAGGCATACGCACTATCGTAGCTATCAGTGCCGCCATTGCCATTTTCAACATCATCGCCGATACATAATTGAAAGTCATGTCATTGGGAAACATAATCTTAAGCCTACTCCAGTGTGTTCCGAATGTGATTTGGAATTTGAGTACGTATAATTTATTCTTTATAGTTTTATACCACCTACTCGGTATTGCGGCTTTTCGCATTGCTTTCGCAGGCTCTATCAGAATAACAGCGCTGCGGTATTTATTGCCTTTTTGGCATCGCACAGGTCTTTTTTTTATTTGATTTAAGTTAGTTTTAGTTTTGAACTGTTAAATTCCTGTGCGTGTCCCAAATAAATACACCACTAATTTTTAACTAGTACAAATACTTAAAGGGCTTATTCTAGATCTTCTCATTATATTTGTAAAGTATC
Organism: Euplexia lucipara; assembly: GCA_921972225.1. Classification (NCBI taxonomy): domain Eukaryota; kingdom Metazoa; phylum Arthropoda; class Insecta; order Lepidoptera; family Noctuidae; genus Euplexia; species Euplexia lucipara. Next base: position 5,596,511 of record OV179172.1, on the reverse strand, counting down.
AATATAGAATATTCATAAACACCAAAGTTATTAGCGTTTGTTTATATCTCAAAAAGTCTCCCAATTTATGGAAATATTGTACAGGCTATTCATGACATAGTAGTATTCATTAATCGTCATCTCTCGCTCACGTTCGCGTGATCTCGCTCAAGCATGCCCCGCCTCCAACAGCTGTTTTCGTTATTTAAGTTTAACTAAATAGTGTCATATTTAAAAAATGAATTTCGTTTTTTTTTACTTTTGATTAGGTACGCAAATATGATCAGTAACAAGTACGGATACAGCCCAATTTTTGTTATACTTATTAAAAAATAGTGGTGCCCTTTAAGTATTTGTACTAATTAAAAAATTGTGGTATAGAAAAGGGAGGATACTCCGAAATACTAAACTGATTGTCAGAATCTTTACTAACGCGAGCGAAGCCGCGGGCAAAGGCTATTGTAGCAACCACGTGTAATCACGTTCGAAGCTGTAGGTAGATTCATGACAAAGGCATTTAAGATAATAGGTTTAGAGAGGACATGCAATCAGATGTCATAGGAAAACTGTTTCCACATGTGTCAGTAACGCCATCTATCATGATCAGAGGTCGGAGTAGGTAGATTGATTTTATATACTTGCGTCAGGTTATTATAATAAGGACATGCTATTTTATCCATAATGTGCGGGAAGTACATACCGGAAAAAGTTCCGGGATTGGAATTATGGAATAAAATAAAAACATACAGATAGGCTAACAAAATCGTTTATTATATGAATGATTGATTGAATTCAATGGACAATTATTTTATCGCGTGAATAGGAAGATTATCAATCGGATATGAGACTAAAAATGTTAACATTATTCTTAAAAAAAAGGCCTAAAACCATTGAATTAGAAAAGCTATGGAAACAGCATTGCACTCAAAAAGTGGCACCACGAAAACTACGTCTAAGTAGGCGGGGCTTTAAAAGTACGTCTTATTGAGAACTAGTCTACTGCGCACTCAGTGACGGAAGGTCGCATTGATCAAAGCGTTTGACGTTTCATTATTTGGATAAAAACATTGGTGGAATTATAAAAAAATGACTTCTTGTGTAGTAAAGTGGTGCAAAAAATGCAAAGAAAGGCGGAAAAGTGATACTGGAATAAGTTTCATTGGTGAGTAAAAAGAAATCCTTTTATTTACTGTTTTACCAGTTCTAACAAATATTTGAATGACATTGACACTATAACCAAAAAATAGGTTTATTTAGTCCGCCTAAAAATAGGCAATTCTAAATTGTGTCTGGATTTTCCCTTATTGGCGAGTTATTAAGCGTTTAGAGTATAGCATTTAAATATTATGTATACTAATAAATACAAATGTGATTAAAACACTAACGAGTAATTCATTGTGGCCGGTGTTATGCAATAAGTGCTCGTAACCAGCCCAATTAATTATTCTTTTTGAATTTTTGTTTTTGTAAATAAGTAAATTTTATTTTTTGTAAAACATAAGCTTATTAGCTTAGCTTAACATAAGGATTATTTTGAATACACGAACATTATATAAACAGTAATTACCGAATAATTGTCGTTGTAATATTTTCAGTTTTCCTAAAAATGAACTAAAGCGACTGTTGTGGATAAAACCTGTTCGTTTAGACAGAAGACAGGAAGATTGGGCACCAAATAGATTCAGTAAGGTGTGCTCCATACATTTTGATGCTCAAGACATGTATCTGTCGAGTAAGGGTAATCGCTTGTTGAATAAATCTGCAGTACCTATTTGCACGGTAAATAATTTTCATATCAAAGGTTTAATTTTAATTATTATTATTTTTTGTGTCGTCATTAACCTTATTTTTGGTCTTTTTAGATGGTTCATAGAAGAAGGAACGGTTGCGTCCGCAGACAGAATAATGGTAATAAATTATGGTCATTAACTTCTGTTTAGATCAGAAAATAGTTTACGAAGTAAAGTAGTAGTAGATTTAACATTGTATTAAAGTTCAAGTCTATGGTAAGGCGTGTAATTCCAGTATACTTACCAGGTTATCATTAAATGTTTAAATAAAATTTAAACGTATCAATTTTAACCAGAAGAAGGACAAGACGGAGTATCAACAAATAAAATTTCCGTGAATATTAAGGCTCACAAACATAAGCAAGTTAATTAATTTCGAGGAAGGTATTTTTTATTGTAGTGACACGGTTCTCAAGTCACTATAAGTCATTTTTAGAATGAAGTTTGTACCAAAATATACCTATTTATTATTGAAAAAGAGTAACCATAAGAAGCGACTATTTAGAATGGGCTGTTGTCCGTTGAGCTTCACCTTTCTTACTAATTACTGTTAGAAATTTCAAAAATACCTACCTTGTTTTTTGTAAATTAAATTGAAATAAATGATTTTCACTTTCACTTATTGTTAACACTCGTTTGAACTAACATTGCAATAAACCGGGATGAGTGGAAGGACGGAAGGGAAGCCTTAGCCCTGTAGTGGGACACAACAGGCACATAATAATAAAAATTATTATTGTTAAAATTCTTAATTTGTCAATAAATATATTTTTACTTTATCCGAATTTTATTTATCTTCATCGACCGCTTTAAAGTGATATCTTGAAAACTTCTAAACCAATTTTGATATATCTTGCATTTATACCTAATTACTCGTACCAATACCTGATTAAGGAATTTTGGGATAGAAGGTGTCCTACGGTCTTATCCAGGTGATAACATATACATGTGCCTAGTAATATTTAGGTACATAGACTATATTTTTTTAAATGTAAAAGACGTGTTGATTTGCTAAATAAATAGTAATATTAATTAGTGAAATAAAAAAACAACAAATCTCCCCACTGCTCTGGTTACGTATTTTGCCTATGCATACAAATGGTTAAACTATATCGTAATATTATGGGGAAATAGCACAGATGCACTAACACTTTTCACACTACAAAGAAGACCTGCATACCCCATTTCCAAGAACATAACATTTTAACACTTCCTTGTATATATATGTCGCCGCCAGCGATGGCTGAGCGATGAGGGTTTCGTGGTACAGAGTTCATAACGTAGAATAGCAATCTTCATTGCAGTAATAACCTCACTTAACAATCTTAATCACAAAACAACTCAAATCTAGGTAACTGACAGTTTCGTACTGGATGTGTGTCTTCGTCGGTGCCTCAAATCAATCTGAGCTCCGCCCAGCTCCCACGCACGAGCACGACTCTGTCCACGTGACATTACCGAAAACACATTCGCGCCATTTTCAAATGACTAGTAACGTCACGCTGGTCACCATAGACTCTGTACTAAGTTAATCAACTTCACAACTTATTATTCAAGAATATCGCTTGCCGCGACATATAATATTGGAATTGTGCAAATTTGTCAGAAACAATCAAAAACTGTTTACTACACGCGAACACATACAGACTCACTACACACTACGATACAAAAATAGACTAAACATACCAAGCTCTAAGCTGAAAATACACTCCACAAGCACTTTAATAATGTCAAATAGTAGTCGAGATTAATATAAAATTTGAAATATTTATAATGGCCCTCCTCGTAATTCTCCTAATTTTTATATTGTTATGCCCGACAGGGCCCACAATGATGCATATTATTATTATATCCTTACGTACCTACCACCTAAGTTCACATTGTGGAATGCAATAAATATATTGAGTATTGATTAAAAAGAAACAATAGTATAATAATAGGATGCCTTGTACACTGACTTCAGCAGCGCGTTCGATAAAGTTGATCACCAGTTGCTGCTTGCCAAACTGGAGAGGTACGGGGTGCATGAGAACCTCATACAATGGTTTAGGTCATACTTGTGCGGCCGAAAACTTAGAGTAGTTGTAAATGGGTACCATTCGCCTGAATATATTGCTACTTCCGGTGTGCCCCAGGGTTCTCATGCTGTGCCCATTTTATTCATCGTGTTTATCAACGATATAGTGGACCACATCAAGTACAGTCAATGTTCGCTTTTTGCAGACGATCTAAAAATGTATCGTGTTATCCAGTCGCAATCAGACGTCGCACTGCTGCAGTCCGATCTAAACTCTCTCCAAGAATGGTGTGTTGCGAATAAAATGGTGCTCAACGTTGGGAAGTGCCAGCACATAACATTTACGCGCAAGAAACGAATTGTTGTGTCATCTTATTTACTTCAAGGGATGTTACTCCAGAAAGTCGATGTCATAAGGGATCTGGGAGTTTTACTCAGTAGTAACCTCTCTTTTACTTCTCATATTGACAATATTCTGTCCAAGGCTTGTAAAATGGTTGGTTTCATTAAGAGAATTGGTCGTGACTTCAGAGGGACAAAGGCACTGAAAGTACTTTTCAATTCTTTCGTACGAAGTACCCTTGAATACGCTTCTCCAGTTTGGAGCCCAATGTACAGAGTGCATATCGACCGCATCGAACGAGTCCAAAAACAATTCACCAGATTCCTTCGATACAAAGACAGCGGTTGCCCCTACAGGGCCGACTACTCACAGCGACTGACTCACTTTGGTTGGCACTCGCTCGAACAGCGTCGTATGTTTACTGACATCACAACGATTTTTAAAATTTTGAATGGTCAGTTATCTTCTCCCGAACTGCTTTCTAATATTTCCCTAAGTGTACCCCGCGCGTGTCCTGTTAGGTCAGTACGGAAACTCGAAACTTTTGCTGTCAAATCGTCTCGTACTAATCTTGGTCGATCCGCTCCGATAAACCGATTGTTGGTTATAACTAATAAATTCATCTCTGCCAATTCCGACATTGACTTATTCGGCGACAGCATGACTGAATTGAAAAAATCATTATGTGTTTGTGGTGGATCTGTGGTAAGCTCCCAATTACTCAACTTATAGGACTAGTCATTAGGTATCTATTTTATAATTTGAATATTAATTTATCGTTCATATAAAATTATCGCTCATATCAACCTTATTTAATACAATTTTAATTTAATTTAATTTAATAATTTAAAATCTTATTTTTTTTTTAACCAATGTGTATCCAATATTAATTCAATTCAATTCAACTAAATTTATAAATATTTATTTATATGGAATGTATTGTCATATTGTATAAGCTGTGTACGCCTTTAACTGACATACTTACACAGAATTGGATGTCTATACTATTTGTACCTGTATAAGATCTTGTAATTATGTCGTTGGTGTTCCCTTTAAATAAATAAATAAGTATAGAAGTATCAATATAATTTGTATGTATGTATTGTATATAGATAATTTACATTTATATTCTGTCGTAATTCATTAAAAAAGTCATTGTTAAATATACACAAATAATTTAATTTAGCTAAGTATCTACTGCATAACACCATCCACGCTCGGCTGGCTGTCATTTTGACTCCGCCCAGTGACCTTGATGCACCCAATCACGCACTAGCTTCGTCTATTATAGTGTGTCAGTTGTTTGCGTAAATGGAACCAAAATTGAAGCGTTATTTGTATGAGAATTACGTTTCCATAGCTTTTCTAATTCAATGCCTAAAACATACTTATATAAAAAAAAATATTAAAGCTTACCTGAAGCGAAACAGCGCGGGCGCATTGTTGTAACAAACACCCAATGAGTCATCGGTATTTTGGAGGCATATCCATATTATCCTCTACGTTTCACGTCAACGACCTTAAATCAATCTACCTACTCCGACCTCTGATCATGATATACCAGCATTAGAGCGGTTGCATAATATTGTAACGCCATGCCATTGATGCCTTTATGTTCAGCCTACGCCAAAGCCAAGCTAAGCCAAGCCAACGACAATTTGGAGCGAGAGTTGTCAGTTAAGCCCGCCAATTTTGATGTCATAGACGTCAGATCTGACAGTCGGAGTTTATGAAAACACAAAGTACTGAGCGCGCAATTTTTGAAAATACATGAGACGAAATAAGTCGAAACTCTGTCCAAGTTTGTAAACTAATCGTATTTACTCTATAAATAAATAGTTGTGATAATTCGAGATGTGCGAAAGTGTATTATTTTCTACTCTTTACAATATTATGTTTTTTTTTCAGCACACAACAAATACTGACCGCTCATTACGATGCCAACCACAAAGTAAGGTTATCTGAAGACAGGGTTGTAACTCCCGCCCCGGTGGAGAAAATAAAGACGTAAGTGTTTCGTTTATTTTGTCTCGCTTACATTACGGTGGACGCCGGGTCGACTTCGATTTCCGACGAAGTGACTTCGTAGCTGAAGTCGACCGACTAAAAGCGGCGTGGAACCGTGGAAGATGATTAAGAAAAATGAAAAAGCGTTTATTCGTTGTTACATTCGTACTACAAAATATTTTACTTCTGCTAAACTGTAAAACAGTTTGTTGGCAGATGTAGCTCCCATAAGTATACAATTTTAATATTGATGTAACTATTTGTTAGTATTAGGTATATCAATAACAACTTTTACCTAAAACTAAACACACTTATTTTAAACAAAGGCGTAAAGTTGACTAAAAAAAGGCTGACTAATAAACATGGCGCGCCGCGCAGTGAACATCAAAAGTGAAGCCACAAAAACGTGCTCCTGCAATTAAAATACACACTTACGCACACACCTGCACCAAAATCGTGCTCGTCGTTCTTAGTGCGGCAGTGATATTAAGTGCGAGGGATGCCTTGATATGATTAATACTTTTTCCATTTGAATAAACTTATATAAAGTTTCTTACTTCGAGATAAATAATCCTGTTTAAAGTAAAGGTGTAGATAGGTTACCTAAACAACATCGATCTTCAAAAAACGACACACTAACGCACGCACGCGATTGTCGACGGCGCGACGCGATACTGAGGTCAAGTGTGGCTACTTAGCCACATTTTAACGTGTCGCTTGCTGAGCGCTTAAAACCTATCTACACCTTTTAACTTATAATATCATTGCATTATGGCGTAAAAGCCATCTATTAGCGCCTCTGCGAAGATACGCAGCATTGAAACACTGTTATAAAGTACCTAACTTCTAATTTCAGGTACAATTGCGCACACTGCACTTCTAAATTTAATTCTAAAGAGGCCGTAGTGACGCATATTGTGCGCTTGCATCGAATGCTGAACCACACTTGTGCCCATTGTAATAAGGTGAGTTTTTCTATAAAAGTAAAGGGCTTTTAGATCCTTCCTACACTTTGACCGTGGGTGAAGGCATGACAGCCAACTATTTCTGAATTCGAATTAGTGGTATCTCTTGACATACCATAAACTATAAATAAATATTCAAGGAGGTTCTATTAGTAATCGAACAATAGACAATAACGTTAAAAATGTTTTTCGTACCACTTGCTCAAAAAAGTGACATTCTATGCCACGAAAAGCGAACATAACAATAGTCATTTTTAATCTGTTAAAAACAGGGAAAGAAAATTGTACCTACTGGATTTCTACATAAGTTAATGTTCTAAAAATACGTTTACTTTTAATTGTCATTATTTTTAATAAATGCTTATCTCATATTATTGTTGTGTTAATTTTTTCGCAAATGGTACGAAAAGTAGAGTATTTTCCTCGGTGATAAAGCTGTCTTAGTCTTGGGTGAACTTAAATCTACACTCAGGACTCGTCTTGAATCCCTTGCCCTCGCTTTGCTCGGGAGTAAACCTCGAGTCCTTCGTTACGCTCGCGATTTAAATCGTCACCCGCGACAGAAGACACTGCTTTATCCCCGTGGTTAATAATCTACTATTATTTCTACACAACCTCATTTAATTCTATACTCCATTCACAATAGCATTAGACAGAAGTTTAAAAAGGTTATTTACACACTTTGTAACGAAAGTATAATCAAGCATGTTACAAATTTTACTATAGACGCCGAATTTATTATAATTTATTTTTACTGCAGCTTTCATACTTAGTTGTAACCATTGAAACAATTTATTTAGGTAAATATATAATGTGGAGTTAGTTTAGTTATATTATTACATTTTAGTTGAAGATTACAGTGTCAAAGATAAAACCCAAAAAGAAGCAGAGATTAACAATAAATGGAACGTTATTCGTTTCACTCTTATTCTTCTAAATTTAAAATAAAACAGCTACAATTATTTAAATTGATTTAACTGATCTTTAAATTGAAATGTTCTGTATTCTTGATTCTACGAGCCTCTTTTATCTAATGCTACTTTCAATTGAGCATAGAAGCCTGTTTTTTTTTTCATTGGGGTTTTTTGTTTGTTTGTAGAAGTTTAATGCATAGAGCAGTTTGTCCAACCAAGAATGGTACAATAAAATCGTAAGTAAAACAAAAAGAAGAAACGACTACTTATTACTAATCAAAATTATTTACCGATAGTGCTAATAACAATTAGTGTATACTCATCGAAAAAATATATATATGTATAGTTACTAACCGGTAACATTTATGTAGTTACTAACCGGTAACTTAAAGGTAGTTACTGACCGGTAACATATGGGTAGTTACTAACCGGTAACATATACGTAGTTACTAGCCGGTAACATATAGGTAGTTACTTCCCGGTAACATATAGGTAGTTACTAACCGGTAACAAATTGTTACTTTTCGGTAAGAAAAATCCATTTTATCCGGTAACCTAAAGTTTCTGACCGACAACAAATGATGTAGATACTTACCAGAAACAAATACTGATCGGTAACAAGTTGTCACTTACTGGTAACAAATATTTAATTACTGATAGAAAATGATACCGTAAAACAGGGTGAATAGTAACAAAACTTTGAGGCGGATTTTTACGCTAGTTTAATTTTGTTTGATACTATAGTTTGTTTGCGTTAAGAATGCAGTAAAGTCATCATTATCCGTCGGCCTAGCCCCGGCGTAGATTACTGGTCTTTAACTGTTTTTTGTTACCAGTTAGAGTGGTAAAATATTGCTAACTGTTTACTGGTACAGTACTGGTAACTGGTTTTCACACCAGTTAGACTGGTAGAATACTGGTAACTGGTAACTGGTTTTCTTACCAGTTAGACTGGTAAAATACTGGTTTTCTCACCAGTTAGACTGGTAGAATACTGGTAACTAGTTTTTATTCCAGTTAGACTGATAGCATACTGGTAACTGGTTTTCTTACCAGTCAGACTAGGATTAGATAGAAAATGTCCAAACCTTTTACAGTTGTTTTAATTATTGTTGCATAAAATTTTAATAAATATATTGGATGATTTTTCAGGGTTTTTCAGACCGCGATCGTCTGATGGATCACTTCTACAAGAAGCATCCTGAAGTCATGCTTTCTCAACCGAAGAAAGATCAAATGTGTCCTATATGCAGTAAAAAATATGCTGTAAGTATTATTTAAAACTTGGTGTTACCCGTCAATTTTACCGTTTTGTTTGTTACTGCCTCGTTGGTGTAGTAAGCGCTGCTGCTGAGCGTGAGGCCCCAGGTTCGGTCCCCGGTCGGGAAAAGGCTATTGAGGTTTCCCATCTGAATTTGTTTAGTAGTAGCCCGTAGTCTGGATTCAAGTCCCATTTTTTTATTAATTTATTGACACAACAACGACTTATTCACTAAATCATAACATTAAATATATTAAATTACAAATGCTTTGTGGTGATTCATCACTGATAGGTGTGCACAGCACTAAAAAATAATTGACAAAACAAAATTAAAATTACAAAATTAACACTGATTTAAAATGTCGAGTAATCAAATTAAATTAAAATAAATAGAGCATAATTCAAAAATTTTGAAAGCTCATATGAATAAAACTGTTATCATAAAACAAATAATAAATAAAACAATAAATAATAATTATACAATACACTAAACAACAATACAATAAATAATTATTATAATAAAATTATAGTTATAGTAAAACAATTAATAATAATTATACATACATTGAGATTATAAAATAAAAATAACAATAACAAATAAATTACACTACTACTACTAAATATTTCAATATAAGTAAATAAGTGGTTTAATGGACTATTTTGTCCGATTATAATTTAGGTTTAGGTGTAGTAACAAAAATTGAAAAGAGTATGCTTAGATGGTTTGGTCACGTTGAAAGGATGGATGACTAACGAAAAGTATTTACAAGGCAAACGTAAGTGGGAACTCCGCGCGCCGGGAGGGGACGCCCTAGAAGGACATACATAGACCTTATTGGTGAGGTTCTTCAGAAAGGTCAGGTGCGTAGTACTCGCAACCGGCGTGTGTATATGACAACATGTATGAATGTGAACAAAGCAAAAGAAGTATGTAAGAATCGTAGCATATGGCGCTCTGTAGTTTCTGCCTACCCCCATGGGAAAAAGGCGTGAGTTTATGTATGTATGTATGTATGTTTTAGGTGTCTTCAAGGCTAGAGTGAATAGGCTCTTAATAAACCAGCCTGCGTAGCATGAACACATTGAACACCAAAGAAACGGCCTTTGTCTACAGACGAATCGGCAAAGTGACAGATTATATAGACAGGAACCTCAATCTGTCAAATTTCTTTCAATACACCTGCCTGCGTAGCATGAACACTTAATTTCTTTTCTTCCGAGACACGACAAAGACCGTTTCTTCGGTGATCATGCTACGCAGGCAGTGCGCTTCACTACACTGATTGCATCACAGCTTACCATGAGGTGGGATTGCAGTCAAGCACTGGTTTCTAATATAAAATAAAAATACATTTAGTTTTAGTCCCTCATCTAGATGACAAGAAAATATCCGACACATATTTTTTTCTTTTTCTAATTGATGGAAAACTGCTTAGATTAAGCGCATTAAAGTAGAGGAGAGGGGACTTGTAACGTCATTATCTATTATCAAAGACATTCAATACCTATAGACCGGGCTTCACGAACAAAATTGTCGTCCGAAAAAGTGTGTCCTGCTGGATACAAGTCTATGAGTTTTTTGTAGTACGCTCCGCTGCCGCTCCAATATTCATATTTTATTCTAGATGGCGTTACTGAGACATGGGATCAAAGTTTTTCTATGACATTTCCTTGACATGCCCGCTCTACAGTATTTTAAATCTCTTTGTCTATTATAAACTGCACTGGCCAGTGACGTCATGCGACATTTTGACTCGATGTATCGCTGTTATTTTTTTATTACGTGAAAAAAGAAAAACATTGTGTCGTATGTTTTCTTGTAATCTAAATGAGGGGCTGAAAATTAAAATTTTGTCAAATAGCCCATTGTATTTTATTTCAAGAATCTGAGTGTTTTTTTTTTAATTATTCTTGACTGTTAACTGCTAAGTTTTCCGTGTAGCGCGTTAGTTATAAATTTGGAAGGCACTGGTGCAATGTACAATGATTTTTTCATTAGTAGGTACAGCAGACCCAACGACAAATTTATTTCTGACTGGCCTGTTGGTCTAGTAGTTAGTGACCCTGACTGCTATGCCGGAGGTCGTGGGTTCGATTCCCACCCATGACAAATGTTTGTGTGTTGTGTACGAAAATTTGTTATGTGTCTGGGTGTAATTTATCTATAAGTAATATGTATGTATTTAAGAAATATGTATGTAGGTATGTTTATCAGCTGCTTAGTACCATAACACAAGCTCTCAAGCTTAGCTTGGGACTAAATGCGTGTGAAAAGTTGTGGAATATTATGTATTATTATTATTATTTATTTATTTATTCTGGACTGTTCTAATTTTACTTTAACACACTGTTTTTCTGAAAAATAAATTATTATAAATTAAATTCTTTTGCCTGCAGGCCCGCAGTGAATTACTAGACCACATGCGCACGCACAAGGCCGAGAAACCTTTCAAATGCGAACGTTGTCACAAAGGTTTTGTCGTCAAAACTATGCTTAAAGTGCATATGAAACGCAAACACCAAGATAATACTTAAAAAGCAAGACGATGACAACTGAAGCCGCTATCACATTTTACGAGCTACGTAAAAAAATTCAGAAGCTGAGTATTTTTTAAGAATATGCAAATTATGATAAAATGATATTTGTATCTGTAAGTAGATCTTTCCAGATAATTTTAAATGTCATTTTGGACTAAATGGCGCTTATTGATATTCTGACTGTGTGACTAACCTACAGGCCTGGCCATAATTACAAATTCTATTTCTATTATCGTCATCGATAAGGCGACCATAGACTGCTAGCTGTTTGTCAACTGTCAAGTGGTAACGAGTAGAATTTGTAATATGGCTGAAAATTAAATACACTTGACAGTTGGGAAACAGCTGACTCCATATACGCCATTTTCTTTCTATAATAGAAATAAAATTTGTAATATGGCTGTAAATGAAAATAATACACTTGACAGTTGACAAACAGCTGACTCCATATACGCCATTTTCTTTCTATAATAGAAATAGAATTTGTAATATGGCTGAAAATTAAATACACTTGACAGTTGACAAACAGCTGACTCCATAAACGCCATTTTCTTTCTAGAATAGAAATAGAATTTGTAATATGGCTGTAAATGAAATACTCTTGGCAGTTGACAAACAGCTGACTCCATATACGCCATTTTCTTTCTATAATAGAAATAGAATTTGTAATATGGCTAGACCTGCTGGTGTCAGAGGTATTATGCGGCCCAAGGGGTCTTGACTTAGCTTCACCTTACGTTGAGAAATATCTCCCATCACGCGTAGGATAATCACCATAGAAACAGATTTTGTCTACAAAAGTATCGACAAACTGACAGATAGCATTTTTTTTCTGTGACAAGAATGAAGCGAATAAATGTGTAGATTCTTCAGTCGACAATAGTCTACAATATTGAGCATTATCTCTCCTGTAATCGGCGGAAATGTTTCTAGAGTTTCTATATCTGTCACGTTGGTCGATTCTTCGGTCGTTACTTATTTATTACGTGATGTATTGCCGTTATTTATTTATTACGTGAAAAAAGAAAAATAAGTGTCGAATGTTTTCTTGTAAACTAGCTTAGATGAGGAACTAAAAACTCAAATGTTGTCAACTAGCCTACTGTTCATTCTAGTAGTAGGTACTTAAGTCCCTAGCATAGTTGGATGTCTTTATCATATCATTAGAGCGAGTAAAAAAAAAAACGATTATTGTCTCTTATAAAAATAAAAAAAATACAGGGTGGCAGGGACATCGACGCGCAAACGTCGTGAAAAGGTTGCACCTGATGCCCTAAATGAAATTATGAAGGTCATTCATCTCGGAAATGGCTGGTTAAAAAAATTGTCATTTTTGAGTGCGCAATGTATTGCAAACAACGCGATCAAAACGCTCTGCGGAAGGCGCGCGCGCGTGTGCTACCTAACCTACACACACACATACGTCTGCAGCGCGGCCCCCGCCGCCCCGCGCGCCGCCGCCGCGCGCCTTCGCTGCCGGACGAACGTACCTACCAAATATCACCGAACGACAACATTGATAGTTACTTAACACATAAAATCATGTTTAATTAGTCTCGATAACTGATCGTAGTTACTTAAAAAGAAATAAAACTAACAAAACCTAAGCTTATTCTCACAAAATAGCGATAGGTTGGTACCTACCGATGAGGATTGATAACAAAAAAGATTCTTGATATGATCTTAGCGATACAGTAATGTTCAATTAATAAACTAACCTACCTTTATCTCGCTCATTCCTAATGAGATAGGGGTTCGAAGTGGTCGCTCGCAGATCTGAGCGCGGCGCAGAGTTTCGGCAGCGTGGACACGGGGTAAAATAATGGGATCCTGGACACACTCCTCACACAGCGTCGCAAACACATTCACATTTCACAAAGCGATCTCTCATTTCCGCTGCGGTATTGCACTCGGTCACAAACACCTAATGCTTGACGTAACCCCACATAAAAAAATCTAATGAAGTCAAGTCCGGTGAGCGAACTGGCCATGGTTGCGGACCGAATCTTCCAATTGACACTATCAAACACACACACACACGCACAGAGAAAATCACTTTTTATTTAAAAATCTACCTACGTTATGATCACAAATTCGCGACAAACAACACGCCCGTTTGCGATCAACAAAATCGAGGAACTGACAAAAATCCGATAAAATCGGATAAATGCAAAAGAAATGTAGGTTTACTAATCTTCTTTCAATTTGCAGCACTTTATTATTTATTATTTTTTCTGTGCCTACAGTGCCTCGGTGTAAGTACAGAGCAGGGATGTTGCGAACATTCGCATCCGCATCCGCAAATGCGGATCATCCGCATAGATTTGGACATCCGCATCTGCATCCGCATCCGCATTAATCAATGCGGATGTTCATGCGGATGCGAATATCATGCAAGTAGCGACAAGAAAGCATTGGGCGGGGCCCGGCGATTGGCGCGTGCCGGTCGCGCGTGGCAATGTCCAATGGGAGCAAAGAAATTGGTGACAAGATTCGACATGTTTGTTGTGGTGCATCATTTGTTTCTTGTAAATAAACCATTACGTTTTTGTTTGCGCTGCGGAATACTTATCGTATAAAAATAAATAGATATTTTTTCAAAAAGGAATTGCTTTCATACCGCGCTAAAAAAAGAATAAATGTGGATGAAAATCCTCTTAATTGGTGGAGTGCTCATCGAGAGGAGTTTAAGGTATTATCGCCGATAGTGCGAAGATTTTTATCCTCTCCACCGGGCAGTGTTCCTAGCGAACAATTATTTAGTAGCGCGGGTTTAATTTACGAACCTCTGCGTAATCGCCTTGAATCAGAAAAGACTACTGTTTATTAAGTATAATGCTCCTATTTTTAATTTCAAATACTAATATAAAAACCAGTAGGTGTTTTATATAAAAATAAGTACTTATGTTTTATTTGATTACAATAAAAATATTAACAATTAAGTTATCATTGTTTTAATTCTTCATTAACAGACTTTATTTACATAATATCTTAAACATCCGCATCCGCATCCGCATCCGCGGATGTGAGCCTTCAAAACTCCGCATCCGCATCCGCATCCGCGGATGTGAAAAAATCAGCATCCGCAACATCCCTGGTACAGAGCAACAAATTGATAGAGTGTACAAACACATTAAGTTGTACCTAGTTACCTCATCATGAAATTAATTGCGATAATGGATGTGTTTTTTTATGAAACAATAAATTACATTGTTGAATTGCATTCAAAACTAAAATTAATGTTGATAACAAAAAAATGTCGAACGTTTTTTAAATCTTCTACGTAACACGACAAAGCTCAAAAAAAATAATTACCCTCCATAATGAATCTAAAATAAAAGTAGTAAATGGGTCATTCATTTATTAAAATGATTAAAATGTCTCAAGTGACGCGTCTGTTAGATTCCTTGGGATACATCGTAGAGACTAGATCGCGCGCCGCCGGCGCCGACAAAGCGTTTGTCGGCTTTTCGCCGCGCTTCGGCAAAATGCCGACAATAGGATGTCGGCATTTGAAAGCGGAAAGCGAAGGCACCTAGTATGCTAGTGTTGACCTCCTATTTGAACTTTAGAAAAACAGCTGATCAGGTAGCCCTTTCGTGTTTTACTTTCATTGCTGTTTTAAGTGAAACAAGTGAATTTACTATTTCTTAATAAAAAATCTCATTGGGTTAGGTAAAAATAATGATTTTATACAGTTTACAGTAAAAAAAATTGCAGAAAAAAACGTAAAATTGAAGACAAAACCGACGAAAAATTTCAACGCAGGGGGGTCCAGATCCAGAATCATGTACTGAATCCATGGTAAGCGGTTCTGCGTCGATGTCCCTGCCACCCTGTATAGTGTGCTCAACATAGTATTTTCGGGGTAATAATATTTGAAAGTAGGTCGTTTCCTAAGATTAAGGTTTTTGTCGTTGTTCCACGAGTAAATCGATTTTGAATTTTCGTGTAGTGTAAGTCTTTTAGATGCTCGTGTTCATACAATTATTGTATTAGAGTTCCAGATGTACCTACGTAGTTATTTTTGAGATGGTTTTTGAAAAAAAAAAAGTGCGTACTATGCGTTTCAAATGAGAATAGGAATGATCTTGCGCCATGTTGTGACGTCATTGCTATGAATTCGAATAAATTGAGTAGAATCAGCAAAAAAAAATTTTTTTAATTATATGATTTTTATTAACTTTTCAATTTTGCTCATTTCTGTATCACTGACTGAGTGGTCACTATTGTCGTCATTGGCATCATCATCACTGTTGCATTCTCCTATAAAATAAAACACCCAATGTATTAATGTAGGTTTTTAATATTTTTTCCACCAACAGTTGTTTAAAATAAAATTAGGTAAAAATAACTAATTTTTAATCTAGCCTTTCAATTCCACTTAACTCGGCATCACAGTCTGTGTAGATGTCGTCGTGAATTGTTGCCTTAAATGAAACTATTAATAATAATGACCAAATAATTTAAGACGTTTTTTTCATTTTGAATAACTGAGACACGGTAAAACCAAAATTGATACACTATGGTTTCGTTGCTGACCGTACTTTTCTAGCGACATCTGACAGATAGAGGTCATTGACGTTCCTATTCTCATTTGAAACGCATAATATAAGTACTCGCGTTAGAAGTGATACTTCTTTGGCGTAACAAGATAAAAATCTTTCTAAAAATTCTATCTTTCGCGTTATCTTTTGAAGATAAAACGACACTAATAATAGAAAAAAAAACTTAAATGTTGACTAAGTGTAGCTAACTTCAGGGTGTCGGTTTTTCGTGACGGTTTACGCGCGCATCGTAAAAATTTACTGTCATTATTTTTCCCTAACGCGCCAAAAGAAGTACTTTTATCTTCATAAATTAACATTCTATAATATAAATTGACTACCCTAGAAAGCCGTGCCGTTTAAGGGTCAGAACACATTGATCGACGGCGTACGACGGTTTGTCCATACAAAAAGGGAGCAAAGTATGGAACGACGTACGCATCCTTTCGCATAGACGCGACGATCCCTTTCCAACGCCGGACTGAAACAAAACGCGATCGTTCGTCGACGGCCTCCGATGCCGCGGTGGATTGGCATAATGCGTGGCTACGCATTATCAGGGTGTCGGTTTTTCGTGACGGTGTGCGCGCGCATTTTAAAAATTTACTCGCGTCATTTTTTCCTAACCCACCAAAAGAAGTTAAAATAAATTTTGTAACGAATAAATTCAAAAAACTTTTTTACAAAAAATACAACCGACTTCAAAAAACACTAACCGGTGTAAAATAACTCTAAATTAGGAAGTCTGTGGCTTTGGTGGTTTTGTCTCATTCATGATTGGCCACCGACTTCCGAATTTAGAGTTATTTTACACCGGTTAGTGTTTTTTGAAGTCGGTTGTATTTTTTGTAAAAAAGTTTTTATTTAACAATTTTTAGTTTTTATTTATACATACCTAGATGATAAATTATTATCCATTTTTACAACACATATTTACATATTACAATCAAACAAATAAACAACAACTGTTCGCTGAAATCAAAAAGTAAAATTCATGAACAAATATGTTCATAAAATGAAAACTACCAGACCAAACTATGTAATTTTTTAATGAGACCAAAAATAAACTAGTCCGCATCAAACTAAAAAAGAATCACGTAACTCGGTACATAAATCTCAGCGTAATCGGTAAACATACATACATAAAAGTGTTCAAAAATAAATTAAATTTTCATAAAATTGTTCATAAAATGAAAACTACCGGGTCAAACTATGTTATATTTTTATGGGACCAAATGGCAGCTATTCCGCAACGAACTCAAAAAGAATCACGTAAATCGGATCATTAATCTCGGAGTAATCGGTGTACATACATAAAAAAAAAAAATACCGATCGAATTGAGAACCTCCTCCTGCAGTCGGTTAAAAACGACTAACTCAATTTCAAAACCCTTTTACCATTAGAAAGGTATTTTATCCCCGATTGTAACTTCGAAAAAAAAATAGCTTATGTTAGCAACATTTTTGTTATTAAACTACTAGTGGAGGAGGTAAAGGACGAACTTTCGAGGGATCGTTCTATGTAATTTTTGACATTCAAAAAGTCGAATCAAGAAAATGCAAAAGGCCGTCGATCAATGTGTTGGTATATACCCACGACTTGGGACTGGCTGTCATTTGTAGATATTTGACAATCATTACGGGTAGTAGAAATCCAAAAGTCTGACAACTAGTTTAACCAAGGGGTATCGTGTTAACCCTGGGTTGTGGGGGTCTGGCAGGCAGTCGCTCCATGTAAAACACTGGTATTCAGCTGCGTCTGGTTTGACTGGAAGCCGACCCCAACGTAGTTGGGAAAAGGCTAGGGTAGAACGTTTTCAAGTGTTGAACAATAAAAAAAAAAGGTGGCTATTTGAAAATCTAATTGTATATTTGTCGTCTTGTCCCTAGCTTTTAGCTTATAAATTGGCAGTAAGTACATTGGTTTTATCATCTAGATAAAGTAACCAAGAATCAAATTGGACAAACAAAGGTTCACGTAGTCGGATTTATCCAAAGACATTCAATACCTATAGACCGGACATCACGAACAAAATTTTCGTCCGAAAAAGTTTGTCCTGCTGCTGGATACAAGTCTATGAGTGTTTTGTAGTACGCTCCGCTGCCGCTCCAATATTCATATATTATTCTAGATGGCGTTACTGAGACATGGGATCAAAGTTTTTCTATGACATTTCCTTGACATGCCCGCTCTATAGTATTTTAAATCTCTTTGGATTTATCCAACATAGGTACCCAACGATATTATAAGTAAAAAGGTGTAGGTAGGTTATAAGTGCTCAGCAAGCGACAAGTTAAAATGTGGCTAATGTGTGTTCCGAATTTGCGATATTTTCTGTATTGGTTCCCTTTGGAATCACAATACAGAAAATATCGCAAATTCGGAATAACTTTTGTAGTAATTTGGCGGGTAAATTTGCGTTCCAGTGATAAAAATTCTTCCACGTATCCTGCGATATAGACATTTTAAACATGAATTGAGTTTTACCTAGTCCTTGTCTAAGTCCAATTGTACCTTTTGTGTAAGCTTATATTTACTATAGAAATTAAGATATTTTTTGTATACGTCTATTTTTGGGTGTAAATTATGGTAACAGGGTGGATTCCTTCTTTTGTAATAATTAGTTATTTATTAAAAAAAAATACAGCCCTTTTTATAGGGCTACTCGGACGTACGGTCAGACTTCGGGGAATCGGCAATAGAGCATATGGTATCGGAAATTCAGCAGTAAACCCGTTTTTTATAACCTGCAGGGTAAAGGCAGCCACTGCATGTTGGATATCAGGCCACTTTGGTTCCAATCCCTTAGATATTATAGCTTAGTTTTAGCATCATTAAAATTTTGAAACGATGTCACTTGTACGTCATACATCAGGTTGTGAAACAACTTCCTGGTGCTTATTTAAAGTTAGCACACTCTATGTTTCATTAAGACGAATGTATTTTTAAATAATGAAATGCAACGATAATAGTATTATTAGTGGATAGTAGTATGTAGGTACTGCCCATTCTTAACTGTGTTTATAACAATATGTCGTTTTTGGTGTCAATTCAATGAGTAAATATAGCAGATACCTACTAATATGTATATAATAAATCCCGTCGGGCGCAGTGACTAATGCTATAAGTCACGTTTTGTAAATCACACTCCCTGGAACGCGCAACCCCTTGACATGAAAAAATATATTTGAACCGAATTTATTTAGTTCGTCCTATTGTTACTAAGTATGTACCTAAGCATTGAATTAGAAAAGCTATGGAAACAGCATTGCACTCAAAAAGTGGCACCACGAATAGTACGTCTAAGTAGGCGGGGCTTTAAAAGTACGTCTTTTTTGAGAACTAGTCTACTGCGCACTCAGTGACGGAAGGTCGCATTGATCAAAGCGTTTGACGTTTCATTATTTGGATAAAAACATTGGTGGAATTATAAAAAAATGACTTCTTGTGTAGTAAAGTGGTGCAAAAAATGCAAAGAAAGGCGGAAAAGTGATACTGGAATAAGTTTCATTGGTGAGTAAAAAGAAATCCTTTTATTTACTGTTTTACCAGTTCTAACAAATATTTGAATGACATTGACACTATAACCAAAAAATAGGTTTATTTAGTCAGCCTAAAAATAGGCAATTCTAAATTGTGTCTGGATTTTCCCTTATTGGCGAGTTATTAAACGGTTAGAGTATAGCATTTAAATATTATGTGTACTAATAAATACAAATGTGATTAAAACACTAACGAGTAATTCATTGTGGCCGGTGTTATGCAATAAGTGCTCGTAACCAGCCCAATTAATTATTCTTTTTGGATTTTTGTTTTTGTAAATAAGTAAATTTTATTTTTTGACAAACACAAGCTTGTGGGTTATTTTGAATACACGAACATTATATAAACAGTAATTACCGATTAATTGTCGTTGTAATATTTTCAGTTTTCCTAAAAATGAACTAAAGCGACTGTTGTGGATAAAAGCTGTTCGTTTAGAAAGAAGACAGGAAGATTGGGCACCAAATAGATTCAGTAAGGTGAGCTCCATACATTTTGATGCTCAAGACATGTATCTGTCGAGTAAGGGTAATCGCTTGTTGAATAAATCTGCAGTACCTATTTGCACGATAAATAATTTTCATATCAAAGGTTTAATTTTAATTATTATTATTTTTTGTGTCGTCATTAACCTTATTTTTGGTCTTTTTAGATGGTTCATAGAAGAAGGAACGGTTGCGTCCGCAGACAGAATAATGGTAATAAATTATGGTCATTAACTTCTGTTTAGATCAGAAAATAGTTTACGAAGTAAAGTAGTAGTAGATTTAACATTGTATTAAAGTTCAAGTCTATGGTAAGGCGTGTAATTCCAGTATACTTACCAGGTTATCATTAAATGTTTAAATAAAATTTTAACGTATCAATTTTAACCAGAAGAAGGACAAGACGGAGTATCAACAAATAATATTTCCGTGAATATTAAGGCTCACAAACATAAGCAAGTTAATTAATTTCGAGGAAGGTATTTTTTTATTGTAGTGACACGGTTCTCAAGTCACTATAAGTCATTTTTAGAATGAAGTTTGTACCAAAACATACCTATTTATTATTGAAAAAGAGTAACCATAAGAAGCGACTATTTAGAATGGGCTGTTGTCCGTTGAGCTTCACCTTTCTTACTAACTACTGTTAGAAATTTCAAAAATACCTACCTTGTTTTTTGTAAATTAAATTGAAATAAATGATTTTTACTTTCACTTATTGTTAACACTCGTTTGAACTAACATTGCAACAAACCGCGATGAGTGGAAGGACGGAAGGGAAGCCTTTGCCCTGTAATGGGACACAACAGGCACATAATAATAATAATTATTATTGTTAAAATTCTTAATTTGTCAATAAATATATTTTTACTTTATCCGAATTTTATTTATCTTCATCGACCGCTTTAAAGTGATATCTTGAAAACTTCTAAACCAATTTTGATATATCTTGCATTTATACCTAATTACTCGTACCAATACCTGATTAAGGAATTTTGGGATAGAAGGTGTCCTACGGTCTTATCCAGGTGATAACATATACATGTGCCTAGTAATATTTAGGTACATAGACTATATTTTTTTAAATTTAAAAGACGTGTTTGTTTGCTAAATAAATAGTAATATTAATTAGTGAAATAAAAAAACAACAAATCTCCCCACTGCTCTGGTTACGTATTTTGCCTATGCATACGCATGGTTAAACTATGGCGTAATATTATGGGGAAATAGCACAGATGCACCAACACTTCACACTACATAGAAGACCTGCATACCCCATTTCCAAGAACATAAAATTTTAACACTTCCTTGTATATATATGTCGCCGCCAGCAAAGGCTGAGCGATGACCTGACACCGATGGGGGTTTCGTGGTACAGAGTTCATAACGTAGAATAGCAATCTTTATTGCAGTAATAACCTCACTTAACAATCTTAATCACAAAACAACTCAAATATAGGAAACTGACAGTTTCGTACTGGATGTGTGTCTTCGTCGGTGCCTCAAATCAATCTGAGCTCCGCCCAGCTCCCACGCACGAGCACGACTCTGTCCACGTGACATTACCGAAAACACATTCGCGCCATTTTCAAATGACAAGTAACGTCACGCTGGTCACCATAGACTCTGTACTAAGTTAATCAACTTCACAACTTATTATTCAAGAATATCGCTTGCCGCGACATATACAGGGTGTAACGGAAAGGGTATATACATCCGAAGGGCACGGATTCTCTTGGTGATAAGAAACGACATGGCAACGTTTTTATACATATACATACATAATTGTAAAGTTGAGCCCGCCCGCGCCGTCGCGCCTTCGGCGGTTAGGCAGAGCCCGATAGGTCTGTACTAGGCGCGCAGAACCCGAGATAGATATACTTGAACCTTGCCGGACAGGATTATGACCCTCATAGTGCGGTGACACGTTTGTTATGATTTTGCATTTAATAAACTGTCGATATTAAATAGTATCGTGAAGTTTCAAAGTTATTAGTTGGGAGCTGAAATTTTGAGTAAAGACTCGTTATTAAATACTCTATTCACCCTGTTTGTATGTATATACCCTTTCCGTTACACCCTGTATATTGGAATTGTGCAAATTTGTCAGAAACAATCAAAAACTGTTTACTACACGCGAACACATACAGACTCACTACACACTACGACACAAAAATAGACTAAACATACCAAGCTCTAAGCTGAAAATACACTCCACAAGCACTTTAATAATGTCAATTAAAATAGTAGTAGAGATTAATATAAAATTTTTAAATATTTATAATAGCCCTCCTCGTAATTCTCCTAATTTTTATATTGTTATGTCCGACAGGGCCCACAATGATGCATATTATTATTATATCCTTACGTTCCTACCACCTAAGTTCACATTGTGGAATGCAATAAATATATTGAGTATTGATTAAAAAGAAACAATAGTATAGAAGTATCAATATAATTTGTATGTATGTATTGTATATAGATAATTTACATTTATATTCTGTCGGAATTCATTAAAAAAGTCATTGATAAATATACACAAATAATTTAATTTAGCTAAGTATCTACTGCATAACACCATCCACGCTCGGCTCGCTGTCATTTTGACTCCGCCCAGTGACCTTGATGCACCCAATCGCGCACTAGCTTCGTCTATTATAGTGTGTCAGTTGTTTGCGTAAATGGAACCAAAATTGAAGCGTTATTTGTATGAGAATTACGTTTCCATAGCTTTTCTAATTCAATGTACCTAAGCCTAATGTGATGTCTTGTACAAGTTGTATGGCTTGTTCGCAATAATTGGAATCGAGTTTTGTATGGTTCGCTTAAAAATAAAAACTGTTTTTTTTTTATTTTTTAAGGTGGACGTGTCAGGGTAGGCTTCGAAATTCAAATTTTCTTGTGAAATAATAATTGAGAGAAGTCCAGCAGTTAACTATAGAAAGAACAAAATCGTGTTTAAAAAGAACTGTTTTAGCAATTTCAATGATTCTTTTATCTTCTGAAAGACGTATTGTTCAGGGTGACATACGAAAAAAACTGAAAATTTCAAAATAAAAACCGTTTGTTGTCCAAACATGTATTATTTTTTAATCAATCATTATTAAATTTATGTATTTGAACTTATTTATTGTGAAAAAATCGCGCGTTTATTGTTAAAATTTCTTAAATATCGTTGGAGCCGTTTCCGAGATTTAAATTATTTATACAAATTTAAGAGAATTGCTCGGCAAAGGCATTAGTTTGATAGTTTATAAGCTATTTTAAATAACTCAACTACAGTTGGTAAATGGCTGGTTTATTTATAATTAATATATATTTTTCATTTCTATATATAATTTATTTGTATTCACTAATTCATATATTTTAATACATATATTTCTTTATATACATATTTGCATTTGTTATTTGTATTTATATTTATCTGTTTATGATATTTTTAATCCTTACATACTGATCTTGACTTGATACTGATCTCTTCAAAGTTTCCCAATCATCTTTAATTTTAAGTATTTATATAGCACCATATACCCAATGTATCTACCGTGGATAACTGTTATTGGCTACTCATGTAATCTTAGATAAGTACTTAGTTAAGAGTTAAATGCTGTTGTTATCCCTAAGAATAAATAAATAAATAAATAAACAACGCACCGTTCGTCACTGCGGCACAGTCGCGACTGTCTGCATGCCGAGCGCACGCTGAGATCGAGGCGCGTAGGTATAACTCGCGCTGCGTCCGTTTGTATGAAGTTGGAATACTGTATGATAATATTACCGTGACACTGCATACGGCATGACACAAAACGACAAATTGCAAAAAAAAAACAGAAAAATTTGGATTTTGCGGGTTACTATGGCACATCCACCTTAAGTTTTCAAATTCTCAATTTGTGACTTCCATTTTAATTTCTAGTAAACTTTGTAAACGTACCTAACGTTTACTTAGTTAGGTTTATCATTCAAATGGTTGTGAACAGCCATTCGAATTGTGACAAAAAAATAAGTGTTGGTTGTGTATCTACATTTATTGTGTATTATTGATATAGGTACAATAATATAGTATTTTGGAATTTAATGTAAATATATGTGATTGATAATATGAATTTTTGAATAAGGATCGAATGTTTTTGTAGCTTAAAACCTATGTAATAAAAGTATCTATGTTATTGTATAACGCGCCCTATTGTGTCCTACGGCCTATTTCCCATTTGGAAACCATCCATTAATTACGTCACACTTTATTGGGAATATTTTAATTTAGGTACTTGTTTTGTTGTCATTAAATTTTAATAAAAATTTAGCATTTCTGAATACGTCAGCGAACAGCAGGATATATTCCTTTTTTGAGATAGAAATAAACATACATAACGTCACGCCTGTAATCCCCGAAGGGCTAGGCAGAGGTGTACCTGGTAGTACAACCCACATTTCGCCAGTTATGTTTAAGTCCCATTTGTAATAGGGAGCGAGCCTATTGCCATCAATCGGGCACAAATCCAGACTCGGGGCTGCTACTGAGAAATCCCAGATGAAAAAACTCAATAACACTTTGCCCGACCCGGGATCGAACCCGGGACCTCATGCTCAGTAGTAACGCTTGCGACCACTAGACCACCGAGGCAGTCGAAATAGAAATATCATCAAAATTTGGGAGGAGGAGGGATTGGGTGTGGGGAGAGGCAGGGGTGGGAGGGAGAGAGGGTCAAGACCGGGAGTTGTAACTTCTATGACATAAATCTCTCTCTCTCTCTCATAGAAAGCAAGCCAGTTGTTTTCGTTTCGTCTTTCTATTTCGCATTGAACATTGTGGTGTCGCGACGATTATTTTTGTTGAATGTAGGTATACAGGTTTTTTGTACATAACAAATAATGTAACTAACTATATAACTTCGTTCCATCAGGGTTCCACCTCTCAAGATTTTTATTTTATTTTTTTATATCATAAATACAAGTTAAATAGTTAATAATGATTTACTAAGTATCGTAATCTTGTTTAATTATTTATGTGTATTGTAACAGCGCGCTGGAATTTAATGAGAATGCAATACGACACGTTGTATTAGAAATAATACATTATGAATGTATTTTATAACCTATTGATAAGTGTGATGTATACAATATGATTCAGTCTGATCTCTATGTGTTGTGTGGTATCTTATAAAATAAAACTATTTCGTCGTAGTAATATCGTTTAATTTTCTACAAACTCCTTAATCAGTGCAATTCAGTAAAAATCACCATAAAGAGATGAGGAACAGGGTGTAAAGTTCCTCATCCCCCATAGCTCGCTCGGCTCCTCCTCGCAGACGGGTGTTGTGTCTGGTGGGCTACTACTGCCCGACGGTTGTTGTCGGGATCTTGTGTACGTTCAATCACGCAGATAACTTTAATACCGCGATGTAGGTTATCAGACGTTAGTTCGTATCAGTGTTGGGTCAATCAACTAATTTTTTCAATAAATTGATTAGTCATGACTAATTTAGTCACAACTAATTTAGTCGTGATTGATTTAATCATGACTAAATAAGTTAATCATAATCATAACTAAATAAATTAGTCATTCAATCATTATTTTTGATTGATGACTAAACTAAAAATGCTAAGCTGGCTAACTCCATTTTTTGTTTCGTGAGACATCTATCGCGCTATTTAAATTATTCATCACTAAGTTAAATGACCTTTTTTGTATGTGTACATGTTTTTTTTTATTATAACTGCTACTACGGTAAAAAGTTGAAAGTAGATAAAAGGCAAAAAAGGGTGAAGGAGATTCTTGCACATTGATCACATGACACACGCAATAGGTAGCGTCGTAGACCCATGCCCACACCACTCGTGCACCGCACATGTAACTGTTCGTGTAACTGGTAGCGGCGTAATTTAAGATATTAAATCAGTCATGAGAAATTTAGTCATGATTAAATAACTAACACTAATCAATCTTCAATCACCGTACATGATTGAATTTTTTTAGTCATTACTCATTAGTCATGATTAAATAATTTAATCTTAGTTATCAATCATCAATCAAACTAAATTTTGCACAACACTGGTTCGTATGTAGCGAGATAGATGTCGCTACAACCCGGTAAAGTGAGGGCGAATTAATCATCAATCAATTATATTTAGTTTTTTGTTTTACCGAATCGCAGTTATTCAAAATGAAAAAACCGGCCATGAGCGTGTCGGGCCACGCTCAGTGTAGGGTTCCGTAGAATATGTAAACGAAGTTAAAAAAAAATGCTTGCATATACGATTATACTACAAACTTAGTCCAGAAAATATTTTGTACAAGTTTTTTGTCTTTTTTGTACAAAAACTGTTTGCATCCAAGTTCAAAATAATTTTCCGAGAAAGTCCTTAAAAAGTTCTACTTCTCAGATTTTTTTCATATTTTCTAAACTTTTGGTTTATAAGTTAGAGAGGGGGGACACATGGTTTTTTACTTTTGGAGCGATTATTTCCGAAATTATTGACATTATCAAAAAATGATTTAAGTAAACCCCTATTCATTTTTAAATACCTTTCCAACAAAATATCACACGTTAGGGTTGAAATTAAAAAGAAAATCACTTCCCACTTTACATATTTATTTTACCACTTTGTCGGCGTGATTAATACACATATTAATACCAAATTTCAGCTTTCTAGTGCTAACGGTCACAGAGATTAAGCGAGGACGGACAGACAGACATGGCGAAACTATAAGGGTTCCTAATTGACTACGGAACCCTAAAAACGTCTGAAATGAATGAGTCTTGTGGACCGTACTTTTCAAGTGACATCTGACAGATAGAGGTCATTGACGTTCCTATTCTCATTTGAAACGCATAGTAATGCAGTACTATGTGTATATGTGTAGTACAGTCAGCCTCATAAGTCGATATACATATCCATATTTCCTAAACTCATGAACACCTTTGCTTACACAAATTGCTAAACAAGACTAGTGCCAGGATTTAATTAACCTCTTAAAGGTTCAAAATTCACTATATCGATAAGTATATCGACTTATGAGGCTGACTGTACCTAAACTTGATTTTTGTAAATTCTCAGTTGTCATCAAATTTGATATGCAACTGGACGCCAGTTACTTACTAACAATAAAAAAAATAGGATAAAGCCCTGTTGGTACCAATTCCCTTGTTTTATTTAATCTCTTTGACAAGAAGGCAATTACACAACTATCTCAGTTTCCTTTGTATTTACTGTTGCCATTGTAGCCGTCGTTTATTCTTCAAATGTATATACTTTACATGCGACAACATAGATGTTCGCTGAGTGAATTTAGCTGAACAGTATTCACACTCGTACGGTCGCTCGCCCGAGTGAGTTCGCATGTGATTCAGTAGAGTGCGGTTCGCCTGAAAAAAAAAAGAAACTTATTAATGTTTATAGCTTAGATTGCCAAATCATCGGTTTCGTGTTCGTACCAATGGCACGCGCCTCTCACTTTTGGAATTTAAGTGCGTATTGTATAATTATCATTTGCTTCAAAAACGGTGAACGAAAACACAAAAAATGACGTGTGGCACTCGGAGACTGCCGCAGTAAAGCTATTGCATAGCATTTTTTATCAACTCCTCTCCTCCCCCTCCCTCCCATTCCCCCACACCTCCCACTCCCCTCCCCCCCCCCCCCTCCTCCTCCCCCTCCACTCCCCCTCCCCTCCCCTTTCCCCTCCCCACTATCACCACTATGCCTGCAATATAAATATATAATATATATATAAATATATATGCAATAGCTTCGGCCTTCAAGCCACACCTCCTTGCCCGTCGGAGTGGGGAGCGTGAGGTTTTTTCGTTACGGAATTTCTGGATTCGGTCCCCGCGCTCAAGGCCCGCGATAGAAGCTATGCAATAGCTTAAAAATATATCGGTACCGCTTTCAGTCCCCGCACCTGACACATAGAGGTGTCTATGACGATCATAGACAAACCCATCATAGACAAACACACCACAGACAAACGCACGAGCGTCGGCAGTCGCCCGGGCGCGCTCCGCCGACCGCCACTGACATTCAGTACCCCAAGAAGAACGCACGCTCGGCTCTAGCCATACTTGATACTTATCATAATATACAGTCCACTAAGAAAGTTACCATCTTTTATTTATATGGCCTTAACAGAGGTCATTGACGTTCCTATTCTACCAATGCAGTTATATATATATGTACTTACAGCGAATCCCTTCCCACATATATTACAAAGTTTATTTTTTTCTTTCTTAACTCCTTCGTGGTTGTATCTCATGTGATCTACATATCGCGTTCGGTTTAAAAAGTGCTGAAAAAAAATATTCACTGTTAAACTTCTCAAAATAATTACAGTAGTTAAAGTATTGGGAATAAAAACACATCGCCCCTGTGCCATGATTGCTAAATAACTTGATTATTAATCTTAAGAATCCGTACACGAAATTTTACCGATTTTGCTGATTTACGTGATCTTACAGTCGTGATTTTACAGTTAAAATACTGTATTTCTATAATTTTTAATGCACAGTATGAAAGATCATTTCAATTATGATCTTTTACGTGAGCTACTTTTTTATTTTTATTATTTAATTTTGATTAATCGACCTCAAACCGGCTAACGTGAAGTGAAATTTAGCTGAAAGTGGTTTAGAATATGACATATTAACGAATTGTTTTGACGGTGAAACGGTATGGAAAAAATACAATGTATTGTTGTGAAAGTCATCTATAAGATGTATGGATCACTTTTTACCACTTTCATATAAAAATGTTGAGTAAAAAAATGTTGAACTTAGTGCAATTTTAGAGAAAATGGGTAACGAATTGCTTATGATTTCGGTTACTTAGAACTCTCGTTCATAAAATTAAAAAAAACATAAATAAACTTCAGAAAAAAAGCAATCCATTTCCCGAAAAAAAAATGCAAAAAAATAAATAAATTTGGCAATTAAAAATCTTTTAAAACAACCTAAATCTCGCGTTATAATACTCGACGCAAGTCTGGACTCAGCAGTCCGCGCCGAGCGCTTCCAGTGAGTGGACGTATCGCTCTGCGCTCCGAAAATCGCACCGGGTGAATACGAAACACGACGCGCCGGTGCCGCTGGCTACAGACGAATATAGCGCGACGTGAGTTTTAGATACTTTGGTAAGTTATTATTTTTTAATATTTTGTGTTGATTTAAACATGCGTTTGAAATACAATAAGTGATAGTGTAGATAAGTGTTTTGTTATTATAATTTTGAGTACCTTATTTCGTTTCATGTATTTTAATATAAGTAGGTACCTACAAAACGTACGTACTATTTGTCAATAATAATACTATAAATGCCACCGTATTTCTGTTTGTGTGTTACGTTTCCACGCAAGGGGGCGTTCATAAAATACGTGAGATGTTAAAGGGGGGGTCGAGTCAAATCTCATCTAAACTTACGTTGGAGAGAGGGGGAGTATCGCCGATACTCCCCCTCTCTCCAACGTAAGATTAAAATATCACGCAATTTTTTTTCTGATATAACAAAAAAAAAAAATACGTTTTTGGTCCATTTAATCCAGAATGTACAGTCAGCATCAAAAGTTGATGACCACATTTAGATTTTCACGCTTGCTATTAATTGAAGGTGGACATTTTTGGGTTTTTCGTCATTGGTGTCGTTTTCATGGATTTCGGGGTCGCTGATTATGAAAATGAGGTCTAAATGAAAATCGAAGATGGCGCCGAGTAACATTTGTGGTTTATTCATCATGGGTGTCGTTATCGTGGTTCTTGGGGTCGCTGATTACGAAAATGAGCTCAAAATGAAAATCCAAGATGGCGCCGAGGGCGATTTTTGGTTTTTCCGTCATGGGTGTCGTTTTCATGGTTTCAGGGGTCGCCGATTACGAAAATTAGGTTAAAATGCAACTCATAGATGGCGCCGACGAAAATTTTTGGTATTTACGTCATGGGTGTCGTTTTCGTAGTTTTCGGTATCGCTGATTACGAAAATGAGCTTATAATGAGAATTCAAGATGGCGCCGAGGCAAATTTTTAGTTTTTCCGTCACGGGTATCGTTTTCATGGTTTTCGGGGTCGCTGATTACAAAAATGAGGTCAAAATGAAGATTCAAGATTTAATCTTAAGCCTAAAAATCGTAATACAATTATGATCATTCACTATTTCGTTCGAAAGAAAAATAATTTCATTCATACTTTGACGTTATAAATCTACTGACTGTCAAACCACCATATTTGTTTTATACCAAATCATATGGACATGTTGGTTCCAATAATCTCTCTTGAGACCGCGCATGGTTCTCCGTGAACTGAATTAGAGTAGATATTCTTTTTTTAATCACAGCAGTTACGATTTAATTATTCTATTGTAAAATTTTTATTACACTTATAATTAACCTCTCAGCAATATTGATTACTAGTCTTAACTAGTCGTAAATAAAAGCACGAAGCAATTTGTTTTTCATTTTACAATAACAATCCAATGCTTTTACGTAAGAAACACACATTTTGAAAAATCTCACGTGCGATTGGGGGATGGGGGTGGGGGTTGAATAAAATCATATGACATCTCACCAGGGGGGAGGGAGGGACAGAAAATTTAAATAAACACCTCACGTAATTAATGGACGCCCCCCAACAAGTGTTATCATTTATTATTAGGATATTTTTTAAACTATTATGCTTACTAATCCTATCTGAAAATGTATTGTGCAATTGGCATGTGCGGTTTGTCGGACTGAAAGAGATCTCTCTATACAGGATGTTTTTGAAATCGTGGGCATCATTTTCACTGGTTGTTTTACCCATGAATATGATCAACTTTCATTATGGGACCAACTCGGAAATTGAGAAAAAAAAATATCAGCTGTTTCATACATTTTAGTCGATTAGGTATTAAGCTGTTGTATGCAAAAGCTAATTTTTTTTCGCAATTTCCGCGTTGGTCCCATAATGAAAGTTGATCATATTCATGGGTAAAACAACCTGTGAAAATGTTGCCCACGATTTCAAAAACACCCTGTAGAATTAAGCTCGCCGTTGCAAACATGTTTTTGTAACATTTTTATGATTGTCCAAAATTAAGAATTTCATATTTACAGATTCAAGTATGGGCGGAAAAAGCAAGAATTTTAGATATTTGTTTGTTTGCTGTGTGGACGGGCCCAGACTTTCCATTGAAAACTGCAATTATCAAGAGGGACGACAATTTCTGGGAAACCAAAATAAAAAATCGGCTTGTTGATTTTTACTACAAGTGCATGCTTCCAGAAATTATCGACCGTTGAAAATGCCGTTCTATGGATCTCAAAACTTGTACATTTTAATAAATAAATGCTTAATTTTATACTACCAGACTTTTTATTTTAATTAACAAAACTACGAGACTAAAAGACATGTAAAAAATATCAAAGGATCAAAAACGTTTAATCGCCGTACTGGCCAGCAACGACTCTGGCTTCACGCACACATGCGACCGAGCGCTCCCGCATGTGTGCGTGAGCGAGTCAAATACCTAATTCAGTCCGTTTGGATTTCGTATACGGCGCCTTAACTAACTCAAACATAAATTATCATACAAGGTGTAACCGAATTAACGCAAACGATTAACGCACGCTTCTGAATCGGTTTCCGTCATTAAAAATATAATTATGTTATTTTTTTAGAGAAAGTCTTCAATGTTACTGAAATTGTAATCACCCCAGTTAATAAAATCTTTTATTTATGGAAATTTAAGCCGTATCTCCAAGCATTAGCGCCTATAAAGGCATAACTGAATTTGCAGCTCACACTTTAGTATCTAATACATACATGTACCTAAATAAATTCAATACACTTTAATGTGTAGGTAAATAATGCTCTTTAAATAATAAAACTTATTTAAAAGAATTTAATTTTATCTCATTGTAACAAAGCATTTTTTAAGCGCACCACTAAATTTGTTTTATTAAAAAATGCCAAAATACAAGACAATTTAATAGCCTATTCTAATTTAATAGCCTAATTAGTGTTTTAGTCACCGGCTTCGAAGCTTAAACTTTATTTGATTGATTTTGGTGTTTTTGTCACAGGCTTCTGAAGCTATAATTTATTTTTCACTTTTATCTATTTTTATTTTAAGTCGGTTATTTTTTGCAAAAAAGTTTTATTTTTCTTTCTTTATTTGAATACTTAACTTTAGGTATACAGAAATTTAAATAAAAACTAAAAACTAAATCTAAAATATGGCGTCAAAAAACTCATCCGAATCGCTTTCCACGGGAAGTGTACCCAAAAGACTGGCAGCATTGCCACGTTGTATGGCAATGCTTATCCTTTGACCAAGGTAAAAACCAGCCTTTGGGTCTCGCGACGTGTCAATTAAGCGTTTAGAAAGATCTTTATACAAGCTACGAGCACACGGACCCCACGACCTGAGAGTTTTCTATACATAGATCAATTTAGTCATCAACAGAAAACGTTCTTGGGTGGATGTAAATTGCTGTGACAATCGACGCACGCGATGATAAAGCTGCTGCGAATCTGCGATGCTTCTACAATCTGACACATTGTCGATTACTCTGTAGACAAGATCCGTTTCTACGGGACACTTACCCTGTTACATGCAGAGCAGTAGTACTTGGACTGATTCATATGGACATGCCTGTAATGGTTCATCATATACGCTCGCCTCGAGTATGTGTTACTGCATTCTGGACACGGAAATTTCTTTTTGTTGACTCTGAAAGTGTTTAAAATACATCATAATTTGTACTAAAAATTCAAATATAATATTTTTTTAATCTAGTATCGAAGTAAAAGAAGTACCTATCTAAGAATCGTAGCATATGGCGCTCTGTAGATTCTGCCTATCCCCATGTGAAAAAATCGTGAGTTTATGTATGGTATGTATGTCAATTCCATATTCACCCCAATATGGCGATATCTATACGTTTCAAATAAGAATAGGAACGTCAATGACCTCTATCTGTCAGATGTCACTTGAAAAGTACGGTCAGCAACAAAACCTTATTCGTGTATCAATAGTGTTTTTTTTTTTTGTTTCATCTAGTCGCAGTTTTTCAAAATGAAAAAAACATCTTGTAACGTTGTACCTTGCTAAATCTAAGAATAGGTTAGAAATTAGAAAATTACAAATATTTACAATAGGTTTATTCTTAAAACTATTAATAAAACACCTTTATTATACTAAATGAAACACAACTTACTACTTACCAATTTAAACTACATTATAATATAATTAATTTCACATAAAAACATACTACTGAACCCAATATTAATTGTTAACACAAAGGTCCTCGTATCTATTGCGCCTACGCATCTCTAAACGAGTTAAAAACTGGTTGTGCCGCGCGCGATCGTTCGGCTCACCTCGGTGGCTCGGGTGCATTCGTAATTATTCGTAAAATTCAACGGACAGACCACTTGAAGGCATCATACGTGACGGCTGTGTCACACGTTCCCCGAACTGCTTTCTAATAACGTACTTCCTACTTAATACTTACTTATTATTCTAAAACAATTCCTAATCGGAAATCCCGCTGGGGTAAGTTTCCATGCATTGCTTAGTGTTTCTATTGTAAGGTGTTTCTTCTATCTAAATTTCTGTATAGTAGCAGCTGTTTTATTATTTCTTTGTCTGCTGGGACACTGTGACCTTTGGACCCGGCTACGTGGTCCGAGCTCTGCTAACGCTTGCCTTGTGTCTGCGCTTCCAGGATTTATGTTCCACCTTACCCCCTCGCTTCACAACCTTCTACCTGGCGGCGAGTGGAAGATCAGACCTGATCCTGGTCTGGAACTACCCAGTCCTGCTGAAGACCAAGAAGTGCAACCTGGGAAGGGGCAGGGCCGCCGGCAGAGCTGCACTACGGTTCAGGCCAGTGTCCCAGCGTACTTATTACCTCAAACCTGGACGTGATTAGGGCAACAGAAGTTGGCTTAAATAGAGTATTACTATCTACCAAGTCGTGTACTTTATTTGGACCCCTACCTACCTACCTGTCGGCCAGCCAGACCGCAAGGTCTGACTAACTGCCGCAATCTTAAATAAATTAGTCTTGTGGAGTGAAAGGGAAATATTATTTATCGTCTTTTTTAAAAATTGTATTCCAAGTATCATTACTAAACTTTCTTCCGAACAAACATTATCCAAATTATCGATAGTTCAAAACAAATTAAGCATTTGAAGTTACAAAAATGCAATAGATACTAAACACAAGCGGCGCGGCGCCGGCGGTCGGTTTAACGACCAAGCGCGAGCGACTGCGGTTTTTGTTTCAAAAACAACTCTTTTTTAAAGATGTAAAAAAAAGGTTTTTTCCCAGCAATATTTTTTGGTTAAAGTTACTTATTTATATGTACATAATGTGTAGTTATCGGCTATGTGATCGGTCTTTATACACCTTGTATAAGTATAAACTGAAACTAACTACAGTAAAAAAAAATATTTTTATAATAAGTATTGAATTTGACTTAAATTTGACGTTCAAAAGTGCCATAAAACGGCCTCATAGAATAAATGGTTTAAGTTTGACTTTGATGTAATGTATAAGCCATTGAATTAGAAAAGATATGGAAACGAAATTCTCATACAACTAACGCTTCAATTTCGATTCGTTCAATTTACGCAAACAAATGTACTTAAATTACAACGAGACACTCACACACTCTCATAGACGAAGCTAGTGCGCGATTGTGCATCAAGCTCACGATGCGGAGTCAACATGTCGCTGTTGCGCGGGCGAGCGTGAGGTTTTATTTGTTAGAACTGGTAAAACCGTAAATAAAAAGATTTATTTTAACTCGCCAATGAGAATTTATTCCAGTATCACTTTAACGGCTTTCTTTGTATTTCCTGCACCACTTTACTAAACTAGAAGTCATTTTTTTATAATTCCACCAATGTTTAAAACCAAACAATTCAACGATCAATGCGACCTTCCGTCACTGAGTGCGCGCGCGGTAGACTAGTTCGCGAAAAAAGTTACTTTTAAAGCCACGCCTACTCGGGGTTACTTTTCGTGGTGCTACTTTTTGAGTGCAATTTATTTCCATATCTTTTTTAATTCAATGGTGTGCCTTGTTTTTTTTTCTTGCGTTACTTACTGTGTCTCCCTCTCCCGGCGATGCGCGGCACTGGTGTGCACGTGTCGGCGGTAGACGTGCTCGCTGTCGTACTGCTTGTCGCACAGCACGCAGTACGCCTGCTCGGCCGCGCACGCGCTGTGCTTCAGCGCCCAGTGCTTGCGCAGCGCGGCGCGAGATTTGTAGTGGCGGGAGCACGATGAGCAGGCGTGCGTGTCTAGGTGACGGCTGGCAGGGTAAGAAGCAATGAGCAAAAGCAAAAAGGTGTACTATGCGTTTCAAATAAGAATAGGAACGTCAATGACCTCTATCTGTCAGGTGTCACTTGAACAGTACGGTCTGCAACGAAACCTTATCGCGAATCATTCATGTTTTGTTTTGCTTTACCGAGTCGCAGTTACTCAAAATGTAAAAATGCCGAAAATGAATTAGTCTTTATTTATTAATTTTGTTTGTTGTTATTTGTTTTTGTTTTCGTCTTGTTGACTGCTCGAAAATGAGTAAACGAGGTACTGTTTTGCATCGAGAGATTATCTCCAATATAGGCAAATACTTTGAGAGCGTAAACAGCGCAATTTAGAAAATTATTCGTTCATGATTCGTAAATCAATTATATTTAGAATATACCTTGTTTTGCTGATCTTACCCAATTTATTCGAATTGACAGCTATGACGTCAAAACATGGCGCAGTCATTCCCACTTTCATTTGAAACGCATAGTAGGTAGATAGGTAGGTAACCTTAACAACATTTATTTTGATCTTCAAAAAGGGCACACTAACGCACGCACGCGTTCGTTGACGGCGCGACGCGACACTGAGGTCAAGTGTGGCTAGTTAGCCACATTTTAACGTGTCGCTTGCTGAGCTGTTATAACCTACTAGCAGACGTGCCGCGGTCTCACCCGCATAGGTATTGGTATGGAGTTAGCTGACACCCTGGATTAACATATAGATTTTTACACCCTGGATTAACTTTTTATCCCTGTATTCCCAGAGGAACGGCAACTATGCGGCTGAAACCGGGTAACGTCTGCTAGTAAAATATAAATATAAGTTAAATTCTCTCACCCCATGTGTTTTTCAAGCATATGCTTCGTTTTACATCTTTTCCCGCAATGATCGCAGAGAAATATACTGTGCAAGGATTTATAATGTGAGTAGAACGTTGCTGAATCTCTGAAAATTAATAAAAATAAAAAAAATATCCCACGGGAAGATATAATCGGGATAAAATCTATCCTATGTGTTAATCTAGGTTATAATCTATCTGTGTACTAAATTTTATCTAAATCCGTTCAGTAGTTTTTGCGTGAAAGAGATCCAAACAAACTTTCACAATTATAATATTAGTAAGAAGTAAGATTTATGACTAGAATACAACTTACTGGAATTTTGCATCACAATATAAACACTGGACTGCTCTATGGGTATTTATATGCGCGTTGAACCTCCTCAGAGTATAACATTGGAATCCACAGCGCGCACATTCCAAAGCAAACTCGTGCGCAAGAGCGTGCGCGCCGAGAGTGGATTCGCTTGTAAACCGTACGTTGCATATTGGGCATACATGTTCGCCGACAGACTGAAAATATACAACGTTCTGTAATCAAAAATTATATTTATTTTTGTAAATAGGTTCACACTAACACTTTTTCATTTACAACGTGGCAATGCTGCCAGCCTTTTGGGTACACTTCCAGTGGACAGCGATTCGGATGAGTTTTTTGACGCCATCTTTAAGAGTTAGTTTTTAGATTTTAATTTCATTTCTAGTGTATGAAGTAAAGTCTTTATTTCAAACAAATATTAAAGTACCCCTTTTAGACATTTTTTAACTAGAAGGTGAGGTCGGTGTTTCATTAGCTGACTACTCTGAGAAGAAACACCGAAAGAAACTCAGAGGTCACAGTCTCTTTTAAGTCCAGACATTATCTTAGCCAGATTGTCGGAGCGCCTACTGCTTTCATCAATGCAATTTTACCACCCATGGACTAATGATGCTACGCGCGAACATTAAGTTAATTAGCGGTTAAGTTTAACTGTACCTATGTAACCTCTCACTCTGATTTTGTCATTGTACGGAATAAACCAAATTAATTCTACTCGACTGTTTTAAATTATTTCTACACCTTTGGAGACTTCTACATGGTCCTACGAACCGGATTAATAATAATTACATGAAGATCAGCGATAATTTCAAGAAATTACATAAATTATTGAAAATTTACGACGGGTTATAACAACGTGGACGAGTTCGAGAGGTGCTTGAAAAAGTGGCTTGGACATTAAATTCGTGTGTTTTAAGTTGTAATCAACCCAGCACTCTAAAGGTAGTATTTATAGTAATAATTTAAATTATTAAAAGGTTAGTACTGCACAATTATTATTTTACTTAGCCAAAATCTCCTGTGTCATTGAGCGAATAAAGGTTAACTTTAACGTGTTAATCATTTTATGATCTTATAGTTTAGAACTGAGTTCATTACTATTAATCGTTTACTGATTTGTTTTAAAGTAACGTTTAAAATTAATTGTTTTAAAGTTTTTCCGTAATTGCTCATTTTATATTTCGACAAGTAGATTGAAGTAAGTAGGTAAATAACATTGTGTTAAGTCATTATTATATAGACCTTGTTATTGCAGTTAGGAGTAGAATAAAATTCATTGTAATTTAGTTTATTTTCCAAACTGACACGCTCAATTTATAGGTAATTTATTAACTTAAACAGTATTTGATCCTATTGTTATAAATTCCAGGATTTATCAATCGTCTCCCACGATGTCCACAAAAAGTGACAAGGCCGATATGGAAGTAGCACGGGAAATTGCAGAACTTACTAAGAAACGCAGTAGCTACAAAGGTCGTATCACAATATTTTCTGGATTTTTAAAGTCACTAGATAGTTCATCGATTACATCAAAGGACATTAGCGAAATTGAAATGCGTATAGGTAAGCTCGAATTATTGTATGCTAGTTATGACGAGACGCAAACGAGGCTCGAATGTATCTCAGACTGTGAAACCCAATTGTTAGAGAGGGACGAATTTGAGTCTAGATACTATAAAATCCTCTGTCAGGCACAGGAAATAATAGCTAGTCATAAAAAACCTCCAGTGCCTAGTGAATGCTGTTCTCATAGTGGTACCAATAGTAACAACAAGCCCGTCAAATTACCTACCATACAGCTGCCTAAGTTCGATGGCTCGTATGAAAATTGGCTCGAGTTTCGTGACACGTTTGTTAGTCTAATACACTCAAATCAAAGTATAGATATTATCAATAAATATCATTACCTGAGAGCGTCTTTGGAAGGTTCCGCTGCTGTGGTAATTAATTCCATTCAGTTCTGTGCGACAAACTATGACATAGCTTGGCAATTGTTGTGTGACCGCTACGATAATAAACGGTTATTAGTCCATAATCACGTTTCGGCGTTGTTTACCATCGAGCCAGTAACACGAGAATCGTCAAGTCACTTGAAACGCTTAATGGATCAGTTTAACAAGAATTTCCGTGCATTGGAGTCCTTAGGAGAGCCTGTGAAGCACTGGGATACGCTTCTCATTCACATCATGTCACACAAGTTAGACACCAGGACACTACGTGAATGGGAAGAGTACAAAGGTCGGATCACCAAGGATCATACCATTTCACTTCAACATTTCATTGAATTCATGAAGATTCGCACTGACCTTATTGAATCCATAGAATATCATACATCACAGAACACCACACAACGTAACACAAATACTAAATCGTCCAAACATAAAACTATGGTTTCATTAGACAACAGTTCTAATAACAATGTAGCCAGCTCGAATTCAGGGAAGTGTCCTAAATGCAGCGAAGATCACAAACTGAATAACTGTCCGCAGTTTTTAGGTTTAAGCAATGAAGCACGACTTCAGTTATTACCTAGTTTTAAAGTTTGTTTTAATTGTTTTTGCAGTGGACACTACGCTAATCATTGTAAGAAGCCCGGTTGCAAATTATGCAAACGACGTCATAACACTTTAATTCATGTAGCAGATACTACTAAGACAAAACCGGTTGTGCCTAGCGGGCGAACTGATAACATTGTTTGCAGCACGCCCCCCGCCACTTCTACCGATGTGAATCCTAGCTTGACACTGTCGGCGAGCGTCGCGACTTCCAGTCATCAAGGACACGGTCATCGCGTTGACGTTCTGTTATCGACGGTACTAATTAAGCTTTATGATTCAAATAATCGCGAGCACTTAGCTCGCGCAATTCTCGATAGTGGTAGTACTTCCTGTCTTATGACGAATAAAATGTATCGTCAATTAAATCTGCCCTTTACACCCATAAATAAATCAATTATGGGTATTAACAGTGTTGCGTCGCAAATAAATAAAATGTGTTTGGTGCCTTTAAAATCATTAGATGAAACCTTTGTGGCTAATTTAAGATGTTTCGTTTTACCGTCGATAACAAACAACGTCCCGTGCCATTCGCTCGACATAAGTACACTTAATATACCTAGTGACGTATGTTTAGCCGATCCTAACTTTCACACACCTGCGTCAGTTGATTTGATAATAGGCGCTGACATTTTCTGGGATGTTCTAGGATCACAAAGGATAGATTTAGGCACAGGCAAACCTACACTTTACGAAACTAGGTTGGGGTGGATAGTTTCTGGCCCTTTAGTAAATAGTAATACCACTAGTTTACCTAACCCTGTTTGTAATTTTGTGCAGCTTGATGCGGCTGCTAGTAATAGTGTTCATGCGCAAATTCAGCATCAGCTCGAGCGTTTTTGGATTTTGGAGGATGTAGCTGAATGTTCCGCTACCTCACCCGAACACAAATTGTGTGAGGATCATTTTGTGACCAACACTACGCGTTTGCCTGATGGACGCTTTTGTGTAAGAATTCCGTTAAAGAATAATCCGTCCGTGTTAGGCAATTCATTACAACGTGCGAAGCAATGTTTTTATTCTTTAGAGCGTAGGTTGTCAAACCAGGCGAACGTTTATAAAATGTACTCTGAATTTATGTCAGAATACATTTCGTTGGGTCATATGACAGAATGTAAACTAACTACTGATCCGCACTACATTCCTCATCACGGCGTTATTCGGGACAGCAGCACGACCACCAAACTGAGGGCCGTGTTTAATGCGAGTAGCCCAACCTCTAATGGTGTTACCCTAAACAGCATCCAAATGGTTGGACCCACGGTTCAGGATGACCTTTTATCTATTCTTCTGCGATTTCGACAGCATAAATATATTTTAATGGTTGATGTCGAAAAGATGTATCGGCAGATAGCGGTACATCCTGATGATAGGGATTTACAGAGGATAGTTTGGCGTTGCAACCCTAAAGATGCACTAAAAGCATATCAGCTCAACACGGTAACCTATGGGACCGCAAGTGCCCCCTTTCTCGCTACCAGGTGCCTTAAGCAGCTCGGTCTTGAGTGTGACGACGAAAGAATCGCAGAAGTCATCACACATGATTTTTATGTCGATGATCTTTTAAGTGGAGGGGATGATCTTAATGACGTTAAAGACATGCGTAGTAAACTTACGTCAGTCCTCGCCTCAGCTTGCTTTCCACTTAGAAAGTGGCAGTCTAATGAACCTCAATTAGTGTCTGAACTGGCTCAGTCTTCCCTAAATTTAAACATCGGTAGCAATGAGCCCAGCAAGACCTTAGGTTTAGGGTGGCAAGCTGTTTCTGATGAACTATGTTTTCCCATAGGTCACTCGATCGCCAAGACAGA
Organism: Euplexia lucipara; assembly: GCA_921972225.1. Lineage (NCBI taxonomy): Eukaryota > Metazoa > Arthropoda > Insecta > Lepidoptera > Noctuidae > Euplexia > Euplexia lucipara. Next base: position 5,555,300 of record OV179172.1, on the reverse strand, counting down.
GCTGTGTACGAAACGTAGTATGCTTTCCATAATTTCACAAATATTTGACCCTTTAGGTCTCGTTTCTCCTGTTATCATTAGTCTGAAAATGCTCTTACAGAAATTATGGTTGCACAAACTGTCCTGGGATGAGCCGTTAACGCCGGAAATTGAAAATGTATGGTCTGACATAATTAAAAAGTTGCATCACCTTAATAATATTCGCGTTCCACGACGTGTAATAATCGATTCATTCAAACGTCTCGAGTTTCACATTTTTTCTGATGCGTCTGAAAGAGCATACGGCGCATGTCTGTATGTTCGTAGCATTAATGAATCTGGTAAAATTCTTGTTAGATTATTAGCTTCTAAGAGTCGAGTAGCTCCGATAAAGGCTACTACGATTCCCAGACTTGAGCTCTGTGGAGCTTTAGTCGGTGCTCGTCTTTATAATAAGGTAGTGAAGTCATTACGAGTTAAGGCGGCATGTACTACGTTCTGGACTGATTCAACTATATTACTGGGTTGGTTAAAAACGTTGCCGTGTAAATTGCACACATTTGTCCGTAATCGCATTGGTGAGATTTTAGATTTGACCGGCGATTGTGTATGGCGACACGTTCCTACTGAACATAACCCAGCGGATTATATTTCGCGTGGTGTTAGCGTTGAGTCAATTCAGTCACTAGATGTTTGGTGGTCAGGGCCTATTTTTTTAATGGAGCCTGAAGTAAGCTGGCCTTTAAATTCAGTTTATACGAACATGAAATCACTACCAGAAACGCGCACCGAATTATCATGTGTTGCACAAATGGATGAAGTCCATAACGTTAATAATTTCATTCAATTTAATCGTTTTTCTAAATTTAATCGTCTTAGGCGTGCGGTAGCATACATGCTACGATTTATTGATGCATGTAGACGACGGCCACTTGTAAGCAATTATCTTTCCGAAGTTGAGTTATGTAACGCATTGAACGTCATTATTAGAGTGTCTCAGATGGAGTCGTTCAGTGAATATAGTATTTTAGTTAAAAATAAAAGTCTTTCAAAAAAGAGTAATTTGCTTAAATTTAATGTATTTTTTGATGAATTTAAAATTATGCGAGTTGGCGGTCGTCTTGAAAATTCTACATTTACATATTCAAAAAAGCATCCAATTCTCTTACAGTCCACTCATCCTTTTACAATTTTGCTTTTTGAATTTGAACATGAGAAGCTCATGCACGCTGGACCACAATTATTATTAGCATCAATTAGAGAGGTATATTGGCCAATAGGGGGACGTAATTTGGCTAAGGCATGTTATCGTCGCTGCATTAGGTGTTCTCGTATGAAGGGAAAGGTTATAGCACCAATAATGGGTAATTTACCACAGCAGCGCCTATCACCGGGAGGCTTTCCCTTTCAAACTGTTGGCGTAGACTACGCGGGTCCTATTTCTTCCGCTAGTCGTCAAGGACGAGGTTGTCGCATAATGAAGGTTTACATTGTTTTATTCATCTGTTTCACTACCAAGGCAATACATTTAGAACTGGTAGGTGATATGACGAGCTCCAGTTATTTATCAGCCTTACGTAGGTTTATTGCACGTAGAGGTAAACCGGCACAGATGTTCTCTGATAATGGGACAACATTTGTCGGAGCATACAATGATTTGGCAAAGTTTTTAAAGAATAACTCGGATGGATTATCTAGTGACTTAGCAAATGAAGGAATACAATTTCATTTTATTCCTGCCTATTCACCACATTTTGGTGGCATCTGGGAGGCGGGGGTTAAATCAACCAAATTTCATTTGCTGAGAGTGCTGGGAAATTGTAACCTCACTTACGAGGAATTAAATTCAACTTTGGTTCAAATTGAAGCCATTTTAAACTCACGGCCACTCACGCCTTTGTCTTCGCACCCCGACGATATGACGCCGTTAACCCCGGGACATTTTTTGATTGGACGCCCTCTTACTTCGCTGCCAACAAAGGATCTTCAAGATCATAATGCTGCCCATCTCTCCCGCTTCCATCGTATCGAGCAATTGCGACAGCATTTTTGGACAAGGTGGAGCAAAGAGTATGTGTCGGAACTCCAACAACGGACAAAGTGGCAGGCTTCCAACCATCCTTTGAACATCGATTCCCTTGTTTTGTTGAAGGAAGATCATTTGCCTCCCCTCAAGTGGAAGCTAGGCAGAATTATGAGGTTGTACCCTGGTACTGACCAAGTTGCGCGCGTGGCGGAGATCAAAACCTCGACTGGAGTGGTCAGAAGATCTTTCAGCAAGATTTGTCCCCTTCCGATCACTAATACTTAAGTGGTTGAAAGGAAGGCTTTCAACGCCCGGGGGCATGTCGGAGCGCCTACTGCTTTCATCAATGCAATTTTACCACCCATGGACTAATGATGCTACGCGCGAACATTAAGTTAATTAGCGGTTAAGTTTAACTGTACCTATGTAACCTCTCACTCTGATTTTGTCATTGTACGGAATAAACCAAATTAATTCTACTCGACTGTTTTAAATTATTTCTACACCTTTGGAGACTTCTACACAGATCATATAAGAACTTAGTGTCTGAAATTATCTGTGTCTGGGTGTTAATCTATAATCTTATGTATTTAGAAATATATATTTCGTGGAAAACGATATTCTCAAATAATAAGTAGTGAAGTTGATTAACTTAGTACGGAGTCTATGGTGATCAGCGTGACGTTACTTGTCATTTGAAAATGGCGCGAATGTGTTTGCGGTAATGTCACGTGGACAGAGTCGTGCTGGTGCGTGGGAGCTGGGCAGAGCTCAGATTGATTTGGATTTGAGGCACCAACGAAGACACACATCCAGTACGAAACTGTCAGTTACCTATTTGAGTTATGTTTTGCGGTTATGATTGTTAAGTGAGGTTATTACTGCAATGAAGATTGTGATTCTACGGTATGAACTCGACAAAACCTCCATCGGTGTCCGCTCATCGCTCAGCCATCGCTGACGCCGACATATATAAAGTATGTTTATCAGTTGACTAGTATCCAAAGCACAAGCTCTGCTTAGTTTGGGACAAGATGGCGATGTGTGAAAGTTTTTTTTTTGTGATTTTTGAAGTAAAACTTCTTTACGCACGCTTAACTTGGGGAATAAGCTAGTGAACATGTGACAAGAGCGTTACGAAAAGTGTGATCGAGCGAGGCGAACGGCAGTTGACAGGGAGATATAAGTTAGTGAAGATAGAAAGAGAGTTACGTTTCGTATATTACTGTGGCGGCAAGAAAGAGATGCGGGCACACAATTTTTTTCTCTCGTTCTCTCATAGCCGTTACGTTTCGTATATCTAAGCATATTGTGCCTATTGTCTGTATCACACTGTTGGAGCAAGTTTCGTATATCTAAGACACAGTGCGCCTATTGTCTGTATCAAACTGTAGGAGCAAGTTTCGTATATCTAAGACACAGTGCGCCTATTGTCTGTACCACACTGTAGGAGCAAGTTTCGTACATCTAAGACACAGTGCGCCTATTGTCTGTATCATACTGTAGGAGCAAGTTTCGTATATCTAAGACACAGTGCGCCTATTGTCTGTATCACACTGTAGGAGCAAGTTTCGTATATTTAAGACACAGTGCGCCTATTGTCTGTATCACACTGTAGGAGCAAGTTTCGTATATCTAAGACACAGTGCGCCTATTGTCTGTATCATACTGTAGGAGCAAGTTTCGTATATCTAAGACACAGTGCGCCTATTGTCTGTATCATACTGTAGGAGCAAGTTTCGTATATCTAAGACACAGTGCGCCTATTGTCTGTATCATACTGTAGGAGCAAGTTTCGTATATCTAAGACACAGTGCGCCTATTGTCTGTATCATACTGTAGGAGCAAGTTTCGTATATCTAAGACACAGTGCGCCTATTGTCTGTATCATACTGTAGGAGCAAGTTTCGTATATCTAAGACACAGTGCGCGTATTGTCTGTATCATATTGTAGGAGCAAGTTTCGTATAACTAAGACACAGTGCGCCTATTGTCTGTACCACACTGTAGGAGCAAGTTTCGTATATCTAAGACACAGTGCGCCTATTGTCTGTATCACACTGTAGGAGCAAGTTTGGTATATCTAAGACTCAGTGCGCCTATTGTCTATATCATACTGTAGGAGCAAGTTTCGTATATCTAAGACACAGTGTGCCTACTGTCTGTATCACACTGTAGGAGCAAGTTTCGTATATCTAAGACACAGTGCGCCTATTGTCTGTATCATACTGTAGGAGCAACAGAGAGCAGTGCGCGCATATTTTCTTTGAAGAAGTTTTACTTCAATCTTGTGGTAAAGATCATTTTTTTTGTCATGTGTGTATATTTGTAACATACTTACTTCATCATGATATTTTAAGACGTGCCTTCTCAATTTCACTTTTGTATTAAATCCATTTACACACATTTCACATTTATACTTGAATTGCTTGTAGAAGTCACTGTTTCTCTCCCGGTCTATCCATAGCTTCACATCACAGCGTTGTATATCAAACTTTTTTCTCAAAACCTTTTTGGCGTTCTTGTCACAGACTATTCGGTAGTGTATAGATTTATTCTTTTTTGTTACTTTTGTGTTCACCTCATTTTCTTTTTTAATTTCTTGGAGGGAAAATTCATTTGTTTCATTATTAAATGAGTTGTCAGATTCTTCGTTATTTTCTTCCTTGATTACTATTTTTTGCTCAAAATTATCAATATTGTCGTCATGTGAAATGATTATTGCATGATCTGTATGTGTCTTCGTTAATTTTGAAAGGGTCTGTAGAAATATTTTCTGTAAAGAAACAGATTTATGAAGATTTTAATTCATGTCTCACCAAGTATTGTACCTACTTTATTCATCTTTGCCTCATCGTCATCATTCTACTGGCCTGTTGGTCTAGTAATTAGTGACCCTGACTGCTATGCCGGAGGTCGTGGGTTCGATTCCCTCCCAGGACAAATGTTTGTGTGATGAGCATGATCATTTGTTCTGTGTTTGGGTGTAATTTATCTATAGGTAATATGTATGTATTTAGAAATATATAAGTATGTTTATCAGCTGTTTAGTACCCATAACACAAGCTCTGCTTAGCTTGGGACTAGACATTGTTGTGTGAAAGTTATGGAATTTATCTATAACTAGCAGATGTCCCGCGGTTTCACCCGCGTAGGTCCCGTTCCCGTGGGAGTAGAGGAATAAAAAGTAGCCTATGTGTTAATCCAGAGTGTCAGCTAACTCCATTCCAAATTTAATTAAAATCCATTCAGCAGTTTTTACGTGGAAGAGTAACAAACATCCCTGCATCCAAACAAACTTTCGCATTTATAATATTGGTAGGATTTATTAATGTTTATTATTAAGGAAGACTAAATAACAATTAGCCACAAGGTTCGATCTAAGGGTAAGCTACACTTGCCAAGGTCAATCCACGGATGGGTGACATGTTTTTATTTGTATAAAGTAGATTCTCACCAAACACTGCAATGATTGGTAACTCAACAGTCTTTAAATACTGATTAATAAAATAAAAAATAAAAAAACAAATAAAAAAATATTCACAACTTTCCACACAATGCTTTTTAGTCCCAAGTTAAGCTTGAGAGCTTGTGTTATGGGTACTAAACAGCTGATAAACATACTTGTATATTTTTAAATACATACATATTATAGATCAATTACACCCAGACGCAGAACAAATGACCGTGCTCATCGCACAAACATTTGTCCTGGGTGGAAATCAAACCCACAACCTCCGGCATAGCAGTCAGGGTCCCTAACTACTAGACCAACAGGATAGGCAAAATTAAATTAATATTTCCATAATTTCCAAATTACTTACTGGTTTATTTTGATAATGGTATGTCAATATCCGCTGAGCTTCTTCTAGTTTATCTTTGAATATTTTTATCTTTTTCAGTATAGCGATACACTCCCAGCATAGTAGTAATGGGTCAGGCAGTATCTGAAAATAATTAATTTTGATCATCAAATAAAGACTATGGTTCAACCTTTCAACCGTGTCAATTAGAGACACAATAGAAAGACAATGACAGTGCGGACACCGGTGTCCTCTCGGGGTTTAAATTTTTAACCGCTTGTGTTGCATATATTTTTGTCGCATTTACTTATTTAATAAAAATGTAATTTTCCGCTTTTGTAACTAAAACTATAATTTTACATACATATTTAATGAACTGTTTTCTTTTTTATAAATCAATTTTAATTCAAATCAAGACTTAAGTTGCCTGTAGGGGGGAGTCCCTGGTGTCCTGAAATACAAGTTGCGGCTTAGTTTAGGCACCAGTCTCCCACAAATACATTGTAATATTTACTATTTCTGTTTTTCCATTTTTAAGTTTTAGTTATAAGTGTTTTTGTGGAAGCAAATAAACATTTTTATTATTTATTATTATATTTTTATTATATGTGACACATATTTCCGTGTCCCTACGGCTCGTGTCGTATTTCTGCGACAGAGTATTCAAAATATATATTATATATTCAGTATTTTCAAAATACTGACTGTGTGGTACAACTAAAACCACTATCAAATTGAGATATTATTTAAGTAACAAAAACTAAAAATCAATACAATTTTTTATCCTTATTTACTGTAGGTATTATTTTATTGATTTGTAGCAATTTTGGCCCGGCGCTAGGGGCACGGCAACTAATATTTAGCCAAGCGCTTAAAAGGTTAATGAATTAGCTAATGTATATGTTGGGTACGGTACGCTGTACGCATCATCTTTAGATCCCTAACCAAATCGCCATTAGCTTAGGTCTTACTACCTTGCTGCAAGCCGAGTAAGTACGTACCTCAGTACTAATTTTCATCATAAATGAAAAAACAATTTATCAATTCCTTTGGTAATTAGTAAAATAAAGAGTACTTACGGAAAATAATTGTTAAAACATCATCTGCAAATAAATATTGCTTTCTGCTATTTTTAAATATACACACATCAAAAGTGTCTAGGGATCAACATATATTTTTGCAATAACTTTTCTCCTGATTGATATTAATTAAAATTTTCTTTAAGGATTAATCAAATAAAGTGTTTTCGTTTGTCACAGTAACGATAAACCAAGTCACCTTTGCATTAATAAAGAAATTTGCCATTTTCCTAATAAAGGGATTTTTGACATTTGAACCACTAACATTAAAGTTCGAAAAAAAGACTGAAATAACAGTTTTCTTTAAAATTTTATTAAGTAACTTAAACAATTAATAATCCGTGTTTCTACCGCGAACACTAACAACACAAGAACATCGGTTTGGCATACTCAAAATGAGTTCATCCAAATCACGCTGTGGAATGGCCGCCCATGTTCGTTGCAACAACAAAAAAAGGTCTTCTTGCGACTGGATACCCTCCATATTCGGCAGAGCTCTTCTCTGTAGCATATCCCATGCATGCTCAATCGGGTTCAAGTCTGGCGACTGAGCAGGCCAGGGCAGGACATTGATGTTAGCTGCGGCGAGAGTCTGTCTTACAACTCGTGAGGCTTCATCACTCTTCAGGGAACTTAATTAGCGACCAAACAGTCAGAAACCGCTTGCATGAAGTGAACCTTCATTCCCGAATACCGCTACGGGTACCACCTATAGCAATGCACAATCGTAGGATTCGATATCAATGGGCTCTTGAACACAGAAATTGGGCAGAAGAACAATGGCGTTTCGTGTGCTTTTCTGATGAGTCTCGTTTTGGTATGAGACCGGATACAAGACGTATAAGACACTGGAGAACCCCTGGACGCCAACAGCGATTAAAATCCTGCCAGGAAGTCCATCCTTAAAGTGGTGGAACCATCATGGTATGGGCGGGTATTTGGATCGGCGGAAGAACTGAGTTGATTTGGATCAGAGGCAACCTCAACGCTCAAATTTATGCTGAGACGATTGTATCAGACGTCATCGTTCCTCTACAAGTGCAAATCGGTCCCTTATTTCAGTTAATGCATGATAATGCACGACCGCACACCGCAAGAGTTGTAAGACAGACTCTCGCCGCAGCTAACATCAATGTCCTGCCCTGGCCTGCTCAGTCGCCAGACTTGAACCCGATTGAGCATGCATGGAATATGCTACAGAGAAGAGCTCTGCCGAATATGGAGGGTATCCAGTCGCAAGAAGACCTTTTTTTGTTGTTGCAACGAACATGGGCGGCCATTCCACAGCGTGATTTGGATGAACTCATTTTGAGTATACCAAACCGATGTTCTTGTGTTGTTAGTGTTCGCGGTAGAAACACGGATTATTAATTGTTTAAGTTACCCAATAAAATTTTAAAGAAAACTGTTATTTCAGTCTTTTTTTCGAACTTTAATGTTAGTGGTTCAAATGTCAAAAATCCCTTTATTAGGAAAATGGCAAATTTCTTTATTAATGCAAAGGTGACTTGGTTTATCGTTACTGTGACAAACGAAAACACTGTATTTGATGAATCCTTAAAGAAAATTTTAATTAATATCAATCAGGAGAAAAGTTATTGCAAAAATATATGTTGATCCCTAGACACTTTTGATGTGTGTATTATCCATAAAATTGCTTACATTATTTGAAATATTTCTAAACACATCAACATATTCGCCGATCGAAGAAAGGCTGCGATCAGAGCTTAAGCAGGCTTGGCAGAAAGTATCACTGCTTTTATTAGCAAAATCGTACTTTATTTCTTCTATTTCATACATTTTCGGTTAATTTTTCATTGATAATATAAGTGAAAAACTACTGTTTACAATATTTCCTTTCTTTCAGATTTTGGTTCGGAATCGGACAGAATTCTCAGAAATGACATTGACACTTGACAGTTCCAGTCAGCTGTCTCTGTGATGTCTAGTTTTTTTTTTCTGTTGAGCTGCGGCTGCGAGGCTTTTTATACTCAAGACAAAAACCGTAACCGGTTTTCATGGTCGAATCTTGTCATGGCTTTACAATGTTTTCATTAGTATGTAGTGACTATATAATACTACTACTATACTAGTGAAAGTGATGTTTGCAATAGAGAAACGATGATGATGATGAATATTTTTAGGAAAAATAAGAATCAGAATATTTTATTTGTAAACATAATAGAAATTGCCGTTTTGTATGAAGAAATTTAAACGAATTTTTTTCATGTATTTTTTATTTGTATTAATCGAAGTAATCACCCATGCAATCAATGCATCTTTGCCAAAGCAGTGCCAGTTTATTGATGCCCTTCAGAAATCAGCTGGACGGGAGGCAAAAAATTCTTCAAAGGCATTTTGTACTACCTCTCGGGTATTGAATTTTTTTCCCGCCAAGAAGTTATCCAAATTCTGGAAAAAGTAGTAGTCTGTAGGTGCAAGGTCTGGTGAGTAGGGCGGATGACGGAGAGCTTCCAACCCCAGTTCTTGCAACTTGGAGACCGTCTGCTGTGCAGTATGAGGTCGCGCGTTGTCGTGCAGGAGCAGCGGAGACGAGCGATTGACCAATGCTGGTTGGAGATGTGCCAGCTTCTCCATCATTGTGTTCAGTTCTTCACAGTACACATCTGCAGTAATGCTCACCCCGTTTGGTAAGAAGCTGTGATCAATCACATCGGCGCTAGACCACTAAACAGTGACCATCACTTTTTAACCGACTTTCAAAAAAGGAGGAGGTTCTATGTTCGTGTGTATGTATTTTTTTTTTTTTTATGCATGTTATTGATTTCTCCGCCATTTGTGGACCGATTCTCAAAATTATTTTTTTATTTGAAATAGTATACTCCTGAGGTGGTCCCATTTTAATTTGGTGAAGATCTGGTGCTGATCTTCGGAGATATACAACGGAACTCTTCAAAAATAAACAGCAAATCTGTCGTGATTGCTGGAATCGCTTGGATGTTTATTGTTTATACAACATAATGACGTATCATCACGCCTGTATGCTCTGAGGGGTACGCAGGTGGGTACAATATACCTAGATTTCGTCAGTTAGGTATGTTAATTTTAATTTATTAGGGATTAGTGAAAAACCCTATTATGATGACATGTATTGTTAACAATTAACAATATAAAATAAATTCATGGCAAATATTTTTATGGTAACAACTAAAAATGGAAAAATAAAAAACTTTTTTGCAAAAAATAAAACCGACTTCAAAAAAAACACTAAACGGTGTAAAATAACTCTAAATTCGGAAGTCGGTGGCCCATCATGAGTAAGACAAACCCACCAAAGCCACAGACTTCCGAATTTAGAGTTATTTTACACCGTTTAGTGTTTTTTTTGAAGTCGGTTTTATTTTTTGCAAGAAAGTTTTTCTAGGGGTAAGTTTTCGTTTAGGACATTGTTTGGGTGCTGAACCAGGATCCAACCAACTAACCTGTCGCTGTCGGCCGTGGTCGAGAGGATGGTCGGCAGCGTCGAGTCCTGGGACGCGATGGTGTCCTTCTGCGAAACGGTCATCTCGCAGAAGGAGGCTGCGGAAAGGGAGAGGGAGATCACCTCCACTCACCCTGCCCGCAGCAGACGCACCGCGCGTGTGCGGAGGGCGGACAACGCCCTCTTCCAGCCCCCCTGAATGGGTCCAGGGCGACGGACGCGGGGATGTCCGCCACCCCCACGTACATGGACCCGAGGTGGCGGCGCGTCGTGTTCACGCGCGCCCCTCTTAGACGTCGCGAGGGGAGTCTAACACCTCACTCCCCTCGCAGACTTGGCGAGGCCCGCGGGGCCGGCACCAGTCGGGGGTCGCGGAAGTATCTTTCGTTCCCGTGACCCCCGCGCAGGTGTGAGAAGGAACACGGGGTGGTTTTTAGTCAGTAAGAGTCTGACAGACCCCTCCGCCTCCCCGGGCGGGGTCATCCATGAGGATTTTCCACCCCTCAAAAAAAAAAAACAAAAACCAACGTGCTGAGCGCTTGCGGTAATCAAACAGAATCCATCATTTGTGTGTTTGTTGAGCAGCACAAGGGACGTCTCGTCGACACGAACTTCGCGCTGGCGATCATTGACTTCGCGGGGCACCTATTTGTCAAGCTTTTTTACCTTGCCAATTTGACGCAAATGGACCAATATTTTTTGACGCTAACGTCGAAAGCTGCTGCTAATTCAGCCGTAGATTCTGTATCATCAGCTTCCATAATCGCCTTTAATTCGTCATTGTCGACCAAAGTCTTCGGAAGACCGCGAGGTTCATTTTCCAGGTCGAAATTTCCAGAACGGAAGCGAGCTAACCAATAACAGATGGTGCGTTGGTTTGTAGTGTTAGCTCCGTAAACGCCGTTGATGTTGCGTGCCGCTTGTGCCGCGTTGCTGCCACGACGGTACTCATATTCCATAATACTCATATTCCATAATACTCGAATTTTTAACGTATCCACGATGACGAAAAAGATTGAAATGCGATGAAAATTTAACACTAATCAGTAAACAAATCACTACATACTTTTGGTAAAAAAAAACATGTTATTAAAATAAAAATAATTTGAAATTAGAATTCTTTGCCAAACAAAAATTATTTTGATTTGAAATGGCCAGTACTGCAGAACGGCAATTTCATAGGTAAAGACCTAATATGTCTGATACAACTGAGTGTGAAGTGCTAAAGATAGGGTGGATCTAGGTATATTTTGCCCAGAGCCTTACAAATATTTATAAAGGAAGGAAGACAATGATTGAGGCGACTATGAAGATGGTGGCAAATTATTGTTTTTTTTTCATGGGGTATTTTGCTGTAGACTACAGCAAAATACCCAAAATACAGCCTGTAGTCCTAGAGCAGGATGTGATGACAATCCTGTGGAGATGACTTAGTAAATTAAGACCTTCAGTCAGGGTTTAAAAACTTTAAGCACCCCCTGCGGGATACGGGCCTCGTCTTATGGCGTCGCTGGGAGATCGCTGCTCTATTATGTTGCGCCGTCTTTAAATAATTTGGAATGGGGGGGGGGGGGGGGGGAAGCGTCTAGAATAACACAACAAGATAATTATTTATAATTTATTGTAACAGTGAAAATATTCATCATTGACATAATGAGGCTTATGGCTAACGGCTTTCAATTGTACTATACTATTCTAATGAATACACTTTACTATAAAAAGAGGCTCGTAGAAGCAGGAATGCAGAACATTTTATTGTAAATAGAAGTGTAAACATTTTTTTTTATTCAAATTGTTTTATTTCATAATTTAGAAGAATAAAATTGAAACGAAGAACGTGCTCATGTTGTTCATCCCTGCTTCTTTTAGGTTTTTATCATTGACACTGTAGTTTTCAACTAAAATAAAATAATATACTTAACTAAATTAAATCCACATCATTTCTTAAAATAAATTGTTGCAGTGGTTACATACAACTAAGAGTGACAGCAGCTGTGAAAATAGATTATAATAAATTCGGCGTCTATCGAAACAGTAACATGCTTAATTGTACAGACGCCAGCACGTCAAGTTACCCCGATGTGTCAAATTTCTTTGATCGTTTTTCAACTTTATGTCAAACCATTAGGTTAATTTTCAATTGGGAAAATTTGACACATTGGGGTAACTTGACGAGCTGGCGTCTGTACTTTCGTTACAAAATGTGCATAAAAAACAACCTTTTTTAACTTCTGTCTAATGCTATTGTAAATGCAGTTTAAACTAATTGAACATTTATTAAAAACGTTTGATATTTTTTTTAATGTCTCGGTTTTACAGTAGGTATATTTTTTTTTACAGTTTATAGACTTATTGGGATGTAGCCAATTTGAGATAGATCAGAAATTTTTGTTAGTCGGAATTTTCTGAAATAAGTCCTCTTTAATAAACAAGAATAATAGATAAACAACATACAAAGCAAAAAGTGACGTATTGAGAAACTCTTCCTTTTTTTTTGAAGTCAATAAAATATCTTATTTACTAGAACTCATACACGAATAGCATGATAACAGTAGAAAAAAACAGAATTTGTCTATAGAAGAATCGAAAACGTGACAGATTGTAGAAAAAATTCTTTTGTTTTTAGCACGACAATGTCAAAAATGATTAGAACAAATGTGTAGATTTCAATACAGTAGGCCCTATCAGAATAACAGCGCTGCGGTATTTATTGTTTTTCCTGAAATATCTTGGCATCGTGCTGAGATAGGGGCGAAGAGATTTAAAATACTATAGAGCGGGCATGTCAAGGAAATGTCATAGAAAACTTTGATCCCATGTCTCAGTAACGCCATCTAGAATAATATATGAATATTGGAGTGGCAGCGGAGCGTACTAAAAAAAACTCATAGACTTGTATCCAGCAGGACACACTTTTTCGAAAATTTTGTTTGTGATGTCCAGTCTATAGGTATTGAATGTCTTTGGATAGAGGCCTTTTTGGCCTCGCACAGGTCTTTTTTTTATTTAATATTGTTAGATTTAGTTTTATTTTTAAACTGTTAATATCGTGTGCGTTGTCCAAATAAACACATTTTCTTTTCTTTCTTTCTAGATGCAAGAGATTTAAAATACTATAGAGAGAAAATGCGAAAAACAAAATGTCATAGAAATACTCCCATCCCATGTCTCAGTAACGCCATCTAGATAAATATAGCGTGTTTAGAGCGGCAGCGAAGCGCACTAAATTAAACTCATAGACTTGTGTCCATTAGGACACAAGTATCAGATGATTTTTTTTTTCGTGATCTATAGTAAGTATTGAATAAATAAATATAAACAAATATTCCACAACTTTTCACACAACGCCATTTAGTCCCAAGCTAAGCTTGACAGTTTGTGTTATGGGTACTAAACAGCTGATAAACATCCTTATATATTTCTAAATACATACATATTATAGATAAATAACACCCAGACACAGAACAAATGATCGTGTTCATCACACAAACATTTGTCCTGGGTGGGAATCGAACCCACAACCTCCGGCATAGCAGTCAGGATCACTAACTACTAGACCAACAGGCCAGCCAACAACGTCTTTGGTGTAGACTATTCAGTCGACAATAGTCTACAATATCGAGCATCATTTCTTCTATAACTCGGAAGAAATATTTCCACCATACGTTACTTTAGTAAGTAAAGTGTCCCGTACAAACGAATTTTGACTACAGAAGAATGGACAAAGCGACAGATTCGAAATTCAGAAATTTCTTTTGTCTTGAGCATGACGATGTCACAAATGAAGACATGTGTCGATTTTTCAGTCGACAAGAGTCTACAATATCGAGCATCATTTCTTCTATAATCGGAAGAAATGTTTCTACCATACGTTGCTTTAGTAAGGTAAGTGTCCAGTACAAGCGGACTTTGTCTACAGAAGAATGGACAAAGCGACAGATTCGAAATTCAGAAATTTCTTTTGTCTTGAGCACGACAATGTCACAAATGAAGAAATGTGTCGATTTTTCAGTCGACAAGAGTCTACAATATCGAGCATCATTTCTTCTTAAATCGGAAGAAATGTTTCTTACATACGTTATTTCTTACATACGTTACTTTGTAGACTCTTCCGTCAACATACGTGTTTCTATGGTCATAATTCTACGCGGTGCTGCCTGCGTAGCATGAACACTTAGTTTCTTTTCTTCCGAGACACGACAAATTTCTTTCTGTCCAACTTGACATTTCTTCTACCCGAGCATGAGGCGACTCGTCGACAAGCTTTTGTACGTAGAGAAAGAAATTTACATGCTGTCTATAGCAACTGTCAAGTTGCTCTTGTCTAGGTCTCATTTGATGTAGACTGTTTGACACTTGTTGACAGGAAATGTTTCGAAAAGAACAGTCAAAAGTGGAGAAAATAGGTACGCACTTCATGCTCGGCATTGTTGATTCTTGTATAGTGACGAATCGATATATAACTTCTCATCTTTCTTGACATTGCCATGCTCGAGACGAAAGAAATGTCTATATAATCTGTCACGTTGCCGATTCGTCTGTAGACAAAGGCCGTTTCTTCGGTGTTCAATGTGTTCATGCTACGCAGGCTGGTGTTCGGATGTGATTTCTTCGTCCACTTCCATGTTTGGATCTCTAACGGTCATTTTAACAGTTTCTCTAGACCTTTTTAACTTTTTTTTGTGTCCATTTACTGCGTATTTTTCTTTATACACTACATGCGGAGGGATTTCTTCATCTAATCCCAAAGGATCTCTAGCGGACATTTTTACAATTTCTATAGACCTCTTTAAGTTTTTAATTGATTTTGTCTCTTTATACACTACACTGGGATAAGCTTCTTCCTCTACTTCCAATTTTGGAACTCCAACGGTTACTTTCACAGACTCTTTGGATCCTCTCAAGGTAATCTGCTCTTTGGTTGGGTTTATGAATGGTTTTAATGGTATGTAAGGAGTTTTTATTTCGTTTTTTATCTCTACTGTCTCTGGTGCTTCTTTTTCGGACCATACCATTGTGATATATGGCTGTACTGGCTCCTTCGGTATCTGCAGTGCATCTAAAATCAGAAAGTATTATTTACACTAGCTGCCTCAGCTAACTTCAATCCGCCTTAGAATCTATTTATGTCGTGTAACAATGGACCGGGAAGGCATTTGTCACTTGTCATGTCATCAAAGATGGCGCTGCATTTAAAAAAAAATAACTGTCGTCAAGTTTTCATAAATTTTGCGAAATTGGTCTAGCCGTTCGTGCGTGATGCCGTGACCAAGGAAAAAGGGATTCCTTTTTATATATATAGATTACTAGCAGAAGTCACGCGGTTTCACCCGCGTAGTTCCTGTTCCCGTGGGATTACAGGGATAAAAAGTAGCCTATGACATCCGGGAATAGTGTAGCTTTCCACCAGTGCAATCATTTTTAAAATTGGATCCTGTCTGTGAGACCCTAACCACCGGTAGCTTGGACCCTGCTCCCGCCATCGGTGGTCTACTATTTTTTATATTTTTAAATGTTTTTATATCTTTTTTGTATCAATATTTAAAAATATAATTTATATGTATCTACAGACGCCAGCACGTCAAGTTACCCCAATATGTTAAATTTCTTTGATCGTTTTTCAACTTTATGTCAAACAGAATAAGGTTCATATTCAATTGGGAAAATTTGACAAATTGGGGTAACTTGATGTGCTGGCGTCTGTACAAAAAATAAATGGAAATAATAATAATAATAATAATAATAAATTTATTTCAGTAACTATAAAACATCTACAATATACAATCATTCATACATAGAGGCCTCCTTTTAAGTATGAAGATAGGTACCTGTGTTAATAGACCTCGCTCTTCTAAAACAAAACAATAATTATAATGTAGGAGTGTACATACAAAAATAATTCAACCTATATCTAGGAAGGCGTGCGTATGTGTGTGTGTGTTTTGTGTGTGTATGTGTCTGCGTGTTTGTGTCTATGTGTATGTGCATGTGTGTCGGCTTTCATAAAATTATTTTACGATACTTCATAAAAGAGCTTCAATATCGTCATAGCTCTTGCATTTTAACCAGTCTGTTAAAGATTTTTTACAATCTCCATAAGTCATGGGGTAAATATTTAAAAATTTATTCAATTGGTTGTAGATGGAAGCGGATTGTCTGATGAACTGTCTTTTAATGAATATGAACCTTATTCTCTTTAACATAAAGTTAAAAACAATCGAAGAAATTCGACACATTGGGGTAACTTGATGTGCTGGCGTCTGTACAACACGAAAAATCTCCGAAGTGACAGAGTGTACAAACATTTAGTTTCTTTTCAGCACGACAATGTAAAGAACGAAGAGAAGAGATTAGTCTACAATATCGAGCAATTATTTCTTCTATAATCGGCCGGAATATTTCTGCTGCATAGCCCCAACTCTCCAATACAACTTTTTATGTGTAATACCGCGTCTGTAGTTAGCTGGATACTTTATGTGGGTATGATATCGTGAAAAGGGAGGAACATTGTATAACAGGAAACCGGGCAAACGCGCTATTTGATTTGACCAATTAGAGCGCGCGGTTTCGGTGAGATGACCGTGAGGTGGTATGGTATTATACGTTTCAAATGAGAATGTTGTGACGTCTTAGCTGTCAATTCGAATAAATTGGGTGACTTCCGTAAAACAAGGTTTTTTCTAAATATAATTTATTTACGAATAATTTTCTAAATTGTACTCTCAAAGTATTTGTCTACATTGAAGATAATCTCTCGAGCCCTCTCATCTCATGCAAAACAGAGCCTCGTTCACACATTTTCGAGCAGTCAGGGAGATGAAAACAAAAACAAATATCAACAACAACAACAACAAACGACCGTGTAGCAAACAGAATTAATAAATAAAACATAAGCACTCCACAACTTTTTTCATTTCGAATAACTGCGACTCGAAGTAAAACAAAAAAAAATATAATTGATACGCGATTAAGGTTTCGTTGCAGGCCGTACTTTTCAAGCGACATTTGACAGCTAGAGGTCATTGACGTTCCTATTCTTATTTGAAACGCATAGTACCTCTCAAAACTCCGTTACTTATACACCGATTTGGAAATTTCATTTTTTAATTGTATACTACCCATGTGATCTTATATGAATTTTATTAAAATCAGTTTAGAAGTTTTCTTGTAATATCAAAATAAATTAAATCTAATAAAACACCAAGATAAACAAAAAATATATAAAAAAACACAATAGAATACAATTAATCTTTCAATCGTGTCAATTAGAGACACAATAGAAAGACAATGACAGCGCGGACACCGGTTTCCTCCTTGGGGTTTAATGAATTAATAAGGAATGAAAAAAAACCACCAAAGCCACAGACTTCCGAAACTAAATTATTCTACGCCTGGTTAGTGTTTTTTTATCAAGTTTTTTTTTTTAATAATATTATAAACCAGTGCTTGACTGCAACTGCAATCCCACCTGATGGTAAGCAGAGATGCAATCAGTGATGGTGAAGCGCACTAGTTTATTAAGAGCCTATTCACTCTAGCCTTGAAGACACCTAAATTATAACCGCCGGGAAGACCGCAGCTGGCAAGTTGTTCCAGTCCTTCGATGTACGCGGTATAAACGACGAAGCGAAACGCTTTGTCCGAATCGTGGGAGTGCCAACGATGTAAGGGTGGACACTCGCCGTACGCCTCTCCACTGAGTCCAAAGCTGCTAGATGACATCTGGCAGCACCAGCCCATATGTGGCTGCAGTACTCCACACACGAACGGACCTGTGCTTTGTATTAGTACATTAGAAGCTGACCAGGTGTGAAGTACCGCCGGACCTTTGCGAGAACGCCGAGTTTTCTAGCAGCAACCTTGGCTTTGGACTCAATGAACCGCCCAAAGTTTAAGTTGGTTGTATTTTTTTTCTTTCAACATAAATTCCTACTATTAAACCCCAAGAGGACACCGGTGTCCGCATTGTCATTGTCTTTCTATTGTGTTTCTAATTGACACGATTGAAAGGTGTACAAAAAAAATAAAAAACGGTACACTCACCAAGTTGTGGTATGGTCGAGGGCTGTACGAGGGCATCAAAGTCATAAGAATTACTGGTCACTTCACATTTACCCTTAACGTTAATTGGCGGGTCTAACTTCAATGGGCTTTGCAACAAGTCTATTAATGATACTTTCAGTATGTCCTGTTGCAGTGTCGGTTCATTTTGTGGCCTGGTCTGCCGTGGTGAGGGTGGTTTTTCCGGCAGTGGCGATTTAGGAGCATTTGAGGGTAAATTCAAGTCCAGCGTCTGTACTGTAATTAGGTTTAGGGAAGACAGGCCTTCGAGGACCTAAAACAAATAATTGTTAATAAAAATTATGAAAAAAAAAAAAACAAAAGTCTAGTGGACTAAAATTTAACTTTTTAATCCTTCATCTAGATTAGGTAGGTACTAGAAAATAATCGACGTCATATTTTTCTTTTTTCACGTAAGTAATCAAAAAATAACGGCGATACAACGAATCAAAATGTCTCATGACGTCACGATCCTGTACAGTTTATACTGAATAATGACGTCACAACTTCACAAGCCCCCTCCTCAAATCAATCTCAGTGGTTTTCCATCAATTTGAAAAAAGCAAAATAATACTTGTGTATAATGTTAATATTCAATCATACACCACCGTCCACATCCCTATGGTGCTATACTATAAAAATCTTGCTGTAAAAAAAATAGTTCAATCAATCAATCAATGAAAGAAGAAGAAGAAGAAATGATGATGTGTGTTGAAGTGATGTGGTAGGCATTGAAGTTCACTTCACTCAAGTCTTCGATCTTTGTGTAGATTGAGACTTGTTCACTGATGTGGTCAATGATATTATAAGTCAAAAGCTGTAGATAGGTTATAAGCGTTCAGCAAGCGACACGTTAAAATGTGGCTAACTAGCCACACTTGACCTCAGTGTCGCGTCGCGCCGTCAACGGACGCCTGCGTGCGTTAGTGAAGATCGAATGTTGTTTAGGTAACCTATCTACACCTTTTTACTTATAATATCATTGGTTGTAGTTCATTATTTCTGAACTAGCAGACGTCCCGCGGTTACACCCGCGTTGGTGCCGTTCCCGTGGGAATACAGGGATAAAAGTAGCCTATGTGTTAATCCACGGTGTCAGCTAACTCCATACTAAATTTTATTTAAATCCATGCAGTAGTTTTTACGTGAAAGAGTTACAAACATGCATTCATCCATCCTCACAAACTTTCGCGTTTATAATATTAGTGGGGTAAGATAAGAAGTATTCGTGACAGCTCAATATTGGCGAATGTTGCCTTGACGACGGTACTCTGGATCATTTCTTGTTCTCATGTCCTTTGAATTTCCGAATTCTCCGATCCCTCGACTTGAATCATAGGCTTCTCAAAATTATAATCACTCTTCCTACTTACTTTCATTCTCTTCTGAAGTCCTGACCAAATTTTCCCCTAAACTTGTGCAAGTCTTGTCAAAATGTTTAAATGACTGACTACACATTCTGTACATAGAATAGTAACTTTGACCAAAAAATATTGCTGGGCAAAATCTTTTCATTTTCATCTTTAAAAAAAGATGGTTTTTTATTGGGCGCAATGAAAAGCGCGGAACTTGCAGTCAGCTGAGAGTACGGCCGGCCGCGGCCACTCGCGCGTGGTCATTGACTCACCCGCCCGCTTGTGTTTAGTTAGTATCTATTGCATTTTTGTAACTTCAAATGCGTAATTTGTTTTGAAAATCGATAATTTTGGTAATGTATATTCGGAAGAAAGTTAACTAATGATACTTGGAACGATTTTGAAAAAAAAATGTTAAAATTACATTTCACTTTGACCTTTAATATCTCCAGAACCACTGAATTCCTAGGTATGTTGTAGAAGAAAAAAAATATCCCAGTGATGGGTAGAATATGTAGTTTTCGTAACTTTAAGGGTCTTTTACACCCTGTATTAATTTATGTACACATATTACCTATACACATACTAAAAAAAAATCTATGTTTACTAACAAGAAATTGTGTGTCCTTTCAGTTACTAAGGGTCAACTCACACCAAAAGAGCGTCGAAGCGCAGCGAAACGTTGCGCAGCTTCAGTGTCATATGAATTTTAACTTTATATTCATTATTGTAATACTTATTCTCGCATGCTTGCACCGTTAATGGAATTCGCTGGAATTCCCGCGGCGCCGCGGGCATCCGTGCGACCTGTTCGAGTTTCTCATGCGATACTAAGTATTATAGTAAAGAAAATAAAGTTAAAATTCATATGACACTGAAACTGCGCAACGCTTCGCTGCGCTTCGACACTCCTTTGGTGTGAGTTGACCCTAGCAGTTATCTACCACAAAGTGGCCTCCTACGTCAGAAATAATTCCTCGAAAAAAATAAGTAAATTATATTTTGCAATGTGCTTATTAAGCCATTTCATAATATTAAGATACCCCATTTGAAGTACAAGCTTCAATTTGAGATTTCGACCCCCTGAAAAACATTGATCCCCAATTTTTTTAGGGTGTCTTTTGACAGACAGACAGACGGACAGACAGACAACAAAGTGATCTTAAAAGGGTTCTGTTTTTATCCTTTGGAGGTCGGAACCCAAAAAAAACAACATGATACTCACAGTAGTTTTGCCTTTCAAGGACTGTTTCAGAATTTCATTTGCTTGCTTCAATTTAGTTTGAAATTTTTTAATCTTATCAACTGTATATTCACATTCCCAGCAGATGAGGTACTGAGCTGTATCCTGGAAGAGAAGTAATATTTCAAAATACAAAACAGATGTAAATCTTTAATTATGTTTTATACAATCTTTCATTAATCATCTCCCATAGAACAGGGAGTATCCTCCGACCAGTCGGGTGTTGTGTCTGGTGGACTACTACTACCTGACGGTTGTTGTCGGGTACGTGTATACGTTCAAATCATGCGGATAACTTTGATACCGCGATGTAGGATGTCACTCGTTAGTTCGTATGTGGCGAGATAGATGTCGCTACAAATCTATGTACTTACACCTTAACTGTATTATATGGAAACTCAAAAGTAACTAAACTTAACACTAAATAACTAAAAAGCATCGAAAAATAAGTTTAAAATGCGTTTCAAATAAGAATAGTATCGACTTTGCGCCTCTTACCTACATGACAACTTCGCTGTTCGCCAACAGGTAAGGCAGAGGCTTACAATGCATTCCAAATAAGAGTAGGATCGTTTGCGCTATGTTGTGACGTCAAAGACGTAAATTCAAATCAACTAGGTAGTATCAGCAAAACAAGATATTTTGTAAATTTCATTTGTTTACAAATTATGAACAAATAAATTTCTAAATTGTGCTGTTTCTCAGCCTCAAAGTATTTGTCTAGATTGGGACTGACTTTTTACTCATTTACTCATTTTCACAACAGTTTTACTCATTTTCAAGCAGTCAGCGAGACAAAAACATAAAACAAAGAACCGCATAACAAACATAATTAACAAATAAAACATAAGCACTTCACAAGGCACACCAACAATGACAAAATGGCAGTTGGCATCTTCATACTTTCTGGTGATTTGATGCCAACAAAATTTTATTTTATTTGGAAAAATTATGACTTATTAATTTAAGACGTTTTCCCATTTTGAATAACTGCGAATCAGTAAAACAAAAGAAAACATTATTGATACTCGGTAAGTATAAGTTTTCGTTGCAGACCATACTTTTCAAGTGACATCTGACAGATAGAGGTCATTAACTTTCCTGTTCTTATTTGAAACGCATTGTACCTGTAGTGCCTACACCCACATTTCGCTAATTAGGTATGTTTAACTTCAACTTCAACTCTTCTTTGGCGTTTGTGGATGTTTAAGTCTTATCATGTTAACAAAATACCGTGTTGTTATTAAATAAACCTGGTGTCAGAGTTCATATATAAGCCAACGATTCATTACAACCATATAAAGACTTCTTTTAACATTGTTAAATTCTAAAAAGAATATGAGCAAAACAACAACTTACTTTAGTTTTAAAAAACATTTCTGGACACAGTAAAGCAAAAAGGTATTTAACCTGAGCTTTTAATGGTCTCAATTTCCTGTTCTGTTGTAAGCAGGTGTAGCATCTTAAACTATTCATTTTTTTTAAATTTCAAATATGTTTCATACTTTTACGCACTGAATGTAAACCAAAATATTGAGACTGCAGCATTTGACAGTTCAACAGTTATTTAGTTGACAGTTTTGACATTGACATCGATATTTTTTTGTTTAGTGTTGCTCGCAGTCGATTTCAGATGCCAATTACGGTTTATGTTCTCTTTTCAATCACTACAAATAAAATCAAACAAGTTTTTTTTATTAAAGCCAACCATGTGGGTATAATACTATTGTACAGCTTGGCAAAAAAGAGTGTGGAATAAATGAGGTCGCTAGTATCGCTCATGTGGCCACCCTGAATAGTACGACTTAACAGGTTTGATACTTGTTATTTTTTCCCAAAGCTAAGTGGGTGGTTCTGTCTGTCGGATGCTACGCAAACACCATGGAAGGCTTCAATGTCCAGTATTAACACTATTATTAGTGGGTTTATTATGTATATGAAGCAAAAGAAGTATGTAAGAATGCATATGCATATGCTACGATTCTTACATACTTCTTTTGCTTCGTATGCGCTCTCTAGTTTCTGCCTACCAGCGTGGGAAAGAGGCGTGAGATAATATACCTATGTATGTTATAGTGGGCACTGAAGCCTTGCACGAAAGTGATGCATTAGGTATACACAGACAGATATAATCATGCGCTCGAGAGCAGTCTAACCGTAAGATTGTTAGGAATTAACGACAATAGTTTGTTTACAGGGATAATGAAAGAACACGTTTTTTTAAGTTTTATTTGAATACCAAAAATTTAATCAGACGAATCGAACACACTACCATCAAATATTCGATCCTGGAAAAGCTCACATGTTGGCTAGAGCTTCCTGCAACTTCTGAAACACTAGTATAATTAGATTCACGTCACAATGATAAGGTGGTAACTTTCTTCAAGCGACCTTTGAAGTTTTCCCGGTGTTTAAAAACATCTTATTTTTTACCTTCCTTAAACATTTTTCTTACTGTGTTGACAGATTTACCTAAAACAAAAAGATGCGGCATTTTATTATTAATTCCCTATTTTTTATCTTCAAGTATCAAATATTGGTATACGAGGCTCTTTAAACTACAAAACATAACCTTAAATTTCAATTTTTGTAAACAAGACAAATCGTTACTTAAATCTGTATATCAACAAAACTACGCATTGAAAACATTTAGAAAAACTTATTTAATGTACAATGATTTAATTACAGTAGATAAATACCTGTTCTAGCGGCAGTTCTTCGATAAACATTCCTGATATCGGACAAAACTTGTCCCGCTTCAGATTTGGCCAAACAACACAAAAAGACGAGGTAAATCACTGCTCTGATACAACTACGAATGGTTTTATTAACTTTTAATCGTTAATTTTGCAACGAAACTTAATAATTTTGTTAAATCTATGAAAAACGACGAGGATTTACGCACTTTTGACACATGATGTACTAGCACTAGACAAATAAATCAATGTTGCCACAACCATCCACTTTTAGTTTCAACTGTCACCGCGTCAGACTCTTTTTTGCCAAGCTGTACTACTCACTAGTTTTGTAATCGCTCTAATTTAGATAAATATGCTTGTGCCTAAAGTGGGTTATCGTCAATAGTGCGTGGTCAATAGTGTGTGGGTGGGGATCGAACTCATTACCTTTTGATCACCAGATGGAACATTATCCCTGTAATAGCGTTGTGCACCTATTGTGCAGTTACATTTCTTGTTTATTTTCGTGTTTTATGACACAGAAAACTTGAGAGACCAGTCTTTTAGGTTTCAGCAGTTGACCCGTGGTTGACCCTAAACCAACTTTTTTTTCTGTAGCAACACTTGGTAAGGAAGCCATTTTGTGGTGTCGCAGTGCAGAGAAACGTTCTTCATTAATTTTCGTCTATTTTACATGGGAGTATTACTTTTTGTTGTGATACAAAAAAATAATCACGACAATAAATAGTTTTGAATTATTTATTTAAAAGTTTTAAAGTTAACAAAATGGAGCAGGACGTAGATACAGGATATAGAACGGTGTGCAGCGCTTGCCTGAGCAGCGACCGCGATCTATTTGATTTGAATAATTTACCCCAAGTTTATCAAGTATTTCGTTTGCTGATGTATGATTTCGCGGGCGACAGAGTAAGTTCAAATATATTTTCAACTTTCATAACTTAAAACGTTCGTTTTGCTAAGCATTACGTAAATAATAAGGTCAACCTGAACAGTTAGGTCTCTAAAAATAGTTGGAGTAAATAGATTTCCATTTTACAACTATAATTTTATTATTATTTTAGTTATCAATACGGGAATCGTTCCAAATATTTCACGTCATCTTTATTTATCTTTTGATTTTTCGTGACATAGGTACTTTTTCAGTATTTCACGGATTAAATTACATAAAGTATTTTTTTTTCTCAAACAATCATTGCTAATTGCTCTTTAGTTATATGTTTTATTTTCCTTCATCATCAACATTCAGTTCTTCACTGATGATTATAATCAAAAACATTCAAAACTTATTAAAGAGGGAATATCACAAACAAAATTTATTCATACAATGTTTGTGTTTAATAGACACAAGGAAATTAGTCAAGTTCAGTATGCTCCGCTGCTGGTCCAATATGACCGCAATCTCGCACAGATCACAGTTTTTCTATGATATTTCTTTGCATATCTTCTCTATTCATTTTCTAAATCTCATTGATTTTAACCTTTTAAGCGCTTGGCTAAATATTAGTTGCCGTGCCCCTAGCGCGGCACCAAAATTGCTTCAAATCAATAAAATAATACCTACAGTAAATAAGGAGATACAATTGTTGTATTGATTTTTAGTTATTGTTACATAAATAATATCTCAATTCGATAATGGTTTTAGTTGTACCACACAGTCAGTATTTTGAAAATAAAACAATAACAACACACACACACACACACACACATAGCGGTCAAACTTATAACATCCCTCTTTTTGTGTCGGGGGTTAAAAAGGTGTAGATGGGTTACCTAAACAACATTCAATCTTCAAAAACGGCACACTAACGCACGTACGCGTCCGTTAACGGCGCGTCGCGCAATTGAGATCAAGTGTGGCTAGTTAGCCACATTTCAACGTGTCGCTTGCTGAGCGCTTCTAACCTATCTACACCTTTTTACTTATAATATCATTGTAAAATATGTATATAATTACTTTTTCAGTTTGGTGAGTCAATACCGGAGTTAGACCAGCTGGTCTGCTGGGAATGTCTGGCTCTAATGAAGAGGTTCTACAAGTTCAAATGGCAAGTGCACAGTGCACAGGAGCATTTGAGGGTGTTGGCGCTCAGTAGATCACAGGAGGTATGTGTAGCTTTTTGATTTTTCTTATGTCACTACTAGTATGATCACCGGAGAAACGGGTATGGCGATGGTCATTCAACAAAGTAACAGGTAGTAGTAACATTTCTGCCGATTGTGAAACAATTAATGCTCGATATTGTAAACTATTATCGACTGTAGAATCGACACATTTAATCTCTTCATTCAGAGCAGCGGTGGTGGTGGTCTTATTAAAGTTTTTATTTAGGTTAAGCCATTTTGTCACTTCGTTTATCATTGTCATTAGCATAGGCAAATATCTTAGAATTAGGGAGGAACATGTGACAAAGGAGGTTTTGATAAATTTGGAGCAAAACTGGACCCAAAACGCTTCCTTGGAAACCCCTTAGGATATGATTTCGACACCACCGAAGAGTGTATCAATTTTGCTTTTTTAGGTATGGTTTTTGGGATAATCTTCAAAGATTTTAAGAGAGATCCCTGTGATTCCAATCAATTCCAGCTTAGCTATTAGAATGGAAACACAAAACTGTGTCAAAAGCCTTAAAAAGGTCTAAAAATATACCCTTTAGACAAAACTTCAGTGTGAAAGCCAGATTAACAGCTAGTAAAAAACAATCATAAGGTGCCTAGTGGCTGCGCCAATTTAGTTCAGTTTAGTAACAATCTAAAAAGCTAGTGCCTGACACGGCCGTAAAACAGCTAGAATGTGATAATCTGTGTGTGTGCATATGTGTCTGTGTATTTATTTACTTACTTATTTTAAAATAGAGTACTAGTTACTACATACCTACCATTGAATTAGAAAAGATATGGCAACGAAATTCTCATTCAACTAACGCTTCAATTTCGTTTCACTTACACAAACAAATGTACTTAAATTGCAACGAGACACTCACTCACTCTCATATTCGAAGCTAGTTCGATTAGGTGCATCAAGGTCACGGGGTGGAGTCAACATGTCGCCGCCGCGCGTGCGAGCGCGAAGTGTTATTTGTTAGAACTTGTAAAACAGTAAATGAGAATATTTATTTCTACTCACCAATGAAAAGTTATTCCAGTATCACTATTCCTGCTTTCTTTGCATTACCTGCACCACTTCCACCAACGTTTATAACCAAATAATGAAATGTCAAACGCTTTGATCAATGCGACCTTCCGTCACTGAGCGCGCGGTAGACTAGTTCGCGAAAAAAGATACTTTCAAAGTCACGCCTACTCGGGGTTACTTTTCGGGGTGCTACTTTTTGAGTGCAATGCTGTTTCCATATTATATTTTCTACATACATCAATTCACGCCTTTTTACCATGAGGGTAGGCAGAAACTATAGAGCGCCATGTACGATTCATACATTCTTCTTTTTCATCATTTACATTCATACATGTTGTCATACACACACTAAGTATCTGACCTTTCTGAAGAACCTCACCAATATGGTCTATGTATACCCTTCTATAGGGCGTCCTCTCCCAGCATTCCACTTCATATCATGGAATTACATCAGAGAATTGTTTTTTTTTTTCAGAGCATGGACCACACATACATGTCTCAGTCCCTATCTTGCTTAGAAATGGAGACGAAAGCGGAATATGACAAGATCTTCTTCGATTTTTCCGCCGCGCCTGAAGACCAAGGCTATATAATAAGTGACCCGCAGAACGTCAAAAGTGAAAGTTATGATCAAGTTATCCGGGATTCTAAAATATTGGATATTGAAGACCATATTTTGGAAGGTAGGATATTATTTTTGTTGGAATTTATTACGAAACTAGAAATGCTATGATATTGACACTTCTTTTACATATTTTTTTTATATTAAATAGCGAACGTCAGTATTACCTCGGGAACGGGAACTTGGGGAGGGAATACAGTTTTTTTGAAACTAAATGGCACTAAATTGCATTTCCAAAGTGACTGATCCCTGAGAAGAAATGCCGCAAGAAACTCAGGGGTCATGGTATCTTTTAAAGTCCAGACATAAGATTGTATTGATTTATTGTGCGAGTCTCACGATGCAAGGCAAAGTCTGGAAAAGCCTTTTGAGGAAAGAATCAATTCAGCTTTGAGTTGACCTGTACCGACAGACGGCATGCATGCTTCAGCCATCGAAAAGAAAGAAAGAGACAACTATTGGCCGCACGTTCGCTTCATCTCTCTCACACTTTCTTTCCAGTATTTACTTCACGGCTGGATAAGGAACACTCTTCTTATTAGTCAGTTGCTTTTGCTTGAGTTAAGTTAGTTTTATTGTCGGTAGCTATATATTACTGGTATTCTGTATGTTGAGTGTGCTAGCTAACATGTAGTGAATAACTTATTTTAATTATTTTGTAATTATAACTTATTTTACTGTGTAAATTCAAGTTCTTCTAACTTATCAGACAGATGTGTTGCTGGGGAGTTTGTTCCGCCACTTCTTCTTCCCAGCAAAAACACTAGGAAGTGGCGAAGGGTGGGCTTTTTGGGGGACTGTCTTATGTAATTTCGACGTTCAAAAAGTGCTGATCCTCAGCCTAATTTGAATAAATGACTTTTGATTTTGATTTTTCCTTGACTGACTCTTGTATTTTTTCCCTAACGCGCCAAAAGAAGTATTACTTCAATATCAGTATAAATACGTCCTTGTTTCAGTCCCAGAGATAGTGCTGGAGAACCCAGTGACGGGTGTCATGTCACACATTGTCGTAGGTACCGACGCCCTTGTGTCTTCAGACCCGATGACCCACAGCATACAAGGCGCGATGCCTCACCTTACGATTGGGTGAGTCCTACATGAATAAAAAAAAAAATGAAAAAGTGTTTTTTTGTAACTTAAGGCAAATACATAACAGTTTACTTCTGCCAAACTACAGAGCAGTTTGTTGGCAGACGTAGCTCCCATGATACACTCAATATTAACGAATGTACGTTCACTTTTCCATTTACAAAATAAAATTACAATAATAATCTGACCACAACCAAATTACTGCAGGATACTACAAACATGCTAAACTACTAGATTTAAATTTTAAATTACAGATTTGAGAAATTGCTGAGGTTTTCACTAAAGTTAGACAAAAGATAAGATTCAACTTTGTTTTTAAATGTTCTTTTTGTTACATCAGTTTCAAATGGTAGGCTGTTAAAAATACGTGGTACTAAATATTTTTTACATCTCTGCCCGAAGTAATTATTATAAGTGGGTACTTTTATCCGCTCGCCGTCGACAGGGAGTTCATGCTCACACACTGAAGCCGAAATGGTCCCGTACAGTGCGGTTTCAGACGAATTTCCTCCCGCGTACACTTGGACTGTGGAATGAGCTCCCTGCCGAGGTTTTCTCAGAGGGCTACAGTATGGGGTTCTTCAAAAGGGGAGTAAATAGGTTTTTGAAGGGTCGGCAACGCGCGTTTGGCGCCCCTGGTGTTACAAGTGTCCATAGGCTACGGTAACCGCTTACCATCAGGCGGGCCGTAAGTCTTTTCTAATCAAGTGCAGCTTCCAATTTAATCAGATGCAGTTTTCAGTTTATCAGATGCAGTTTTCAAACTTACCTATTGGTGAGCAATGTGGACTGTAGTTATTAGGATGGGTAGGATATGGTAAAAACACTGTTAGTGTATTACAATTGCTATTTAATACCAGAACAAACTGTGTACAGACGCCAGCACATCAAGTTACCCCAATGTGTCAAATTTTCCCAATTGAATATGAGCCTTATTCTGT
The DNA here is from genome assembly GCA_921972225.1 of Euplexia lucipara. Taxonomy (NCBI): domain Eukaryota; kingdom Metazoa; phylum Arthropoda; class Insecta; order Lepidoptera; family Noctuidae; genus Euplexia; species Euplexia lucipara. The sequence goes on along the minus strand of OV179172.1, from coordinate 5,525,825 downwards.
GTAACATAAAGTTGAAAACCGATCAAAGAACACATTGTGGTAACTTGATGTGCTAGCGTCTGTACATGGGCTATTAGACAAAATTTTAGTTTTTAGTACCTCATCTAGATTCCAAGAAAATATTCGACACGTATTCTTTCTTTTTTCACGTAATCAAAAAATAACGGTTATACATAGAGTTATAATGTCGCATGACGCCACTAGCCAGTACAGTTTATGCTAGCTAATGACGTTACAAGCCCCCACTCATCAACTTTAATGCGCAGTTTTATAAGCAGTTTTCCATCAATTTGAAAAATAAAAAAATATGTGCCGAAAAAAATCATGTTATCTAGATGAGAGATTAAAAACTAAATTGCTGTCAAATATCCCATTGGATCACTGACACTTGACAACATTAGAAAAAGTCACAAACAAAAGAACAACCATTCAAAATAAATATAGGTTATAAAAAAGGTTGCATTCCAGCCAGTCTCCAACAAACCAGATACAGTTTTCAGTATAGCCAGATGCAGCTTTTAGTCTTGTCAGATGCAACGTCCAATCTAATCAGATGCAGCCTCTAGTCTTACCAGATGCAGCTTTTAGTCTAACAGATGCAGCTTTTAGTCTTGTCAGATGCAACGTCCTATCTAATCAGATGCAGCCTCTAGTATTACCAGATGCAGCTTTTAGTCTAACAGATGCAGCTTTTAGTCTTGTCAGATGCAGCGTGCAATCTCGTCAGATGCAGCCTCTAGTCTTACCAGATGCAGCTTTTAGTCTAACAGATGCAGCTTTTAGTCTTGTCAGATGCAGCGTCCAATCTCGTCAGATGCAGCCTCATGTCTTACCAGATGCAGCTTTTAGTCTAACAGATGCAGCTTTTAGTCTTGTAAGATGCAGCGTCAATCTCATCAGATGCAGCCTCCAGTCTTACCAGATGCAGCTTTTAGTCTAACAGATGCAGCTTTTAGTCTTGTCAGATGCAGCGTCCAATCTCATCAGATGCAGCCTCTAGTCTTACCAGATGCAGCTTTTAGTCTAACAGATGCAGCATTCAGTCTTGTCAGATGCAGCGTCCTCATCAGATGCAGCCTCTAGTCTTACCAAATGCAGCTTTTAATCTAATCAGATACAGCCTCTAGTGTAATCAGATGCAGCTTCAAGACTAACCAGATGCTTTGCTGCAGCTTCCAAACTTACTAGACGCAGCTTCCATTCTTACTAGATAATTTATTTATTTCATTGTAAAGAAGGCTTACAGACTAACAATCCAATGAAATAAAGTATATAGGGTGTCTGGTCATTAGTGACCGATACTTAAACACGTGATTCTATTCATGAATACAAATAACTTTCCCAAAGAAACTTTTTTTATACTCATTCTTTTTCAACTTTCAATTAATTCAATTAGCGTGCGCCTGTGTTCGATCACATTAGGAACGAATCGGCACGATCTGTCAGCTGATAGTCTGACCTCGGGAAGGGCAAAATCTACTAGTAGTAGTAGCGTCACACGCTCCCCCGCCACCTCCACCGTTTGTGCAGTACTCGAGTACTGCACAAACGTCTATCGTCGTCAATCTACTACTAGTAGATTTTGCCCTTCCCGAGGTCAGACTATCAGCTGACAGATCGTGCCGATTCGTTCCTAATGTGATCGAACACAGGCGCACGCGCTGGATTTTCAAACAGCGTTATAAGTTATTGTGTATAAAAAAAAAATCTTTGGGAAAGTTTATTGAAATAATGAATACAATCACGTGTTTAATTATCGGTCACTAATTACCAGTCACCCTATATATTTTAGAAGTACGAGGAACAAGGTCTAAAGTTCCTCATCCCCCATAGCTCGCTCGGCTCCTCCTCGCAGACGGGTGTTGTGTCTGGTGGGCTACTACTGCCCGGCGGTTGTTGTCGGGATCTTGTATAAGTTCAATCGCGCGGATAACTTTAACATCGCGATGTAGGATGTCGGGCATTTAGTTCGTATGTGGCGAGATAGATGTCGCTACATATTCATTCGTTTTTTTTTTGTTTTTTCAGGCCGCTGCAGATGTCGTCTTCCAAAATAGAGTCTGTAATAATGTGTCAAAATACAAAAGCTAAAGCTGAAAAGCCTGCCGCTAAGTTAGGGTATATAACTGAGTATATGAGTGAAACCGACATGCTGGCTTGCAGGTAAGAAATGCTCCATTATGTTCCTAGTAAATAGTCTTGTATGGTATACAGGGTGTCTCATTCAAATCGGTCAGTATGAGTATATGTTTTTAAAAATGTTTGAATGCAGTTTTTCTTGTTATTAAAATCGATGACATGGTTCCTCAGAACAGATCTTCGTATGTCTTATAGTTTCAGACTTTCCCATTCTGACCGATTTGAATCTGGTACTTAGTGACCGATACTTAAACACGTGATTGTACTCATGAATACGAATAACTTTCTCATAGATTCTTCTTTTTTATAACAACATACTTTCATTTAATTTAATTACGTCAGTACTGCACAATGGGAGCGGTGGGGGTGGCGGGGGAGCGTGTGGCTCTACTACTACTAGTAGATTTTGCTGATAGATCGTAACGATTCGTGCCTACTGTGATCGATCACAGGCGCGCGCGCGGGAATTTCAAACAGCGTTTTTGTTATTTTATTGTGTTAAATAAGTTATTGTGCATAAAAAAAAAGTTTATTGAAATCATGAATACAATCACTTGCTTAAGTATCGGTCACTAATTACCAGTCACCCTATATTTATGTAAATAGTACACCACACACTGCCTACTCATCTTTTCTCCTCCACTATCAAGTCCATCCAAAGGTTGTCTGTAAGAGATCGCTTTTAGCGATAAGACCGCCCATTGTATCACCGCTTGTAGCCCTTAAAATGATAATTTGTAAGTTTTTATGGTGTACACTAAAGAGTATTCTAGTTCCTACACACATAACGCAAACACAAGCAGCTCGTGGCTAAATTATAACAGCCGCGTGGGTCGATCGAAGGTTAAGCTACGCTTGAAGAGGTCGGTCCGCGGATGGATGACCGTTTGTTACATACCAAGACTCCTCCGTGCCTCGGAAAGCACCAGATATACAGGGTGTCTCATTCAAATCGGTCAGTATGGGAAAGTCTGAAACTATAAGACATACGAAGATCTGTTCTGAGGAACCATGTTATCGATTTTAATAACAAGAAAAACTGCATTCATACATTTTAAAAAACATCTGTACTCCGTTCGGGAATCGAACCCAGTTATTTTGAAAAAACAAAACCTACACTATTTCTATTTGGATATCGATTGTGTAGGTCTTAAGCAGTAAATGTCTGTATGAAACATGATGTCTAAAATGAATAAAATGCATTGTTTCCACATACTTTAATTTATTTTAGTAGGTGCTCGAAGTGACCACCGCCTTTTTATTAAAATCGATGACATGGATTCCTCAGAACAGATCTTCGTATGTCTTATAGTTTCAGACTTTCCCATACTGACCGATTTGAATGAGACACCCTGTATATAAAAAAAACTAGTACCTCGCTAAAGAGGAAAAACTATTACAAGGAAAGTGGCCAGCCATTCTGACTCCAGAATGGCTGGACCAAACCGGATTCACCTAGTTGTAGGCGTTTTAACTAGTTCATCTTTTCGTTAAAATACAAGGTGTTTTTTTTTTGATATCCCATAACCCTATGGTTATATTCTGTAGGTAAAAATAATACTAAAACTCCTAGAATAGATGGTCCAAAAATGCATAGTTTCGGAGATATCATCAATCATAATTAAATTATCAGTTGTTTAGTACCCGTAACACAAGCTCTGCTTAGCTTGGGACTAGATGGCGTTGTGTGAATAGTCGTGGAATATTATTATTAATATTATTTTTATTACCTAATTAGTTCAAAAATTGTCACCAGTACGACGAATCTTCTTTCTAACGTCACTTTTCTTTCACGTAAGGGTGTTTTACATTAATCATCGTGACTTTGTCGAATTATTTTGTGTGTTAATAAAAAAAAAAAGAATGATTGAAACATAATTCATATGCCAGTTGAGTCTTTGATATGGTCTCAATCATACCCTAGAGTTATGGGATATAAAAAAAAAACACGTTGTATAGTACCTCATTGGTACCTCAACATTATGTTTTATTTATATTTTTTCGATAAGCCATATATGTTACACCTACAAGGAGAGGAGCTCGCACTTGCCCGGTTTTATTAAAGCCAGTAGATACTTTACAACGAAACTAAACATGTTAAAAATAAATAAATAGGATAAACATAACAAAAATAAAAACCGGCCAAGTGCGAGTCGGACTCGCGCACGAAGGGTTCCGTACCATTATAGGCCACTTGGTCTTGTAGTTAGTGACTCTGACTGCTATGCCGGAGGTCGTGGGTTCGATTCCCACGCAGGACAAATGTTTGTGTGATGAGCACGATCATTTGTTCTGTGTCTGGGTGTAAATTATCTATAATATGTATATATTTAACAATATATAAGTATGTTTATCAGCTGTTTAGTACCCATAACACAAGCTCTCAAGCTTAACTTGGGACTAAATGGCGTTGTGTGAAAAGTTGTGGAATATTTATTTATTTATTCATTCATTATCTATAAAAAACTGCTGAAAAAGCACGTTTGTTTTATGGGAGAGCCCCCCTTAAATATGTGTTTTGTGTGTGTGTCTATGATTATAATATTTTGCAGGGAAGAGGCTAAGCAAAAAATTCAGTATGCGAGCTCGGTGTATAAATGTGAACTGTGTATCGTGGGATTCTACACACAGCAACAGGTTGAAGATCACTTTGTATCTCTTCATCGAGCGGTAAGTTATCTAACACACATGTATATACACGTTTATAAGTATACTAAGTTTAGCCATTTATATTAGGCTTAGTTAATGGTTTATATTGTGTCTTTATTTGTATGAGTGTTTATGCTTATTCATTAGTTTAAGCAACATTAGTTTACTGCCAACTGTGGAGGCTTGTAAATGGCTTGTCGTTGAACAACTCGCTATTAATTTTGTATTGTTAGCTGTAAGCCACCCAAAGAAAATAAAATAAAATGTTCACGCTATGTGAACCCCGCTCGCTAGCGCCACCTCGCGGGACAATCAAAAATCAAAATCAAAAGTCTTTATTCAAACTAGGCTGAGAATCAGCACTTTTTGAACGTCAAAAAAAATACATAAAGACAGTCCCCCAAAAACGGCCCACCCTTCGCCACTTTCTAGTGTTTTTGCTGGGAAGAAGAAGTGGCGGAACAAACTCCCCAGCAACACATGTCTGATTCGTTTGAAGAACTAGGTATACAAAGAATCTATACAATGAAATGCTCAATAAATAGCACTAAGGTTTATACACATTGTAAAACATTACATTTCAGAATGATTGTCACGTGTTAGCTAGCACATTCCATTATACCGAGATTTAAAAAAAAAAGTAAATATAAATATTCATATTAACATTGAAATCTAAACTCAAGCAAAACAATTACAAAACTGAAAAATAACAGCCTCCAGGTATAAAAGGCGTACCCGCTTACATGTGCAATGCTGGCTTATATTCATAAGGCTGTGACCCTAAGTTTAAAATGATAATCTAGGACCATCTAAGTCCCACCCAGGACAGATGTTTGTGTGATGAGCAAGACCATTAAATTTGTTCTGTGTCTGGGTGTAATTTATCTATTATATGTATGTATTTAGAAATATACAGGGTGTCCAAGAACCTGGCGTCCAACTGGATTCCCACGATGCCCCAAGTTCTAACAGTACTCAGAAAAATATTTTAAAAAATCCACCCCATGTACTTACAGAATTATACTGATTTCAAAAAAAAGGGGGAAATGAGCACCCTGTGACATACTTTTGAATGCTGTGACTGCTAATGCTGATAATTTCGATATTTCTTGGAGGTTTTGTAATCTAGGGTATTGCTGTGTCTAAATAGAATGTAAAAATAAAGTACTTATTGTACCATTTTAAAATAAAATATTATTTTAACTAAAGGTGATATGGAAAACTATTGAATTTCGCAACTTTGACCGACTGTAGTGTAAAAAAAATGTACCAAAATAGTATGGCAAGTGACGTCAAATTTTGACGCGTTTATTCCTCTTTTTAAAAAGGTATAATACTTACACATTAATTTGAAAAAAAAAATTTTTGATAATATTTTTACTCAACAACCCAATTTTTACGATGTCTTACAGAATTCTTAGAAAGAAAAATTTACGACGAATTGAATCTAACCTCTAAAGAATTACTATTGTATGCTCATAAAAATAACAACAGGCCTCTCAAAAAACAGGTTAGACCGTAAGGGACGGTATGTGCATGCATCTCACCATAGTGATTCGTTATTACAACAGGAGGGAGCAAGACAGAAACTATCTTTGCGATTTGCTGGTTCTTCTTTATGGTACCCCATTATTCAGGTAAGAGTGAGGGAGAAAAAGGTTAGAGGTGCGAGTGAGATAGATAGTGACGCTATCTGGGATCGTGCTATTTAGGATAACAGTACGGTCAGTACGCGTCACTGCCTCCTGCCGTTACTACGCACCTCTCTCTTATTGTTACCATTGATCACGTACTACGATTTAAAGCTTTGTTTATTGGACTCGATTACTCTTTGTGCTCTGGACTTTGAAACGAACTCTTTACGACGACCTTTGCCTGTGTTTGGACAGTTTGTGTTTTGTGTGTGCTACCATGGCGACCTACACTCCGCAAGAATACGCAAATATGCACTACATTTATGGAGAATGTAGAGGTAATGGACGAGCTGCAGCGAGACTTTACAGAGAAAGGTATCCGAGGGCTACGCGATATCCCGACCATCGAGTTTTCATTAATGTGCACAGATCACTATGTGACGGGCGGTTCCCCAATCAAGTAGCTGGTGAAGGACGACCCGTAAATGACTTCATACGCGATGAAGTTTTAGAGGCGGTGTCGGCAAATCCAAGCATCTCTGTGCGAGGAATAGAAGCTGATACGGGGATACCGAAGAGCACAGCACACAGTATTCTCCAAAAAGAAGAATATCATCCGTACCACGTACAGCGAGTGCAAAGTCTTTTACCTCGAGACTATCCGAGCCGAGTCGCGTTTTGTGAAACAATCCTGCAAAAACATCGAGAAGACGAAAACTTTATCGACAAAATTTTGTGGTCAGATGAATCAACATTTAAGAAGGATGGCTACATGCACCTACACAACTTGCACGAGTGGCATGTGGAAAATCCGCACTTGATGCGAGAAGATAGATCCCAGTACCGGTTCAAAGTGAACATGTGGACCGGTATTCTCAGTAGGAATATTATTGGTCCATTTGAGATGCCCGAGAATTTGACTGGCGAATCATATTTAAATTTTCTTCAAAATGATTTGCAAAACTTACTAGAAGAGACCCCACCAGATATGTGGTTCCAACACGACGGCTGTCCAGCACATTTTCGCGTATCCGTTAGAGAGTTTTTGGACGAGCAATACCCGAACAGGTGGATTGGGCGATCAGGAACAATCCCGTGGCCAGCCCGCTCACCTGACTTAAATCCGCTGGATTTTTTTTCTGGGGAACTATGAAGGAGCTCGTTTATGCGAAGCCCATTAATGACATCGCTGACCTTCGTGAGAAGATAACACAAGCAGTGCAGGTGATACGTCAAAAAAGTTACTCGCGAAACATAAAGCGGTCCTTTTTAAGGAGAGTGAGAGCTTGTATTGCCGCGGGTGGTCAACATTTTGAACATTTATTGTAATAAAATATCTTTAAACTAACATTCTTTGCTTTTATTCTACTGGGAACCCATCTACCTGTGTGTATTTCCTTCTTGCTCACTCTTGGAACCGAAGTAAATAATAGTAGTAACATAACAGTTTCTAAGATAAGAAAGGGTCCGACAGTTACCGTTAGTAGGTAGGCACTTCGTAAAAATTGGGTTGTTGAGTAAAAATATTATCAAAATTTTTTTTTTCAAATTAATGTGTAAGTATTATACCTTTTTAAAAAGAGGAATAAACGCGTCAAAATTTGACGTCACTTGCCATACTATTTTGGTACATTTTTTTTACACTACAGTCGGTCAAAGTTGCGAAATTCAATAGTTTTCCATATCACCTTTAGTTAAAATAATATTTTATTTTAAAATGGTACAATAAGTACATTATTTTTACATTCTATTTAGACACAGCAATACCCTAGATTACAAAACCTCCAAGAAATATCGAAATTATCAGCATTAGCAGTCACAGCATTCAAAAGTATGTCACAGGGTGCTCATTTCCCCCTTTTTTTTTGAAATCAGTATAATTCTGTAAGTACATGGGGTGGATTTTTTAAAATATTTTTCTGAGTACTGTTAGAACTTGGGGCATCGTGGGAATCCAGTTGGACGCCAGGTTCTTGGACACCCTGTATAAGTATAAATTTCCGAAGAACTTTGCCCTGTATGCGGCGATGGGATTCAATTACTTTATTTATTCATAAAACAATTTATTAATATATTTATTATTTATACCCTACTTTTGAATAAGTACAAAAAAAAATTGGGCTGTATCCGTACCTGTTACTGATCATATTTGCTTAATCAAAAGTAAAAAAAAACGAAGTTCAATTTTTAAATATGGCCACTATTTAGTTAAACTTAAATAACGAAAACAGCTGTTGGAGGCGGGGCATGCTTGAGCGAGATCACGCGAACGTGAGCGAGAGATGACGATTAATGAATACTACTATGTCATGAATAGCCTGTACAATATTTCCACAAATTGGGTGACTTGTTGGGATATAAACAAAGTTTTCTGTTTATGAATATTATTTATTGATACTTTACTAATACAAATGAGAATACCGTCTGGAATAAGCCCTTTATGTATTTGTACTAATTAAAAATTTGTGGTGTATATAAGGTGCTATAAAAATATCTGCCATCCTCTTAAGGGGTCATTGTACTCATCATTATAAACATCTTTTACTATGGGACAAACTCCAAAATCGCGAAAATAAAATCAGCTTATCCCTACATTTTTGGTCACGTGACTCGTCGAAATGTAGGGAACAGCTGATTTTATTTTCGCGATTTTGGAGTTTGTCCCATAGTAAAAGATGTTTATAATGATGAGGACAATGACCCCTTAACAGGATGGCAGATATTTTTATAGCACCTTATATGTTTTATTTTTATTTCAGAAACCCGGCCAGGTAGCCTGTAAGTTATGCTACATTTACATAGAAGAGAGCAAGTTGTCTGCCCATACCGACTCCCACTATCTTCGCTACAACTGTAAACTGTGTGCGCACAGCGAGATGAGTACTAAACTTATAAGACAACATGTCGCCGCTCATATGAGCAAACAGACTTACAACGCGAGTATCAAGATTGGGGATGTAAAGGCTAATAAGGTAAGAAATTGCGGCGACAGCAGCTAATTAAATAAGATACGATACATTAAACCTTTTGAACGCCATTGTCACGTACAGGGTTATTTTTTCGGGGTTGTTTTAAACGGCTTATGTTTAACTTACCACCAGATATAGTAACAAATAGCAGACAAAAATAGTAAATGATCACCAAAATGAAACTCGCATTTTAATGTAAAATTATAACCAAAGTTTTAACACTTTGCTATCCTATTTAAGTAAAATGGCTCCAAGTAAATCATGAGTCACCCAAAAATAGTAATAAATAAATAAATAATAATTTGAACCAGTAGTTCCAGATATTACCTCCTACATACATTTCATTTGTTTTACACGATCATCCTATCCCCGTGATCCAACCAGTTGGACATAATTCCACCGTTGTACCACGGAAATAGTGCATTAATTTGCTCGCTAAGATTTGGTGATCATTTACTACATTTTTGATGTTCGAATACAATTTAAAGTGCAGTCGTGACTAAAATAGCTAGTACTATTGTTATTTTAGACTTTATTTTTCTGGTGTCAAGTTTATATTTTTGGTAAAAAAACTAAGAGTATCAAAGCATTTTATGGTGGTCATTATATTTAATCCCGTTTTAAATGGCTCAAAACTGTAACTTCTAATGAGGTTCCAGTATTTGCACCGCTTGAGGGCCTCAGTAGCCGCAGCAGCAGCGCCAACACATCTCGCCGTACTTGGAATTTAAAGTCATTTATAGAAATTAATAGTTTGATTTCAATAATAACTCTTCTTATATCGCAATACTTTACGAAGGTTTATGGATAATAAATATTTCACGACTTTTTCACACAACGCCATCTAGTCCCAAGCTAAGCTAAGAGCTTGTATTATGGGTACTAAAGAGCGGATAAACATACTTATATATTTCTAAATACATACATATTATAGACAAAATTACACCCAGACAGAACAAATGATCGTGCTCATCACACAAACATTTGTCCTGGGTGGGAATCGAACCCACGACCTCCGGCATAGCAGTCAGGGTCACTAACTACTAGACCAACAGGCCAGTCAAATTAATTAAATTAAACTAATGGCTTGACTTTGATTTTAAACATTTTCTGTTTCAGAGTAGAAAAAAGAAAGAGAAAGAGAAGGAACCAGTCACGACGCCTCCGAAGCCTGGTGACCTTCGGAAACTACTGTCCAAGACTTCCATAGAGGTGTATCAGTGCCTAGAGTGCGATATGTTTTTCAAGTAAGTGTCACATTTGTCTAACTTCAGTCTATGAACAGCAATGTTCTCCACTACTATGCGTTTCAAATGAGAATAGGAACGTCAATGACCTCTATCTGTCAGATGTCAATTGAAACGTACGGTTCACAAGACTCATTCATTTAAATGAATGAGTCTAGATGTATCACGAAACTAATCATCCATAATTAAATCAGTATCTAACATCAAACAAAAGTAATCGCTTAATTAAACGGAAATGTAAAAATAGGTTAAGAGGGTGGTAAGTGGGTTATAATTACTTAATACTCAATACTCAATACTTTATTGCATTCCATAATGTATACAAGGCTGGTAGGTAAATTATAGAGAAACAATTATGGACCCTGTCGGGCACAGCAAGTTAGTTTTTAGAGGAGAGGATGAAGCGCTTTTTGTTTAAAAACATAATAATATTGAAATTAAGGAAGTAAATCTTATATTTAGATATTTAAGTAGATATTATTTATGAGTAGATTTATATTAATTTTGTTTATTATTAATATTTCTATATTTATTTATTTATATATTTATTTATTTATTTATATATTTATTTATTTATTATTAATAGATATTTTCTAAATTATATATTAGGTAATCATTTTATATATTTATTTATATATTAGCTGTAATTTATTAGTAACTAAGTAGTAAGTAATTAAAGATATTGCACGGTGGATAAGGTAAATAGATGTATTAGGTACTACTTGTTTATTCTAATTAACTTCGTTTGTCTAGGAGGAATTTATCTTTGAAGTATTCGTCAATTGTGTAGTAAGCTTTGTCTAAGAGAAATCGTTTTAGTTTATTTATAAATATATTGTTTGTTTCTGTGTTTTTTATGTATTCAGGTAATTTATTATAGATTTTTATTGACGTGACAAACGCACTCGAGGAGTGCATTTTTAATCGTGAAGTTGGCAGGTTGAGTCTATTTCCATGTCTGAGTTTGATTTCTGTTTGTATGTCTTCTCTTTTGCTGTAGAATTGTGGGTACTTCCTTACAAATTTGCAGATTTCAAATATGTAGAGACAAGGTAGTGTTAGGATGTTTAGTTCTTTGAAGTGTGGTTTACATGAGTCGGTGTCTTCTATGTTAACCAATGTTCTTATAAGTTTCTTCTGTATTGTAAATAGCGAAGGTGCGTCTGTACTGTTACCCCATAATATTATTCCGTATTTAAGCCAAGCGAACGCGTACGCATAGTACGTTACTATTGCTGTTTTGAGATCTGTACTTTTCTTTATTTCTCTGAGGGCATATGCAAATTTAGATAGCTTTGTTTTAACTTTCTGTATGTGTGGTTTCCAGTCTATGTGTGTATCTATGTCTAGGCCTAAAAGGGTGAATTTATTAACTATTTCTAACTTGGATCCTTTGTATTCAAAATTTATTTTTATTGGGGTTTTTTGTCGCGGGTGGAAACTGACTATTTTTGTCTTACTAAAGTTAATTTCAAGGTTATGTTCGTTCATCCAGTGTGTTGTGGTGTCAAGTATAGATGTTAGTGTTTGGTTTAGGTTTTGGTTATTTTTACATGATGTTATAATAGATACTTATGTTATAATAGATACTTAGGGAGTTGTGTATTCAGAGTGTGTAGTGTGTAGAGTTTTTGTGTGGGGTGTTATGTGTATATGTTAGGGGGAGAGATTAGACCATGAGTGATGTGGTGTGTGGTGGGTACGGTGTGAGCTTGGGTGTGTGGTGTGGCTTAGGTGACTGTGCTTATTCGTAAATACGGGTGGTACTAAGTGGGGGCTACAGTACAGCTACTATGATTATAATTCTGTAATCTTTTACTTGTTACGTTAGCGAAAAATATTTTCATCGACAAACAACTTGACATTGAACGGCAAATTGTAAAACACAAGACAAATTGAATTTCGCCTGGTACAACGGCACATGCACTTTAAGTAATATAACTGTTGAAAGGTTCAGTATTTACTAATTATTTATGTAAGAATTTAGACACATACATAGACCTTATTGATGAGGTTCTTCAGAAAGGTCAGGTGCGTAGTACTCGCAACCGGCGTGTTTGTATGACGACATGTATGAATGTAAACGAAGCAAAAGAAGTATGTAAGAATCGTAGCATATGGCGCTCTGTAGTTTCTGCCTACCCCCATGGGATAAAGGCGTGAGTTTATGTATGTATGAATGTAAGAATTTAGGTGTCTGTCTTCAAGGCTAGAGTGAATAGGCTCTTGATTAATAAACTAGTGCGCTTCACCATCACTGATTGCATCACTGCTTACCATCAGGTGGGATTGCAGTCAAGCACTACAATACACTTCATAAAAAAATTACATGCATGTTTGTTTTTTTTTTTCGTTACAGAAACTTCCGCGCCCGCAAGAACCACGTAGCTCGCTTTCATAGAGAAGGCCTGCAGTGTGACCATTGTAAAAAACGCTTTGTGAACCGAACCACTCTGGCAACACATCTCAAGTAAGCCTTTTTTTTATTTGCAACCCTCTCGAGATTAGTATTGATGCAGTCTTTTTGCGTAGTTAGTAACTAACCTGGTGAAAGGTGAAGTATCTACTTACTTATTTTTGGACTGGCCTGACTGCTATGCGGGAGGTCATGGGTTCGATTCCCACCCAGGCCAAATGTTTGTTTGATGAGCACGATCATTTGTTCTGTGTCTGGGGATAATTTATCCTACTAATATTATAAACGCGAAAGTTTGCGAGTATGGATAGATGGATCGATGTTTGTTACTCTTTCACGTAAAAACTACTAAATGGATTTTAATAAAATTTAGTATGAAGTTAGCTGACACCCTGGATTAACACATAGGCTACTTTTTATCCCGGGAACGGGAACTACGCGGGTGAAACCGTGGGAACTCTGCTAGTCTATAATATATAGGGTGACTGGTAATTAGTGACCGATACTTAAACACGTGATTGTATTCATGATTTCAATAAACTTTCCCAAAGAAACTTTTATTTCACACAATAACTTATAACACAATAAAATAACAAAAACTCTGTTTGAAATTCCCGCGCGCGCGCCTGTGATCGATCACAGTAGGCACGAATTGGCACGATCGATCAGCTGATAGTCTGACCTCGGGAAGGGGAAAATCTACTAGTAGTAGCGTCACACGCTCCCCCGCCACCCCCACCGCTCCCGTTGTGCAGTACTGACGTAATTGAATTAATTCAAAGTTAATGAGTATAAAAAATAGTTTCTTTGGGAAAGTTATTCGTATTCATGAGTGTATCCACGTGTTTAAGTAAGTTTATCCACCCTATATAAGTAAGTTTATCAGTTGTTAAGTACTCATAGCACACAAGCTCTGCTTAGTTTGGGACTAGATGGCGTTGTTTGAAATTTGTAAAGTATTTATTTATAACTTATTTTATTATTGAGAAAGCAAAACGACACTTTGTAAGCTAAATTCCACTTTTTTTTCCTTTGCAGACTCCACGAAGGCCCATTACCGCGCGCCGAATGCACGATCTGCCACAAGATGGTGCGCGTGATACAACTGAAGTACCACATACAGCGGCACCAGAACAAGAGCCGGTACGAGTGCGAGGACTGCAACAAGACGTTCTCCCATCTCGCCACGTACCAGGCGCATCTGAAATACTCTCGGGCGCATGCCTCCGACCAAGTGCTGAAGTAAGTCATATTTCTTCATTAAACCCGTGTTTGGGAAGCAAAAATACAACCGACTTCAAAAAACACTAACCGGTATAAAATAACTCTAAATTAGGAAGTCTGTGGCTTTGGTGGTTTTGTCTCATTTATGATTGGCCACCGACTTCCTAATTTAGAGTTATTTTATACCGGTTAGTGTTTTTTGAAGTCGGTTGTATTTTTTGTAAAAAAGTTTTTATTTAACAATTTTCCTTTTTATTTTTATATACCTAGCTAGATGATAAATTATTATCCATTTCTACAACACATATTTATTACATATTACAATCAAACAAATAAACAGCAACTGTTCGCGATGAAATCAAAAAGTAAAATTCATAAACAAAAGTTTTCATAAAATTAAAACTACCAGACCAAACTATGTATTTTTTTTATAAGACCATAAAAAAACTAGTCCGCATCAAACTCAAAAAGAATCACGTAAATCGGATCATTAATCTCGGAGTAATCGGTGTAAGGTGCAGCGGGGCAATCTCGACTGGTAAAACCTAAACCACAACTTTGAAGGTATAAAAATATTAGATGATATAGTTTTATTAAAAATGTAATGTATTGACGCTCCAGAGTCATTATCTGTGTATTATTTTTACAAACTCATATTGAAAAATATTCAGTAGATAGGCTTAAAAATGTGTTTTTGTCAAAAAAGGCAAAAATAGTTGTAATTCCCCCTCCGTGGGGCAATTTCAACTATTAATTATAATTTCTCTTCTAGAGCTCTTAGCTTGATGTTAGTGAGATGCAGAGTTTTTTTATAAGGATAGTAATCTAAATTGAATCTTGTCATTTATGCAGCTAGGCTCATTTTTGAATAAAAACACGTTAAAGGTTTAGGCGGGGTATTTTCGACTGCTCGCCATACTTTAGTGATGGGAACGTAATAAAAAATAAGTCGATAGATACACCAATAAATAATTTTGGTCTGCTATCTACTAAAGGTACTATATCTACTCACTAATCATAAATCAAAACTTCATTTTAAGAAAGGAATATGTATTTAAAATAGAACCAGAGCACCCCTCGTCCTAAATCTACAATCGGTCATATAAACGTTACGCAATTTTATAATTTAGGACCAAGATTCATCTGTCTTTTTTAGTTTTAAAACAGTAATTAATAATCTAACAAATATAAAAATTAACAAAAGTCATAACAAAAAGTAGGTTTTTTTATAGTGGCGAACCATCTGCAATAAATTAATAAAGTAGTAAGAAATTGAAAAATCCCTCGAAATGCATCGATTTGAATCGTGTTGCGATCCTGCGAATAGAAAGATTACAATAATATAGCTACAAGTTAAATATTTGTAAAGTATTTACATCGACAAAACATATCGAAACATGCACATCACTAGTGTTTGTTCATTTCCATATAAAATCTGGTGGGGCAATTCCAACTGCAAAAAAGTTGAAATTAGCCGCTATTACAATCCAGGTGGGGTTATTCAAACTCACACCAAAATGCTGTTAAAACGCAAGTTACAACAGAAAAAAATAGCTAAAAACATGAAATAGGCTTTAATTAAATGTCTTACCTTTGAAAATCTTCGAAAAACACATTAATTACCACTTTTTTTCGCAAAAATGTGAGACACTAATTTGCACGTGCAAACAAGAAAAAGAGAAGAAAACAAAATGGCCGTTCCGATCACACAGTATTGGGTCTAGCAGTGCCATCTATTTAGAAACTATGAAGTTGCTTTTGAGCTATCCGGTCATAGATGGCACTTATTCAAATGAAGTAAAATGTAGAAGTTATTAAGATTAGTTGAAATTTCCCGCTGTCGAGATTGCCCCGCTGCACCTTACTTACATACATAAGAAAAAAAAAAAAAACCGATTGAATTGAGAACCTCCTCCTGAAGTCGGTTAAAAAGGGAGGTTTAATTCGAAACTACACCAGACAAGAGACGTCTTTCGTCATCATTTTCCGTCGGCCTAGCCCCGCCCCCTAACCAATCAAATCTTTTCAAATTACAAAGTCAAGTTCACAATGACAGTTGAAGGCATTGCTTCGACGTCCTGCCATTTGTGTTAACTGATTTTTATAAATTTAAAAAAATGAATTCATTTCCAATTCGTAAAAATAAAAGTGGTTCGTTAATTCATACTGGGGGAAAAAAAAAATTTACAATGTTTTTAAGTATTTTAAACAGTGTGATTTAAATGTGACTTTGGGCAGCTACAAAAAACGGCAGCTGCATGCGGTGTGTCCGAGACAACAGTTTTTATGACAACGGATTTGAACCACAACCTCATGCATGAGAGGTAGGCGCCTTAACCTCTGGGCCATCACGACATTAAACTTAATCTTTTAAAATATAATTTGTTTGAATTTAACACCACTGTGAATACACCTTTACCTTTCAGTTACACTGATTACTCAATGCATTCTTAACGCGAACGAACTATAGTAATTAACCTTTCGATGAAGAATGTTAACTAATTTTGATTATTAGCACTCCATATTCTCTGTCAAAAATAAAAAAATACTAGTGAAATAATTACTTCAATACTTCGATTAGTTTCCGCAATTTTTAGTTTGTTTTTATTTTGACTGGCCTGTTGGTCTAGTAGTTAGTGACCCTGACTGCTATGCCGGAGGTCGTGGGTTCGATTCCCACCCAGGGCAAATGTTTGTGTGATGAGCACGATCATTTGTTCTGTGTCTGGGTGTAATTTATCTATAATATGTATGTATTTAGAAATATATAAGTATGTTTATCAGCTGTTTAGTACCCATAACACAAGCTCTTAGCTTAGCTTGGGACTAGATGGTGTTGTGTGAAAAAGTTGTGGAATATTTATTTAATTAGTTTCCGATTTAGAAGTAAAACAAGTTGTAACCGCACGACGCGTCTGCCGGTGACGGTGTGACGTCATCGCACAACACGCTCAGTCTGGCTCACTCAGTCCGCTCGCGGACGCGCGCCCGTGATATCGAAATTATACCTAAATACTTTAGAAATGTCCAATCCAAATACTAGGAAATCGTGTGGTTGTGCCTAAATGTAAAAATACAACTACCAATACGCCGGAAAAGTTGTTTCTTAGAATAATCCTTCATCCATTTTATTAATCGAATAATAATTACTATTATTAGACTATTAATAGAATAGAATACTCTTTATTGTACACCATTAATACTTACAAATAATAATTTTAAGGGCTACAAGCGGTGATATAATGGGCGGCCATATCGCTAAAAGCGATCTCTTACAGACAACCTTTGGATGGACTTGATAGTGGAGGAGAAAAGATGAGTAGGCAGTGTGTGGTGTACTATTTACATAAATATATACCATACAAGACTATTTGAATATACATATATAATAAGTATAATTGTATTAACGTAATACGCGGACGAAAACACAACAAAATACTGCGCAAGCTATTAACTTTTTATTTCATCACTCGTAATGAAAGTTTCAATTTTTTTAAATTACCCCGTTTATTTATTCACAGATTTCCATGCCCAATGTGCAACAAAGGGTATCCGACTAAAGAGCAAATGCAAGATCACTTCAACTACCAACATCTTGGCAAGACTGTCCACAAATGTCCCGTTTGCGAGAAGGTAAGTGCAGCGCCATCTATCTCGCCACATACGAACTAACAACTGTCATCCTACATCGCGATGTTAAAGTTATCCGCGCGGTTGAACGTATACAAGTTCCGGACAACAACCGTCGGGCAGTAGTAGCCCACCAGACACAACACCCGTCTGCGAGGAGGAGCCGAGCTCTCAAACCTACTAACGCTGGATATTAATAATCTATCTCGGTTGCTATCTTGATCCCGATCTTTGTCTGTAACCAATCAACGACCGAATTCGCCTATCCGAGTCTTAAAGATGTCCAATCAGAAGCAGCCGTCAAAAACAAAGGATCGGGATTTGGATTGAGATAGAATATTAATATCGGGCGTTAATATACACACAAAATTTATAAGAATCGGTCAAGCCAAACGGAGGAGTTTTGTAACAAACTATGACATCAGACATGTGTTTTTTTTTTATTGGATATTCTTAGTTTGTGTGATAGGACACACCTAAATACACATTAATAAACTCACGCCTTTTTCCAACGGGGGAAGGCAGAAAGTATAGAACGCTATTTGCTAAGAGTACGCGAATCATATTTTGCGGGTTACCCAAACACATTCCCCTTAAAATAAGATAAATTTTAGTTGTCCAAACACGAGCAACAACATGAACGTGTGCTTTTGTCCACACACACTCATATACACATAAGTTTTTAAATGCCCTATTCTAAGTTTCTCTTGTTTTTTTTTTTTTTTTTTACTTACATGTTTATTCTTAGTTAATAACAGGCTATGTAAAATGTTTGCACTTAGATATAGAAGAGTGAGGTCTTCTGTTAAAGGTATTTCCATTCTTAAAAGAAGGCCTCTACATTGTATTTGTTATAACCTGATTATGAAAATAAACTTACTTTTATTTCGTATATTCATTTAAAATTCTTATAAATTACATTTTTAAATATTAATATAAAAATAAAAACATTTAAAAATATAAAAAATAGTAGGCCACCGACGGCGGGAGCAGGGTCCAAGCTACCGGTGGTTATAATGGGTCTCAGAGACAGGAACCTCCTCACAATGCGAGCCGTATCGAGGAGTACTGCCTTCTGTATCAGGCCTTTGACCCAACCGCGTAACGAAAGCCTCGACAGATGGTCGTCGAGGCTTTTGGCAATAAGACAATTAGCCGTCACAACTATCGGCACAATGACAGCAGAATCCACATCCCACATGTCGACAATCTCGTGGGCTAGGTCAAGTTATTTTATTTGTTTTTCTTTCTCAGCTTTCACGAGATTTTCGTCATGTGGGATTTTATTATTATTATTTTTATGTGGTTATATTTCTCGGAACCCTTGGGTTCCGGACCTTTGGAAGGCGTACGAGGGGCCTAAGCCAACTCGCAGAAGCCCTTTGTCGTTTTTAATGAAGTGAGGCACCAATCGCAGGTCTTCCCTGTATGCATTATGCAAATGCACCCAAGGAAAACCTACGACTAGTGCAGGACTATTGTAGACTAAAGCAACAAATGTATTGGAATATAGGTTAGCGGTGGATAAGGTGAACTGGTTACCTAGTACTATGGATGGACTATGGCCCCTGCCTCATCAATGCTTCATAAATACACGAATAAAATGACAGGGGGTTACTTGCACACTCAGTAATGGGCCCTCTGGAACGTACGACGACGTAGCGACAAGAGGGCAACATAACCTGAGGTGCTTGAGCAGTGGAGAGGCATTCCACGGCTATCTGGACAATCCCGGAAGTACGGTCAAGATCCCTACCAGCACCTTACTGGAATGCTTCCTTCCTCCGAGCACGTTTGCTCTTGCGAATCTCCACTCTAGCCGGCCAACTAAGGCAAGAAAGAGGTGGGAGCTCCAGTTCTCGTCAGATTTCACTCTGGCCGGCCAATTAAGGCAAGACAGAGGTGAACAACAAGAAATCTCCCGGGAGATCAGGTCCGTGGGGTCGCTACTGCCCAACAGCTCGCCACAAGCTGCCCTGCGGGGTTATTATTATTATGACTGCGGTTCACAGAGTACATCTACTTGCCAAGTTGCAACAGTATAGTTCTTATAGTTTCGGAAAAAGTGGCGAGTACAACATACACACGGCGTGTTCACTTAGCGTAATTAATATGATATTTTTTTCCTATTTGCAGCCGATAGCTTCAAGAGCAAACGTTGAGAAACATATGATGCGTGTGCACGGACAGAAGAAGGTGAAACCGCGGAACCACGTGTGTCAAGAATGTGGGAAAGGTTTTACTGTAAGTTACTTATAATAATAAAAACAATCCAACATATTACTGGCGCATGCTCATCCATCACACAAACAGATTACAAACACAGGCACGACCAGGTAGCAGCAATCATACACCAGACACTTGCACGAAAACACAGACTCATTACAGAAACGACATTATATTATAAATACTCACCTCAAATTATACTAGACTCACCTGACTACAAAATGTACTGGGACAGAACTATTTTAACTGACAAGACTATACACCACAACCGACCTGACATCACCCTACATGATAAACAAAATAAAACTGTATACCTGATAGATATAGCAATACCCAACACACACAATTTAACATCCACACACACAAACAAACTCTCAAAGTATGCAGACCTGACAATTGAATTAAAATCTCAATGGAAAGTTCGCACCGTTAAGACTATACCTATCATAATATCGAGCACCGGTGTCATTCCTAAAACACTTCATAAAAGTCTTGAAAGCTTAAATATTCACCCACTCACATTCACACTTTTACAGAAAGCCGTAATTCTAAACACATGTAGAATAGTAAGGAAGTTTCTGTCAATAGAATAAACAAATCACCGCCAGGGTTGTTTGGCCAAAAGCCCGCAACCTTGACGTATTCCCCAGAAATGGGAGAGATGGAAAACGAAACACCAAAATAATAATAATAATAATTTATTTATTTGCCAGAAACACGGTACAAGGTTGTAAAATTAAGTTTAAAACAGTTCTTCATGTCTCGCTGACACAGCACCATGCAAAATAAGATTGAAATCAATTGAAATGTGAAAAAGAAAAGTTGACCTAACAAGCAATTGAAATGTTGCCAAAAGAAAAAAAAACAAAAATACTACAGATTATAGATTCATCCTATCACCAGAAATTTAGCAATAACTTAGTTATTGCTGTATTTTGATGCCAGTCAAATCGAAAAGAATTTGCAGGGATATTTTACAAAAAAAATCGTTAATTGAATAAAAACATTCCCGCAGCAACCATTTCCGTTATTATTCGAATGTCCCTGAAATGTTGTTGCAGCACTTGCAGCTGTTGGTCGGGCGCTGCATCCGGTGTATGAGGAAATCGAACCCAACATATTAGGGAAAATGACAGATGATGCCCAAATACATTCAATACTTACTACTTAATACATGAATAGGGCATATTCTCACCCGTACGCAAAATACGCGCTTGGTCCTGCCTGCGTAGCATGAACACCGAAGAAACGGTCTTTGTCGTGTCTCGGAAGAAAAGAAATTAAGGGTGTATTGAAAGAAATTTGACAGATTGAGGTTCCTGTCTATATAATCTGTCACTTTGCCGATTCGTCTGTAGACAAAGGCCGTTTCTTCGGTGTTCAATGTGTTCATGCTACGCAGGCTGGAGTTGCAAAGACCTGCCCGTTAAATCGTTAACCTACTTACTACTTAGACGAGTCATAACTAACAAAATTTTTGTCCAAAACTTGTGTCCTGTTGGATACAAGTCTATGAGGTTTTTTTTTAGTACGCTCCGCTGCCGCTCCAATATTATTCTAGATGGCGTTACTGAGACATGGGATCAAAGTTTTTCTATGACATTTCCCTGACGTGCCCTCTCTGCAGGCTGAAATTGAATAGATATGACAAATTTAAATACAGGGTGTGAAAAGACCTTTAACGTAAACGAAAACTACGTAATATTCTACCCGTCACTGGGATAGTTTTAGAACGAAATTCCTTATCGCGCGTTGCGAATGGGGGCTAGGTGGGTAGAGAGGTGAAGAGGGGGTGGGGGGAAGGCAAGGGGGAAAGAGAGAGGGAGAGAGAGAACGGATTAAGACCGGGAGTTGTAACTTCTATGACATAAATTTATGTTTCTCTCTGTCTGTCTCTCTCTCTCTCTGTCTCATAGAAATCAAACCAGTTATTTTCGTTTCGTCTTTCTATTTCGCATTGAACAGTGTGGTGTCGCGACGATTATTTTTGTTGAATGTATACAGGTTTTTTGTACATAATAAATAATATAACTAACTATATAACTTTGTTCCATCCGGGTGTCCCTTGACACCTCTCAATTTTTGTTTCTTCTAGAGCATACCTGGGAATTCACTGGTTTTGGAGACATTGAAGGTCAAACTGCAATTTTTTTTTTCAAAATTGTATTTTCCAACAAACATTATCAAAATTATCGATTTTTCGAAACAAATTACGCATTTGAACTTACAAAAATGGTCTTACGATGGTTTGTGTGTATTGTGTACTGTGCAGCCGAAATTAATACCACCGAATCAAAAATATTGCGGCCCTATTGCTCAGTCATCAAATATTAAAATACTCACTTCTTTTTTTTTCAGGACAAAAAAGCGCTAACCCAACACGAAGTAATCCACTCCGGCGAACGTCCCCTATCCTGCGAGATTTGCCAGCAGACGTTCAAGCAAAAAGCGTCCTTATATACACATAGGAAACGCGTACACAAAGTATTCCCGGCGAAGCGGCAAGTAGAGTATATGGACGATAACATGCAACACTGTAAAGTTGAGAGGTTCATCGTGTGAGGGAGAGGTAAAAAGGGTGACTGGTAATTAGTGACCGATACTCTAACACGTGATTGTACTCATGATTTCAATAAACGTTCCCAAAGAAACTTTTTAAGCTATTGCATAGCTTCTATCGCGGGCCTTGAGCGCGGGGACCGAATCTAGAAATTCCGTAACGAAAAAACCTCACGCTCCCCACTCCGACGGGCAAGGAGGTGTGGCTTGAAGGCCGTGCATCGTCTAACGTCGTTTCAGTTCGGCAGTCTTCGACACGACGTTGTGTGCGATTAGATGGGATGTTGTGTGGGAGGGGAGGGGGAGGGGAAGAAAGGGGAGTGGAGAGGGAGGACAGAGAGAGGGGGTGGAGGGGGAGGGGAAGGGGAATGGGAAGGATGAGGTGAGAGGGGAGCTGAGAGGGGGAGGGGAAGAGGCAGGGAACAGGAGGGGAAGGGAGGGGAAAGTGAGGAAAGGGGAGGGAGCGGTGAGGGGAGGTGTGCAGGAGAGGAGGAATGGGGAGGGGGAGAGGAGAGGAGTTGATAAAAATGCTATGCAATAGCTTTACCGCGGCAGTCTCCGAGTGCCACACGTCATTTTTTTTTTATACACAATAAACGAACCAAAACGCTGTTTGAAATTTCCGCGCGCGCGCCTGTGATCGATCACAATAGGCACGAATCGTTACGATCTATCAGCTGATAGTCTGACCTCGGGAAGGGCAAAATCTACTAGTAGTAGCGTCACACGCTCCCCCGCCACCCCCACCGCTCCCGTTGTGCAGTACTGTCGTAATTGAATTAATTGAAAGTTAATGAGTATAAAAAAAAAGTTTCATTGGGAAAATTATTCGTATTCACGAGTACAATCACGTGTTTAAGTATCGGTCACTAATTACCAGTCACCCTAATATAGAATTCAGGGTGCAAGAAGTGCAACGGTTAAACGCGACCATAATTCGTAAACGTATCTCAAAAACATCATGAAGATGTTGTAGCGACATCTATCACGCCACATACGAACTAATGAACAATATCATACATAGCGATATTTATTTATTTATTAAAGGTTTAAGCACAAGTAAAACAAACTGTACAAAGGCGGACTTAATGCATTAGGCATTTTCTACCAGTCTACCTTAAGGTAGTGCAGAGATGGAACAAGGTAGAAGCAACAGAGTAAAAAAAGGACATTTATGTGACACAAAAAAAAATACAGTTATTATATCATCATCATTTCAGCCATAGGAAGTCCACTGCTGGACATAGGCCTCCCCTATAGATCTCCAATAAGACCCAACCTTGTGGGAAAACTGAAACGTGAAACGTGGTCCCTCATTATGGGCCTTATGAATAAGCTCAAAGTAGCCCAACGAGCTATGGAGAGGGCTATGTTCGGAGTCTCTCTGCGAGATCGAATCAGAAATGAGGAGATCCGTAGAAGAACCAAGGTTACCGACATAGCCCAGCGGATTAGCAGGTTGAAGTGGCAGTGGGCAGGGCACATAGCACGGAGGACTGATGAGCGATACATAATATATATACTTTAAACTAAATAATTACATACTCAAGAGAAATAAAAATACATTTAAATAGAAAATCTCTTCTGAATAACAATCAACTCAGCGAAGAGTTTATTGTTATTCAGAATAGCGATGTTAAGGGTATTTTTACACCCTGTATAGCATGGGTTTAACCGTCGCGTCACGAACGACTGCACCGACTAGTGGTAATAAAATATCGACTGTAAGACATTGACAGAAAGTTCACTTTTCATTGTAAGAACTGTTTGTGCGAAACTATAAGACAACGCGTGTGACAGTTGAATCAAGGGGTTCTCAACTTTGTTTTCTTAACCATAAAATACATAATCGCGTCAGGTATTTCGAAGACTGGTTTGTCGGGGGGTAAAATTGTCTTTGAAAACGGTTAACTCATCCGCGCTTCAATCCGCGTTTGAAGGCGCGGATTGTAGCGCGGATCGTTGCGTTACGAAATATGATCGCGTACTAAAGAAGTGTAATAGATGCAATAAATTATATTAAGTTTGCAATAAGTCTTTTAAAGTAAAGTGTCAATGTTTTGTATTGGAAGCTGTAATTTTAGATATCATGTGCGTGAATTTAGACGGCAAAATAATAGTACGAAAAAAAACTACGAACAATTTTTAACATGTTACTTAAACATACTTGGCTGTACACACGGCTAGGCATCAAGGTAGGTACCTACATGTCCAGTTTAACCTAACCTCGCATTGTACGGACTTCCTATACAATGCGAGATCAGCTTGTATTAGATATTTGTAGCTTGATAAGCAGCCGTGTGTACAATCAGGGTCAATAATATCGGCGCGAACTTACTGACCAAAATGATCTCTCTCTAAATTTTGTTCTTTTTACACGACTGACCCAAAAAAGGAGTGTAATGTTTCAGGGTTCATATGTCAGTTTCTTTATTCCACCATAACTTCTAAATTACTGCACTGATTTACATGTATGTGGTTAAAAAAGTAGAAATGTAATGCCGTGGGGTACAATAAATAAATGAACACCCACCCATTTTTTTTTTGTTTTTAATCTGTTAATGCATGTGATTATCGTTTAAAATTTGACGAGTAGATTCTGTCATATTTTTATACGAAACTCTTTCACTAAAATGTTTGAAATAAAAAAAAAAAAACACGACTGCCATGTAAAAAAAAAAATGAACTATGTCTCGAAAACAACTTATAAACAAAACAATTTTTGTTTATCGCAGTCGGGAGACTTTTTTATACACGAAATTATTCTACAGATTGGTCCCCCAACCGCGATAAAAATGTTTGTTTTGTTTATAAATTTATTTTTCGAGATATCGTGTTTGTGTGTAAAACTAATTAATATCTTGTTTTTTGCTTTTTAGTTCATTTTTTTTACATGACAGTCGAGTTTTTTTTAATGTTATGTAATTACTTGCGGAGGCCACGCAGTTTCGCCTGCGTGGTTCCCGTTCTCGTGGGAATACAAGGATAAGAAGTAGCTTATGTCACCCAGAGATAGCTTGCCAACGGAGAAAGCTTTTTTTTTAAATTGGTCCAGTAGTTTTGAGGCTTATTTGTTACATACAAAAATACAAATCTTTCGTCTTGATACTGGTAGCATAGATGACCTCAAAATCAAAAGTCTCTATTCAAACTAGGCTGAGAATCAGCACTTTTTGAACGTTAAAAAAATACATACGACAGTCCCCCAATAACGCCCCACCCTTCGCCACTTCCTTGTTTTTGCTGGGAAGAAGTGGCGGAACAAACTCCCCAGCAACACATCTGTCTGATTCGTTTGAAGAACTATACATAGAATCTATACAATGAAATGCTCAATAAATAGCACTAAGGTTTATACACTTTGTTAAACATTACAATTCAGAATGATTGTCACGTGTTAGCTAGCACACTCCACTATACCAAGAAGAGTAAATAAAAATGTTCATATTAACATTAAATAAAAATTAGGTTTGAAAACTACAACCCAGCTACTGTTTTTAGTTTAGGAACTTATATTATTTTCTTATTCGTTGAGATATTTTTGCACAGTGTGTTCACTCTGATAATATTGACGCTGATTGCACTCTGCTGTACCCTTTGCGAAATAAAGGCGTGATTGCCGACTAAACTCTCCACATATTCACGAACGTGTCTCGAAATCTACTAATGAGTAATAATAATAATAATATAATCGTTACATTATTTAAGAAATAAAATATTATAATAAATATTTGATAAATCAAGTGCAACTTATGATATGAATAAGATATATTTTATTTACAAATAAATTAATGAATAAATAATTTAGCTGTTTTATTTTTTAATTACTTTTTTTGCAGTATCTGTTCAAATTTTACATATCAGTGGAAGGTTCATATCTGACGGAACACGAGCGTGAACCGTCAATTTTTTTTCTATACATTTGTCTGTTCTGGCGTTGACGCGACCGATAATACGCGACGCATGTTCCGTCAGATATGAACCTTCCCTTACTTCAGAACTAAATATTCGCATCACCTCCACGGCGGTAGCGAAACGGCCAAGCCATAGATTTTTACTGATATGTACAATTTGTGAAGTTAGGGTCGGTAGAGTTAGGCCGTATAGATTCAGAAGCTTGGCTCTACATAAGATCTGCTGCCTTATTCTAAACCGTTCGATTGGTTTCCGTGTCGGTAAGGAACCGTTTTCGACAATCTCATTTCCGAGCCGAAGAACTGCCAAAACGCTATTCACAGATCCGAACGGATACGTTTTTTTTTCTATACGATTGATCATTGTATTTATGGGAAACGCTACAAAATGGTAGTAAATGATCAGCGTGGTAGAAAATTTAAAGTAGTAAATAAAATTGGTTTATTTGAATGTTTCGATCCGTTTAATTATAGAAAATACAGCTAGTAATTTAATAGACAGCAAACGGTACTAAATGATTTTATTATTAATCAAACAAACTTTATTTCGAATAAACTTGCTTTGTAAACAGCCGTTTGTCAAACTGGCATTGCCAGTTTGACAGACTTTTTTACTTTTTAAACTTTTTCCGCATTGCCAGTCTGGCAATGTGGAAAAAGTTTTTATTTGAAATAAAACTATGGATTAAAATTTCTTTTATTATAACTTTGCTTTAAAAAGGCTAAATGACTGTAAGTATTTGATATCAATACACAAATCTTGCTATTTGCTTATTGTCAAACAATAACACCTACAACTATACGAATAAAGTAATTCAAAGTGTAATTATGTTCTACATAATTACACTTTGAATTTATGTAAATGCGAAAGTATCAATGAAATACGGTCAATACAATAATAAAACTTCATTTACGTAAAAGTGCAGTGTTTTAATGGTTTACAGTGTTTATATTTCTCTGAAATAACCTGGATTTATGAAAAATAAATCTTTAAATTTTGTTCGGTATGGCTCCCGATAGCAAACAGCTGTCGGAAAGATTTGAGTCTTCTTATCGAATTTGAACTGTCAAAAAAAATCGGTTTCGGATTTGTGAATTGCGTTTGGATGACATCTTCGACATCTTAGACGTTCGATTCGGTACGGAATCTAGTCGAATGGTTGTGAATAAGCCAGCTGATATCTTTTTCACAGGGCAAACCTTATGTGGTCGTCTTGGCAACATTTTACATGAAATGTTTTTGGTGGGATACTATTTAGGTACGACTATAATTTTAAACAAGGCCCAAAAGGATCAAAATTAATACAATAAAAAATAGTTTACACAAATTTATTGAAAATTTAATTAAACAATCACAATATTATGTTATTTAATTTTTTATATAAAATGGTTACTAATCAAAATTGAACAATACAGAATTAGTAATAATACTTAATATTTACAACAAATATTGTGTAAATTATAAATAAACTGTGGTTCGAAAAATATTTCATCAGGCGATAAACTCAATACTCAATAAGTATGTTTATTGCTTTCCATATGTAAACATTTCTTTTGTTTATATTACTTACATTAATTTGCAGAATTTCATATAACAACGGTACCTCTGGGTTTAATTTAGGGTGAAATGGACATTGTCACACATTTTGATACAAAAACAACGTAAAATTGTTATTACATTGTCCATCTCAAAAATCATCCTATACTCCATTAGCAATAAATAGCATTAAAGGTTATATTTAATGCACACTTTATAACGAAAGTACAGACGCCAGCACGTCTAGTTACCCCAATGTGTCAAATTTTCCCAATTGAATATGAACCTTATTCAGTTCGACATAAAGTTGAAAAACGATCAAAGAAATTTGACACATTGGGGTAACTTGATGTGCTGGCGTCTGTACAATAAGCATGTTACAATTATTACGACAGACGCCGAATTTATTATAATCTATTTTCACTGCAGCTGCCACACTTAGTAACCAGTAACCATTGCAACAATTTATTTAAAAAAAAAATGTGAATTTCATTTTAGTTGAAAATGGCAGTGTCAATGATAAAAACCTAAAAAAAAGCAGGGATCAACAATACATTGCAACGTTATTCGTTGCACTTTTATTCTTCTAAATTTAAAATAAAACAATTTTAATTCGAATTGTTTTAACTTATCTTTAAAATAAAATGCTCTGCATTTCTGCTTCTACGAACCTATTTTTTCTAATGCTATTTTTAATGGAGTGTAGTAACATTGCAAACCACAGCTTATAAATAATTTTAACAGACTTCTAATTTACTAAATAACTTGGTCCACATGTCATTAGTTTAGGCACTATTAATTTATTGCTTAATAATTATTAATTACTATTATAATAAAAACAATGCTTTATTATTTTATCACAGAATACGATGACCTGTCGCGAAACACTTTGTCTATGGAAGGTAAAGGTAAGTAGAATTTCTATGTGTGTGCAAAATACAACTGACTTCATAAAAAAAAAAACACTAAATGGTGTGTATTTTCAACAGACTTCAAACAAATTGGAGGTTTTAATGATTCTTTTTTTTTTTATTGTTACCTAGTGGCCCCATATCAAAATTGGTTTTAATATAAAAATAACGTCTACCCTCCGAAAATCACTATGAATACATATAAAATACACTAAAATATTATTGTGTAAATTTTTGATTTATTAAGCGATAAATGTTGAATAGTTTGAATTATATAGGGTGACTGGTAATTAGTGACCGATACTTAAGCACGTGATTATATTCATGATTTCAATAAACTTTTCCAAAGAAACTTTTTTTTCGTACTCAATAACTTATATTATAACACAATCAAATACCAAAAACGGTATTTGAAATTCCCGTGCGCGCGCCTGTGATCGATCACAGTAGGCACGAATCGGCACAATCTATCAGCTGATAGTCTGACCTCGGGAAGGGCAAAATCTACTAGTAGAACAAAAAAATCACACACAAAATCCAAAGACAAAATCCACCGCTTCCGTTGTACAGTACTGACGTACTACCTAATTGAATTTATTGAAAGTTACTGAGTATAAAAAAAGTTTCATAAGGAAAGTTATTCGTATTCATGAGTACAACCAATACGTATCGAATATTTTGTTGTTAATCTAGATGACGCACTAAAAACTAAAATTTTGTCAAATACCCCATTGTCTTGCAAAATGTTTTTATTTCTTATTTTTTGAACGAGTCGCTTGCTTTAAGCCCGCGAAATTCCACTTTTCTTGTTTTTTTTTGCAATTTGTCGTTCAGTGTCAGGTTGTATGTTAAACAAAATATGATAAGCGACAGTAACACGTATGTGTTTACAGAATCATAATCAACTAGCTTCTGCCCGCAACTTCGTTCGCGTTTAAAGAGAAATAATTTCGTAATACTTGATTTTTGCGTAACTTAAACCGTTTACGCAGCGCACGCAACGAAAGTTTTTTTCCCGCTTGCAACATTTCTTATTGCTGCTCCGCTCCTATTGGTCATAGCGTGATGTTATATAGCCTATAGCCTTCCTCGATAAATGGACTATCCAACGCAAAAAGAATTTTTCAACACATTTGCTCGAAAAATGCATTTACGGAGCCTGTACCTATACATTATTCGAAAGTTAAAAATTACGCACTAGACAACGGAACGTGCGTTAAAATATGTACTCTCACCTAATAACGTGCGGCAAAATAGGTACTCTCACTTATGTACCTATTATAAAGCACGGTCCTTACCCCGTTGTATAGCACCGTTCGTATTCTTTACGGTTTTTTTTTAATTTCCATAAAAAGTAATACAAGAATTCCACCAAGGAGTTTCACATTGCTAGAATAAATATGCTGACTGAACGAACCTCCTTGGAAGCGTTTTTGTTCAACACGTTTGGCTCACTTTAATACTAAAAGAGTAAATGAGATGAAAGTTGTAGTTCTAATTTTCACCACGTGCATGTGGCGCCATTTGCAAATGCGCGGCATTTTAATATTTTATTTGCCATTAAAAATAGTCTTGTAAAAGTTTGTTTCATTACATAATATTGTACTGTTTTCTCGCAAATGTGTTGAAAAACGTTGTATGATACACGTGCAGATATTGGTACTTACAAACTCGTGACTATGGTAAGCCCTCGACCTCGTCTCGGGCTTACATTCGTCTACTCGTTTGTAGAAACCAACTTTCTGCACTAGTATCATAAATAACTATTTCTATTCGAGCCGGTTGTTCCTGAGATTAGCGCGTTCAACCAAACAAACAAACAAAAAACATCTTCTGCTTATAATATTAGTATAGATTCAATCATTAAGACAACCCTCTAAGTTCATATATAATCCCATTGAATGATTATTTCATGAAAAAGTCATGTAAAGGGATTTTATTAACTTAGCGGGTTGTATTGGTGATTTTAATTATTATAACTCGGATAAACCGTATTTTTTACGGTCACGAATTATATTTTATACGACATAAAACCTGCCACTGAACTAAACGGCAAAAAAACAAGAAAATTTGAATTTCGTGAGCGACCCTTGCGCATCCACCTTAACTGAAGAACTTAAGCTGAAAACGACATATTTATGGTTCAGACGCCAACACATCAAGTTACCCCAATGTCTCAAATTGCTTTGATAGTTTTTCAACTTTATGTCAAACAGAATAAGGGCCATATTCAATTGGGAAAATTTGACACATTGGGGTAACTTGATGTGCTGGCGTCTGTACTATTCAATTCAATATTGTAGTAAGAAATCTATCTGAGCGGTAAAAGTTTAAACACTTTTCAAAATAGTACTACAAAATTATCTCCCAAATATTATATTACTACTATAATTTAATTTGTCGTATAATTAACCCTTGAACTCTACGCAGGTACATCAACTATTGACCTCCACATTTTAACCTTTTAAGAGCTTGGCTAAATATTAGTTGCCGTGCCCCTAGCGCCGGGCCAAAATTGCTACAAATCAATAAAATAATACCTACAGTAAATAAGGAGAAACAATCGCTGTATCGATTTTTAGTTTTTGTTACAAAAATAATATCACAATTCGATAATGGTTTTAGTTGTACAACATAGTCAGTATTTTGAAAATAAAACGAATAAATCATGCATGTTCTCTGTCGCAGAAATACGACACGAAGCGGTTAAAAGGTTAAATGAACTTGTTAGATATATCCATTCTTGTTTAAATACCTATTTATTACCATTTTTGAGTATTACATTTCCATTAGCTTGCCATTTACATTAGGTACACTTTCAATTTCATTAGCAATTCAAGGGTTTAAATCTAATCTTACAAATATGTTAATATCCTTAGCTACTAATATACATACAAGTATACAGGGTTATTTTGATGAACAACAATAACCTCGCAGGACAAAATAAGCAATAACTTTTGTTGTACGACATTTAACCTTTCAATCGTGTCAATTAGAGACACAATAGAAAGTAGAAAGACAATGACAGCGGGGACGCCGGCGTCCGCTTGGGGTTTCATGAATTAATCAATTCTTTGATATATTCATACATAAATATTAATTGCGCGCTTGAATGTTAATAACTCTACGCGCATCGCAAAGATTAGTTAAACAAACCCCTGTGACGCGCGGGGATGGGGACGCGGTAGAGCGGGGGCGTCGCAAGCGCCTGGAATTTCTTCGTCGTCCTTTCATTTATGAATGAAACTTACAAATATCACTGTAGCGACATCTATCTCGCCACATACAAACTAAAAACGACAGATATCCTACATCGCGCTTTAAAAGTTATCCGCGAGATTTGAACGTATACAAGATCCCGACAACAACCGTCGGGCAGTAGTAGCCCACCAGACACAACACCCGTCTGCGAGTAGGAGCCGAGCGAGCTATGGGAGATGAGAAACTTTACACCCTGTTGCTTATACCTCTAAATCACGACAGTACAATAATTACTTGAAACATCCATCATTTTGTACCATGTATTGTTATGTCAGAACTCGTAGAACAAAAGTTGTTGCTGATTATGTTAGCTATCGAGCCCTGCGAGTAACCCTGTATAATTTTTAAATTAAAATAACACGAAATCTTTGTACCTTACTTGTTTTTAAATGCGAAAGACACACTTAGCACCTATTTATAATACAGCCAACACAGGGTAGTAAGTAGAACGCTATACATTCTAGAGAAGTTTATTGTAATCATGAAAATGAACTTTAGTTCAGTCATTTATGGTAGATGTTCCAGTTCATATTTCCTTGTGATTTTTGCAATTTGCGGTTCAGCGTCAGGTTTTATGTTGATTAATATATTATTAGCGACCGTTACAAATATGGTTAATTTGAGTAATAATAATTAAAATCACCAATACAGCCCTCTAAGTTAATTTAATTCCTTTAAATGACTTTAAATTCCATGTACGGCGAGCTGTGTTGGCGCTGCTGCTGCGGCTGCTGAGGCCCTCAAGCGGCGCAAATACTGTAACCTCATTGGAAGTTACAGTTTTGAGCCGTTTGGGGTCGAAACGCTCGGGTCATGGGGCCCGTGTTCACGCAGCTTATACAGGGTGACTGGAAATTAGTGACCGATACTTAAACACGTGATTGTATTCATGATTTCAATAAACAACAACACAATAACGTATAACACAAAAAAAATAACAAAAACGCTGTTCGAAATACCCGCGCGCGCGGCTGTGATCGATCAGCTGATAGTCTGACCTCGGGAAGGGCAAAATCTACTAGTAGTAGCGTCACACGCCACCCGCTCCCGTTGTGCACTACTGACGTAATTGAATTAATGAAATGAAAGTTAAAAAAAGTTTCTTTGGGAAAGTTATTCGTGTTCATGAGTACAGTGACGAGTTTAAGTATCGGTCACTAATTACCAGTCACCCTATATAAGGAGATTTCTCGCCAACTGGTCGAACTTCGCGTGACCAGAGGGCTGGCTTATTCTTTGGCCAAAGAATTAGCTTTGCCATCCAACGTGGCAATGCTGCCAGTCTTCTGGGCACGTTTCCAGATGACAGCGATGAGGAGGAGTGTTCCGGCTTTGCTTTTCTTTAGGGTACTTTTTTCTTATTATTATTTTATTTGTAGTTAGTTTTAGTGTTACAATTTAATTTATTTTAATTAGTTTAATTGTTTTAATAAAGAAATACGTTTAAATTACTTATTCATCAAATAATAATTCTATGGAATTATATGAACTTATGAGGTTGTCTTGATGATTTTAATGAATATAATTCGGTAAACACATTCGTATTTCGGTCGCAAATCATATTATACAGGGTGTAACGGAAAGGGTATATACATACAAACAGGGTGAATAGAGTATTTAATAACGAGTCTTTCCTCAAAATTTCAGCTCCCAACTAATAACTTTGAAACTTCACGATGTTATTTAATATCGACAGTTTATTAAATGCAAAATCATAACAAACGTGCCACCGCACTATGAGGGTCATAATCCTGTCCGGCAAGGTTCAAGTATATCTATCTCGGATTCTGCGCGCCTAGTACAGACCTATCGGGCTCTGCCTAACCGCCGAAGGCGCGACGGCGCGGGCGGGCTCAACTTTACAATTATGTATGTATATGTATAAAAACGTTGCCATGTCGTTTCATATCACCAAGAGAATCCGTGCCCTTCGTATGTATATACCCTTTCCGTTACACCCTGTATATTGTTCGACATACACTCTGACACTGAACGGCAAATTGCAAAAAAACAAGACAAAATTTTTATTTCGCGGGTTACCCTGGCGCTTCCATCTTAAGTAATAACACTAGAAGACGCGCTTGTGGCTAAACCTTTCAATCGTGTCAATTAGAGACAACAAAATACGCGACGCATGTTTCTTCAGATATGAACCTTCCCTTAAGTGTCTTTCCATAAAAAAGGTGTCTTCTTTTTATGATCTGATGTACTATTTCATGTCGGTCCTATTAACTTATTACCCTGTATTTTGTATGTATTAAAAAAAAACTATTCTATAACCAATGATAATAAAAGTAAAAAGGTGTACCTAGATAGGTTATAAGCGCTCAGCAAGCAACACGTTAAAATGTGGCTAACTAGCCACACTTGACCTCAGTGTCGCGTCGCGCAGTCAACGGACGCGCGCGTGTGTTAGTGTTTAGATCTACACCTTTTAACTTATAATATCATTGTTTATAACTACTTGAATAAATATGATAAAGGACAATACATTTTTTGGTTTGTACATTCTAAATATTCTTTTATAAATGTTTGTTTAGGCCACTTGTGAATAAAACAAAGCTTACATTTTAGATAAATTAATAAAAAATATATCTAATGTTTGCTTTTAGTTTCTAAATACCTCCTAAAACCAACAAAGGAAGGAAGATGGCGCGCCGTGAACGTCAAAAGTGAAGCTACAAAACCGTGCTTCTGCAAGTAAAATACACGCTCACACACACACCTACACGAAAACCATGCGTTCTTAGTACGGAAGTGACATTAAGTGTGAGGGTTGCCATGATATGATTTAAATTATCTGCATTCGATTAAACTTTGAAATAAAATTTCTTACTTCCGAGATAAATATTTCTGTTTTCTTTTTAAATGTATTTAATACAACTGCGGTACAATACTATACACTACTTTATCTTACTTGTACAATATTATGTGTGTGTGTGAGCGTGTATTTTAGCCTGCAAGTAAAATACACGCTCACACACACACACCTACACGGAAACCATGCGTTCTTAGTACGGAAGTGACATTAAGTGTGAGGGTTGCCATGATATGATTTAAATTATCTGTATTCGATTAAACTTTTAAATAAAATTTCTTACTTCGAGATAAATATTTCTGTTTTCTTTTTAAATGTATTTAATACAACTGCGGTACAATACTATACACTACTTTATCTTACTTGTACAATATTAGCTTCCGCATAAAAGAAAGTTTAACAAATGGCATCCCTTCGAGACACACATAGATAAAAGGTGGCTTCACTTTTGATGTTAGCCAGCACGCTGTCAACCTTTTTTTTTTGGTTTATAATTACAATTATTTGTACAAAAATTCTAAGTTTACCAAAAATATAAACTTACATCGACAGTTTTGAACTGCAATTACCGCAACTCTTCACCTGCGCTTCGAACATCGCCAATCTTTTTTGGAGATGCATTATCGTTGCATCTTTTTGTTTTAACTGCATTTTCAAAGTTGTTATAGAATCTTCTAAAGCGCCATAGACCGCTTGTACTTCAGGTTGGTAGCTAAAGACCTGAGGAGGTTCGTCTAAGCAGAAAAACTCCCTAATCACAGGATGGTTGGGTAATTTGCTTAAAATTGCATTGACGAAAATCTGTAGACCTCTAACTCGATCTTCTAAAAACGCCGGCTCGAAATTGTCTCTAAACCACCGCTTTCCTGGCAACGGTAGGTTCACATTCGGCTGTTCGGCCTTAATCCTTGAGTATAACCTTACGAAATCAGTGTACCGACGGAAAACTAGCCAAGATTGATCGCTACTGTCATCTTCAACTTTTAGTTTGTAGATCGTAAACCTAGCCCGTTCCTCCATAATTTCGTAACCAACTATAGGAATCTGTAGCGACTCGAATTTTTTTATATCATCTCGGTGTAAACTCAAATCTATGTTGCTGATACTGTTTTGCACAGAACGAAAATCTCTGTAGCCTTCGTTCAAGTTTCCTAAGCTTTTGTAATGGTTTCTAGCGGGATTCCGGTGCCGCGGTTCAATTTCATTATCTGACATCGCCGTTTCGTTCGTGTAGTGTTTTTTGTATATCTTAGTAGTGTACCGTTTGATCGGTTCGTGTGTATCCTCGCTTGATGTGGATGAAACCTCATTGTTCATCCCGTCCCGATTAATGTTTGTAGTTTGTACCAGGTCCATTTTGTACTGTTTGGTTTTCTGGAAGAAGAGAATTTTTGAGTTAGTTTTATTTTTTGGCCCGCGTGGTAGATTATAGCCCATACGCAAAATACGCGCTTTGACGTGGAGATGCGGATACCGGCCCGGTATCTTTAATCTTTTTTATAATTAGTAAATACACGATACGCTAATTAGGCATTTAACAATGCAAATGCTTACTGCTTTCTTTATAATGAGAACAACCTACATTGTAATCATAAGAGTAAAAAAAAAGTATTCTACTTTCTTTATGAAAGTCTGTGGTGGTAATTGAATCTCTATGGTAATAACTCAAAATGTAACAAAAACACGTTTTATTAGCATAATAATTTAGTTCATAAATTAGATTTAATTAAGTTTTGGAATTAATTAAGACTATAGGCTGTTGTGTGTCTAGTAGTTAGTGACCCTGACTGCTATTCCGGGGGTCGTGGGCTCGATTTTTTTTTAATCCACGACGGTGGCAAACAAGCTTACGGCCCGCCTGATGGTAAGCGGTTACCGTAGCGTATGGACCCTTGCAACACCAGGGGCGCCACACACGTTTGCCGACCCTTTAAAAACCTATTTACTCCCCTTTTGAAGAACCCCATACTGTAGCCCTGTGAGAAAACCTCGGCAGGGAGCTCATTTCACAATCCAAGTGTACGCGGGAGGAAATTCCTCTGAAACCGCACTGTACGGGACCATTTCGGCTCCAGTGTGTACTTTGGCCACATAATGCGTAGGGGAGATAGCAGTCTCGAAAAACTGGTCATTGTTGGCAATACCGAAGGAAAGAGAGCACGAGGCCGGTCGCCAACACGATGGTCTGATCAAGTAAAGGAAGCTATCCCCTCCAGCAAATTTCAACAGGCGGTGATGGCAACTTTGGACCGGAATCAATGGAGACAGATTGTCCGCTTAAAGAGGTCGTGACCACGATCCTCAGTAATGAGGGACCGATTGGAGAAGAAGTGTCGACGGCGAGCGGTGCGATGATAGAAAGACGATTCCCACCCAGGACAAATGTTTGTGTGATGAGCACGATCATAAAATTTGTTCTGTGTCTGGGTGTAATTTATCTATAACTAGCTGCCACGGCAAACTTAGTTACACATTAGTATCAATTTATATCGTGTTAAAATGAACCGGGAAGACATTTCGTGACCTCACCTCATCTCCTGACACGAACAAACGCAACAAAAAAATAGTTAGTGAAATTGGTCCAGCCGTTCACGCGTGATGTCTTGACCAGGGAAATTGGGATTAAATTTTTATACACCACTAATTTTTAATGAGTACAAATACTTAAAGGGCTTATTCTAGACGGTCTTCTCATTATATTTGTAAAGTATCAATAAATAATATTCATAAACAGCAAAGTTATTAGCGTTTGTTTATATCCCAAAAAGTCACCCAATTTATGGAAATATTGTACAGGCTATTCATGACATAGTAGTATTCATTAATCGTCATCTCTCGCACACGTTCGCGTGATCTCGCTCAAGCATGCCCCGCCTCCAACAGCTGTTTCGTTATTTAAGTTTAACTAAATAGTGGCATATTTTAAAAATTGTTTTTTTTTTTTTACTTTTGATTCCGCAAATATGATCAGTAACAAGTACGGATACAGCCCATTTTTTTGTACTAATTAAACATAGTGGTGTTAAAATTTATAATATATGGATAAATGTATGTATTTAGGAATACATAAGTATGTTTATCAGCTGTTTAGTACCCATAACACAAACTCTCCTTAGCTTGAGACTAGACGGCGTTGTGGAATATTTATTTATTTATATTTATTAATAAACAATGAAGAAAATATTAAATCTTAAGTTGTTTTGTAGTCTTCGTTTAAAAGGCGGTTCGGGAGCTAGGTACGATGCACATACGACAGACACACACACAGACACGTAAAACTTATAACACTCGCCCTTTTTAACCGACTTTCAAAAAAGGAGGAGGTTCTATGTTCGAGCGTATGTATTTTTTTTTTTGTATGTTACCTGATTTCTCCCCCATTTGTGGACCGATTCTCAAAATTCTTTTTTTATTTGAAAGAGTATACTCCTGGGGTGGTCCCATTTTAATTTGGTGAAGATCTGGTGCTGATCTTCGGAGATATACAACGGAACTCTTCAAAAATAGACGGCAATTCTGTCGTGATTGCTGGAATTGCTTGGATGTTTATTGTTTATACAACATCATGACGTATCATCACGCCTGTATGCTCTGAGGGGTACGCAGGTGGGTACAATATACCTAGATTTCGTCAGTTAGGTATGTTAATTTTAATTTATTTGGGATTAGTGGAAAACCCTATTATCATGACATGTTTTGTTAACAATTAACAATATAAAATAAATTCATGGCAAATATTTTTATGGTAACAACTA
Organism: Euplexia lucipara; assembly: GCA_921972225.1. NCBI lineage: Eukaryota > Metazoa > Arthropoda > Insecta > Lepidoptera > Noctuidae > Euplexia > Euplexia lucipara. Next base: position 5,486,936 of record OV179172.1, on the reverse strand, counting down.
AAAATGGAAAAACAAAAAAATTTTTTGCAAAAAATAAAACCGACTTCAAAAAATACACTAAACGGTGTAAAATAACTCTAAATTCGGAAGTCGGTGGCCCATCATGAGTTTGACAAACCCACCAAAGCCACAGACTTCCGAATTTAGAGTTATTTTACACCGTTAAGTGTATTTTTTGAAATCGCTTTTATTTTTTGCAAAAAAGTTTTTTTGCGTCAAGGGTTAACCTTTCAATCGTGTCAATTAGAGACACAATAGAAAGACAATGACAGCGCGGACACCGGTGTCCTCTCGGGGTTTAATGAATGAAATTTATAATCAATCAGTTAGAAACTGTGACTATATTATCTAACATCGACATTATAAATGCATTAGTTCAAACTAGATACCTTTACCAATACCAAGATAATAATATAATTATCTATTAATAGAAATGATGTGATAATTATTTGCTCTGAATGTAAATTTATAAATGGAAAATCTTGCCGACTACAATTCATTTTAAGAAAACTTCTTAACCTTTCAATCGTGTCAATTTGAGACACAATAGAAAGACAATGACAGGGTGGACACCGGTGTCCTCTAGGGGTTTAATAAATTAAGGGAGCATAAATGTAAATGTAATTTAATTTGTTTGTAGACTTCTTGGAACTCATGATAAGTCTATTAAGTCTAAAATATTTGTATATGAAATTGAATCCCTATTTTCCTTGGTCATGGTCATCAAGCGTGAACGGCTGTACCATTTTTTGCTAATTATTGTTGCATTTGTTATTGTCAGATGTAAGCAAAAGTTGAGAAAGTTGAGCAAAACATTAGAAAATTTAAGAAAACTTGACAACAAATAAACATTTTAAAACACAGCTCCATCTTTGATGACATGACAGGTCAAAAATGTCTTCCTGGTCCATTTTTACACAATATTAATTCAATATTGATTCTAAGTCTAAGCGATTACTAAAATACAAAAAATATCAATACAAAACAAAATCAAGTACAAGGAGAACATACTTTAATTTCTTAATCTGCTATCTAATCTATGCTTACAATACAATGTAATAGTCCGTATCTGTACTATGTTATCATATTGATAATTTATCATGTGCATATTGCATCGAAAACGCAATAAACAACTGACTAAAAACAAAGTTAAAAGAAAAAAAATAGTCTATCAAGTGTTAAACTATGGTTCTTTCTTTCATATAAATTTCTATTGTTTTTTATTTTTCCACTGCAGATTATGGACAGACGGCCTTTTGTGATTATTCGTTCATTCTAAATTTTTTTCTATGCTTTTGCACTGACAAACAAAATTCTGGCTTAGAAAACTTGTAAACAAAGTTTTCAAAACAAAATTGTTTTACGTTTAGTAACAAACACTTTAGCAATCTCCTACTGAATGTGACAAAGATTCGTCATTGTAAGAACCAGGCTAACAGAATTAGTAGGAGTCCTTCAGCCCAATTAGAATACAATACTTTTGATACTTACTGCGCTCTACGTAAATTAACTCCGTTACTGTGTACAACAAAACTTCTATTATACCATGTTTCTTTGTTTGAAGCACTTTAATTCTTTACACGAATTGAGCAATAACAATTTTAATACTCCGCTTTCGAGTTCGTAACGTAGAAGGTAACGAAACACATTACTTTTATTAAAAATTAAAGATACAACGCGACGCTGATGATGGTCGTAAAACTAAATTGACCACAGACTAAAAGAAACTATGAATCTGACGTCTTCGTTTCGTTTCGTTTCTTTATTCTCGCGTCCTTTAACCTTTAATGTGCTCGTCAAAGTGCACCCCATCATCTGGCAAAAATAATTTGAATAGATAGGCACTGTATAATTTAGGTAATATTTTAATCATTATTTGCCCACTTTTTCCCAACCATGTCGAATCTAACCAGATGCAGCTGAATACCCTGAAGATTGTTAAAATCCGCAATTCGTTACCCCCCTTTCTCTGTAAGGTTACTTAATAGTCAGTTATTAAAGTACCTACCTAATTCATTAAGTATCAACTTGGTTTTTCAACTATATAATTTTTGTTTTTTTTTTATTTCCCAAACAATGTGGCCACTTTTATCGTTGAGAGATGGGGATGAATTTTTTGATGCGCTTTGGATCTGTGGTCACGAGTTTGACGGTTGAAGTTGAAGAGTTTGAAGTTGAAGTCTTAGATAATACCTCTAGATCGAGCCACCAGAAGGAACTCTTTAAAAGAAAACAACATCTTTTTTCGCGTTTTATGTATAATTAAAATATACTTAGGTATGGCTGACGTCCAGTGTGACATTGAAATTGCTGTATAATAACTATTGTCCTTTAAACAAAACCAACTTATTATGAAAATTTCTGATTTCAAAACCAACAACAAAACCAACTTATTATGAATTTGTGTGTGGTTAGACACCATAGATTTATTTGATTATTATGCCTACCTTTTGAACATTAGTTAGGCCTGACAGTTCAGGGAAAAGATTTGAAACGTGTAGCAACACTGTAAGTAAGTATTCCTAGGTTATGTGATATAAGAAATCAAGTTTACTTTAAGAAATCTTCCTGGAAGATTGGAAGATTGGAAGATTCTTCCATATTTTGGTCTGAAACCCATGACAATAAAAGCACACAAATGTATAAATTCAATAATCATTACTATAACACTAACAGTATTGAAAACTTTCGAATGAAAAGTGATTTCGTTAATATCCTTTTCTGTGCGGCTTTTACAGCCTATTATACTGCATCCTCCCATCGTAGAGCATACACCATACATTAAACACTTAACTAATGGAGTCCATTTCTCATTAAATTACTCAAACTATTACAACAATTGCAAAAACCATCCGAAAACTTAAATGAAATCGACCATAATATAATAATATACGTGACAGTGACAGCACTTTGTTTGGCTAACATTCAAAAGTTAGCCATGCAAAAATACGGCACGCCGTAAGGGACAGAAGATACGATGCTTTGTCTCAATTTTCCTACGAACTTTGTATTAATGCGTCTCACTTCCACACTTCACACTGTAAATTATTTACAGTGTGAAGTGTGTGTGTGTAAATTATTTACAGTGTGAAGTGTGGAAGTGAGACGCATTAATACAAAGTTCGTAGGAAAATTGAGACAAAGCATCGTATCTTCTGTCCCTTACGGCGTGCCGTATTTTTGCATGGCTAACTTCAACCTCTAAGACTTCAAGACGTAGCCCAATTATTGGGCTACGTCTTGAAGTCTTAGAGGTTGAAGTTTTGTCGTATTGCTGATTGCGTCAAAATGTCAAAATAAACTGTCAACGTAGGTACATTGTTAATAGTAAACAACTAAAGTTTTCGTGCAAATGTTATTTTGCGTATTAATATGAATTCTAAAGTGTACAAGTGGTGTGCGGTACCTCAGTGCGTCAATACATCAATCAAAACTCCAAATAAATTGTTTGCGTACGTTCCACAAAATAAAACAGTACGATCGAAGTGGCTTAGTTTAGCACGGCGAGATTCGGCATCCGTAGGCCCAAATACTCACATATATTTCTGTGAAGATCACTTTGATGTTAGTAGACTTAGTTGTTATTATATTAGGCTAGTTGACTATCTTGAAACCTCCGTGTTTTCTTCACAGGGTAATACCTACCCAGGACCCCTATACAATGTTCAGTTCATATGTTTCAGTTGCCAAATGATATGGAGAATTTTATGGAGTACCATGTAATGGGATCCGTGTCGCAAGTTCGAATGAAACCGAAGTGTGTTCCTACGAAATTTGAATGTCAATCAGATAAAAGAAAACGACTATCGGACACTGAAGAAAAACCAAATAAACGAAAGAAGCAAAGAAAGTTATTAAAAGATGAAAACGAAAAAGATTTGGAACGAACAAGTGATGTTACAAACCATTTGGATGTAGGAGAGTTGCCCTGTGATGATAGACAAGTAAGTAGAAAATAGTTTTACTTCAATAGGCTTAGACTAACATAACAAAAAACATGGCGAGTTGGACTTGCGCACGAAGGGTTCTGTACCCTTGGCTAGGTAAACAACAGTAGGTACACAAATTTCGAGTGAAAATAGGCAAAAAGATTGCGTTTTTTGTATGGGAGCCCTCCTTAAATATTTTGTTTTTATTTACATATTATTATAGATAAGATACACCCAGACAGAACAAATGATCCATGCTCATCACTCAAACATCTGCCTTGGGTGGGAATCGAACCACGATCTGCGGCTTAGTAAAGACCACTAACCACTAGATCACCAGGCCAATATGTTTTCTTTTTTCTCGTAAGTAATCAAATATAAACAGCGGAATATTGAGTCAAAATGTTGCATAATGCTACGATTTTGTACAGTTTATACTGAATTATGACATTAAAAGCTCCCTCCTTTCTATGCGTTTCAAATAAGAATAGGAACGTCAATGACCTCTTTCTGCCAAATGTCGCTTGAAAAGTACAGCCTGCAACAAAACCTTAATCGCGGATCAATTATTTTCTTTTACTGAGTCGAAGTTATTCAAAATAAAAAAACGTCTTAAATTAAGTAATTAGTCTTGTGGAGTGCTTACGTTTTATTTATTTGTTTTAATGTTGTTGTTGTTGATATTTGTTTATGTTTTCATCTCCCTGACTGCTCGAAAATGTGTGACAAAAGCGTTGTTTTGCATGGGAGGGCTTGAGAAATTATCCCCAATGTAAACAAATTAGAAAATTATTCAATTGTAATTTGTAAATTAATTATTTATTTGGAAAAAACCTTGTTTTGCTGATCTTACCCAATTTATTCGAATTGACAGCTATGACGTTACAACATGTGAACATGGCGCAAAGTCATTCCTATTCTCATTTGAAACGCTTAACCCTTTAACCGCCTGATTTTATATCAATTGACAACATTTCAAAATTGACATGCCCCTAAAACAAAAATACCGTTTCTTCATTTTTGTATGCTGAGTTCAAATATATATTTTTTAAAAATTTTTATAGCTTAATTTCTGAGAAAAAAAATAAAAACCAAAAACCATGCGATGACGTCACTTATACGGTGGAATGAGGTGTTTACCTTTGCGAAAGCAAGCTCATTTTTAAGATGAAAACTATAATGTCAAACAAGACATTTCTGTCAAAAATTACGTATCTAATGTCAAAAAAAGACATCTAATGTCAAAAATTACATATCTAATGTCAAACAAGATATATCTAATGTCAATGTGTGACATTGACAACTGCTAAATGACAGTGACATCTAAGAAACTGATTTTTTTTTGACGTATCACAGTAAAGCAAAGGAATTATCGCCATTCCACCGTATGAATGACGTCATTTGGCGCTTACGTCTTTTTAGAATGCACCGAATTTCAAAGTTAAAATCATGAATGAAAAGTACATAATTTCGAAAAACAAAAAAATATGGGTCCTCTAGTTTTGAATTTACTTTTAGATAACATAATAAAACAAGGAGGTTAAAATTTTTAAATGTTGTCAATTGCCGTGCCCTCAGCTCCCAATGTATAAATCATCAATACAAATGTATTATGTTGCCTGAATTAGCCTATTTTTGGGAGGAATGTACAGTAGAACCAAGAAATTAAATTAGACAATATAAATACGACTTAGACGGTTAAAGGGTTAAATGGAACTCTGTAAAATACAAATAGAGAATCATAGAGTAATTAATAGCTGAAGACCAGTTGTGTAGTTGTAAGTTGGTTAACTCTATTCGTGCAACAACTATTTGCTTGACAAAAATGACTTTGCACAATGTGTGTAATTAAAATCAACAATAAGACAAACTTAATAAAAAATCTTGAGTAGGTACTACGTTTGTCCTAAATTAACTTCAGAGCGACTTAATAATTATAATGCGCTCAATCTCACGCGACGTCCTGCGCGAGCGATCTAGAAGCGAACGAGAAGCGACGCGACGCGGCGCGAGTCCCTCATCTAGATTACAAGAATATTCTACAATTTTTTTTTCTTTTTCAATTTGATGGAAAACTGCTTAGATTAAAGTGCATTAAAGTTGAGGACGAAAAACGAGACGACGACGACTACGATGTCGTGAGGGGGCTTGTAACGTCATTATCTAGTATAAACTGTACTGGCTAGTGACGTCATGCGACATTTTGACTCGATGTGTCGCCGTAATATTTGGATTACGTGAAAAAAGATAAAATATGTGTCGAATATTTTCTTGTAATCTAGATGAAAACTTAAATTTTGTCATATATGTATACCATTGACTAACTTTTGACACAGAAATGACCCGATCAGCTAATACATAGGTAATATTCTATTTTCTTTACAGGTTTCCTCACGGGGACAGTCAATATTGTCCAATTTACGATCTTCACTTACTGAGGACTATAGACTGGATGAAGAGGAACCAGATACATCACCGTCTCCATTGTTGTTCTGCATTTGTTGTCTTGAAGGAGACATTCCGTTTATTTATTTGTTGGCTTGTTGCCATGGTGATTTTTTAAACGACTTCGTGATGCCTGAGGTTCGTTGAAAATATGTATATTACACACCGCGAAGGGCTAGGCAAAGGTGTACCTGGTAGTACACCCACATTTCGCCAGTTATGTTTAAGTCCCATGTAATAGGGTGCGAGCTAGGGGGGGGGGGGGGGGGCTATTAATTTATGTCACACAACGCCATCTAGTCCCAAGCTAAGCACAGCTTGTGTTATGGGTACTAAACAGCTGATAAACATACTTATACAACGTGTTTTTTTTTATATCCCATCCATAACTCTAGGGTATGATTGAGAAATCAAAGAATCAAAGAATCAACTGGCATATGAATTATGTTTCAATCATCCTTTTCCTTTTTTTTACTATCATACAAAATAATTCGACAATGTCACGACGATTAATGTAATACACCCTTACGTGAAAGAAAAGTGACGTTAGAAAGAATATTCGTCGTACTGGTGACAATTTTTGAACTAATTAATAAAAATAATACCTATTAATAATACTTAATAATAATATTCCAGGACTATCACACAACGCCATCTAGTCCCAAGCTAAGCAGAGCTTGTGTTACGGGTACTAAACAACTGATAATTTAATTATGATTGATGATATCTCCAAACTATGCATTTTTGGACCATCTATTCTAGGAGTTTTAGTATTATTTTTACCTACAGAATATAACCCTAGAGACCCTTATGGGATATGAAAAAAAACACCTTGTATTTAACTAAGGGGAACTAATTTTTTGAGCTGTTATTTAAATATTCGAGATGTTATTATGATCAGTTGAAAAACGTATTGAGCAGTTATTTAATTTAATGGCGGTTTATTGATTATTGTGACAGTACCTAAAACATGGACAGTAATAAAAAATCAATTAGTCGGTTAATTTAAAATAAATGAGCAGTTCAATAACTGAATGAGCGGTAAAAATGACCGAATGAGCGGTTCGATAAATAGTTCGGCAGATCATAGCGCGCGGTGTCACCCGAACTCAAATTCATTGAATACAGTTTTCAGGTGCGTATTACAGATAATCAACCTATTATGGCTAGCTGCTAGCTGCCAAAAACAACTTCAGATAACGGCACCGGGCCGAAGGCCAACGAAGGACGCCGGCGGAGGCCCGGCAACTCGGGGAAAGAAGATATTCCGCTATATCTCGAAAACTACTTTACCACCTCATTGTTTATCGAATTGCTAAGAATGAGATTTCTTACCGTCAAATTCCAATTTATTACTGCCCACACGTAACCGCACGTTCAATAATTTTTACCGCCCATTTAATTATTTTCCTGCTCAATTAAATTATGTATATTCACTGATCCATTTCATTATTTTTTTTTTAGTCATTTTTGTTTACTTTACTGCTTAGTTTTAACTGCTGAACTAGTTATTAAACATGCCATTTATAATTTTTAACTTACCAAAACCGCTATTTACAACTGCCTCTTTAAATAAGTGCATTAACTAAATACATACATAATATAGATAAATTACACCCAGACACAAAACAAATGATCGTGCTCATCACGCAAACAGCTTGGGTGGGAATCGAACCCACGACCTCCAGCATAGCAGTCAGCGCCTCTAACTACTAGACCAACAGGCCAGACCTGTTTTGTAAGTCGATTAAAAAGTAGGAACTAAAAAGTTTTTTTTCAAATTTTATGTTCATTTCAGATAAAGCCAAAAAATCAAGTTGTGTGCTATCGGTGCCATGAAATGCTGAAGAAAATTAAGCTATTCAAGATGCAAGTTGAGAAAAGTTTCAAAATGTTATCAGAGTCTACGGTAAGTAAGTTGTACCCATTTCTTCCCTTCAGTCGGTCGATTCAGTAAAAGTCACGCCGTGAAAACTTGAGTGAAGTGAACCGTCAATGCCTAGCATTAGTATGGCTCATTGGTGACGAAAAGCTGGTGGGTACCAAGCTTCATACCCTGGCCCACCGCCGCAAAGTTGCATGTCTGTCGGTCTTTTACAAACTGTATTTCGGTGAGTGTGCTCTAGAGCTCCACGAGCTCATTCCACCATCTCCGTTCTTCCATCGGGAATCCAGACGTACTGCAGGTTATCATCCTTGTAGATATTCGCACGAAGCGCTTTGCCTGTTCCTTCATTATGCGCACAGCCAAGGAGTGGAACTCCCTGCCTGCATCAGTGATCCTGATTTCATATGACTCCAATCTGTTTAAGTCGCGAGTTAATAGGCTTTTTTTGGGTAAGCTCGTTCCATCGTCGACCTCATCTCTGACTGCAGGACAAGATTGAGGTCAAGGGTATATAGTATATAGTCATTTTTTTTTTATACCCATTATAGATATAAAAAAAAAATGACAGCACAATGTTTGGTATCCTACAGTGTATTAGTAACAAATACATATACCTAGATCTCGGTATTAGAACTGTCCAGCAAGAAATCGTCCTTAGCAGCCTGATATACCAGGAGAAACTCACAACACACGTGAACGAACTTGCCCAGATTCGCAAATCGCGATTTGGAACAAACCTCCACCAAACAAAAAAATATATAAAAATGGTTATATCTATAGATTACTTACTACTGTTTTCAGGAAGTCGCCCAAAAATGCAGTATACAAAAACAAAAATTAGAAATCCACCAAGTAAGCATAATAGACATTGAACAAGAAGAAAACACAGAAAATCCACAATCAACACCAGAAGAACCTAAAATAGAGATAGAAGTGACAATAAAAAGAGAAAATGAGTTCTATTTTGATGATACAGAAATAAGTTCCCAACCAAATAGTTTTCAGAACAAAGCTAATAAAAACATTGAAAATATAGAAGAAGGTGAAATGGACAACTCAGTTGCAATGAAAAAAGATATCGTATTAATTGACGATACAAAAAATAGTTCCCGACCAAACAGTTTACTGCATGACGCTAATAAAAACATCAAAGATACAGAAATTGACAAAATAGACTTAGAAATCACAATAAAAAAAGAAGTTGATTCAATTGACGATACAGAAAATAGTTTCCAACCAAAGAGTCTACAGGTCATAGCTAATAAAAGCAATAAAAACATGAAAAATGTAGTCGAAGATAAGAAAGACGTAGAAGTCGCAATAAAAAAAGAATTTGCATCAATTGACCATACAGAAAATAGTCCCCAACCAAATAGTCTACAGGTCAAAGCTAATAAAAGCAATAAAAACATGAAAAACGTAGTCGAAGATGAGAAAGACGTAGAAGTCGCGATAAAAAAAGAAATTACACCAATTCTCTGTACAGAAAATAGTTCCCAACCAAATAGTCTACAGGTCAAAGCTAATAAAAGCAATAAAAACATGAAAAACGTAGTCGAAGATGTTATAGACAGAACAGTCACAATAAAAAAAGGAATTGGTTCAATTGAAGATACAAAAAACAGTTCCCAACCAAATAGTTTGCATACTACTCGTAAAAATATTGAAGATGCTTTGAAAATAATTAACAGCAATCAAAATAGTGGTCATTTGAACTTTTTAGCTAGTTCTTTGCAAACTCTATCCCATTCGCTATTCAGTGATATTTATAATAATGTTGAATTGGGAAATACGACTGTTGGAACAATTTCGAATATATATAGATGTTCAGATATTCCCAAAAGTGAAAATATGACTATCAGTGAAATAAAAAACAGTGGTGATATTGTGATTAAAGAATCAATTAAAAAAGAAATAAGTGATACTAAAAAATCTGTTGAAAATGTTTCTAATGAAGAATGTTTACGAGACAATAATTTTAGTGAATGTGATATGATGAATGAACAATCAAGGATAGTTGGTAAGTTTAATATTATTATTATGAGCCTGTGGTGTCCCACTGCAGGGCAAAGGCCTCCCTTCCATTCTTCCACTCCTTTCTGTCTTCAGCCACTTTTGGCCAATCCTTCAGAAAGGAGTCCAACTTGTCACGCCATCTCCTTCTGGGCCTGCCGCGTCGCCGGCTCCTGCTGTCCGGGATCCAGTCGGTTGATACCTTCGCCCAATTTCGTGGCGACATGCGGCATATGTGGCCTGCCCAGTCCCATTTTAGTTTAGCGGCTGAGTTGCCTACATCTGAGATTTGTGTTTCGAAACGAAGTAGAGAGTTGGCAAGTTTAATTTTCTTTATCTACACTACATAGTCTTAGGGCCAAAGAGATTAAAGATACTATAGAGAGAAAGGATATGCGAAGAAATGTCGTCGAAACTAAATAAAATAGATATTGCACAACTTTCACACAATGCCATCAAGTCCCAAACTTAGCAGAGCTTGTATTATAAACAACTGATAAAAATACTTAAACTCTGAATGTAATTTCTCAAGAACCTCACCAATAAGGTCTATGTAGTCCTTCTAGGGCGACCGCTCCCGGCGTTCGCACTTACATCTGCCTTGTAACCTATCGTTAATCGCCTTTCATTCATCCTTTCAACGTGACCACACCTTCTAAGCATACTCTTTTAAATTTTTGTAACTGCATCTTCTTTTAAAACCACAACGTTGCCTTATCGTCTTCGGTATTGTTCGTCGGCACGTGGAGCTCCTCAAGTTCCGAGTTGAGCTCACGATTACTGACAAATGCTTGCACTGACTGATCTGGTCCCCTCATTCTGTTTGGTTCTTTCCTCAAAAGACCATCTCAGACACTAATCTGCATGGATCTTACATGATTTGACCAAGATAATGTCTGGACTTTAAAAGAGACTGTGACCTCTGAGTTTCTTTCGGTGTTTCTTCTCAGAGTAGTCAAATAGTGAAACTCCGATCTCATTTACTAAAAAAAATGACGACGTGTAAAAGTGTTTGTGAAAACCTATTTACAAAAATAAATATCATTCATCACATAAACAGATTTCCAGATTTGGTTAAATCCAATCTGCAAAGCCTTGAGCACAGGCGTAGGATAGCTAGCCTTTCGGTACATTTTGGAGAGTGTGCACGGGAATTACATGACTTGATTCCGCCATCACCTTTCTACCATCGGACAACCTGTCGTACGGCGAGTGTCCACCCTTACATCGTTGACACTTCCACGATTCGGACAAAGCGTTTCGTTTCGTAGTTTATAGGTACCGCATACATCGAAGGACTGGAAAAACTTGCCTGCTGCGGTCTTCCCGTCCGACTAAAATTTAGGTGTCTTCAAGGCTAGAGTGAATAGGCTCTTAATAAACTAGTGCGCTTCACCATCACTGATTGCATCACTGCTTACCATCAGGTGGGATTGCAGTCAAGCACTAGTTTAAAATATTTAAAAAAAATCACATTCGTCAATCTGTTATTCTATTTAATAATACAATAAAATATTTTTAACCCTAGGTACGAACGCAACACTTGATTTAAACATTAAACAAGTCACATTGACCAAAGAACAACTAATGGAAAATAGAGATAAGGCTGCGTGCTCACGAGCCTACCTCCGCGCGCCGCATCGATGTAAATCCTGCCTTATAGGCTTTCAATTCCAAGAGAACTTAGAAGACCATGTTAAAAGAAAACATACAGATCTTGGGGTGAGTTATGTGTTTGAATAACTGTGTTTACAAGAGGAGGAAAGATTTGACTGTTTTTTTTTGTTTGCATTGTTCTCCAAAACTACTGGACCTGGATAAAAAGTAGCCTTAGATGTCCCCCGAGGATAGTGTAGCTTCCCAATGGTGAAAGAAATTTTCAAATCAGTCCAGTAGTTTCATAGCCTATTAGATGCAATGCAAACAAACAATCAAATCGACGATGGATAGACGACAAATAATAGTACATTATGATATAAGTGCGGTAGGTTGATAATTACCTACAGCCGAGGCAATATTGCTAGCCCGAGCCGCAGGCGAGGGCTACAAGAAAGCAGAGGCTGTACGACGTTTTATTACATATTTGCGAGGAAATAAATAAAACTCGGACTGAGATTTTCAAATAAAAACAATACAGCGAAAAGAAAAAGCGCGTGGAATAATTTTAACTTGATCACAAATTGACGATGCGCGCGCATCAGTTTTTTTTTTAAGTCACAGGCACAAAAACAGCCAGTATTACTAATAAAGTAAATTAATTAATGTTTTTTGTTTTGGTTACTAATGGTTGTAATTTAGTGTCAAAATTAATTAAATTAACGAACTAAATGTTTATTTTTTTATATTTTATATCCAAAGTTAATTTTATTCATAAAATGTTGACCACTTTTCAGACATAAAAACTCTTTGCTAAGATTTTAAAAAAGGAACCGTTCGTTTAATTCAGAGCATCTTGCAAACCGTGCGTTTTACATTACCATTACGCACTAGTGCGTAATGAGATACGTTACGATACTGAATTTGGTGGAATAAGAGACCCTTTACGAGCAAATCTATACTTCTATACTAATATTATAAAGAAGTAAAATTTGTAAGTTTGTATGTTTGTAAGTTTGTATGTAGGGGGTAATCTTCGGAACTAATGATCCAATTTTAAAAATGATTATACTGGTGGAAAGCTACACTATTCCCGATGGACATAGGCTACTTTTTATCCCCGTATTCCCACGGGAACGGAAACTACGCGGGTGAAACTGCGTGACGTCTGCTAGTGTGTTATAAATACATTTTTTTAAACATGTTCCAGAAAGGATTTCTACAATGTGAAATATGTCTTCAATACGTAGATCCAGGAGCCAGCAATGATATGCATAAACTCTGGCATTATACAAGGTACGTAAAACTATCGATTTGAATTCTTGATTTGTCACATACATAACAAATGAGATGTAATAACAAAAATTTAAAAGAGTACGCTTAGATGGTTTGGTCACGTTGAAAGGATGAATGAAAGGCGACTAAGGAAAGGTATTTACAAGGCAGATATAAGTCGGAACGCCGGGAGGGGACGCGAAGGACATACATAGACCTTATTGGTGAGGTTCTTCAGATAGGTCAGGTGCGTAGTACTCGCAACCGGCGTGTGTGTATGAATGTAAACGAAGCAAAAGAAGTAGGTATGTAAGAACCGTAGTTTATGGCGCTCTGTAGTTTCAGCTTACCCCTATGGGAAAAAGGCGTGAGTTCATGTATATATATAAGTAATGGGCTATTGGACAAAATTTAAGTTTTTAATCCCTCATCAAGATTACAAGAAAATATTCGAAACGTTTTCTTTTTCAAATTATTGGAATACTGCTTAGATTAAGCTCATTAAAGTTGAGGAGAGGGGGGCTTGTAACGTCATTATCTAGTATAAACTGTACTGGCTAGTGACGTCATGCGACATTTTGACTCGATACATCGCCGTTATTTTTAGATTACGTGAAAAAAGAAAAAAAATATGTGTCGAATATTTTCACACATATTTTTTTGAGTCACAGATAGATGCTAGAAATATTTCTGCTGATTATTGAAGAAACAATGCTTAATATTGTAGATTGTTTGTCTTCATTCTTGACATTGTCGTGCTCGAAACCAAAGAAATCTACCAACTCTCTCTCACTTTGTCTATTCTAGCAATTTTGGCCCGGCGCTAGGGGCACGGCAACTAATATTTAGCCAAGCGCTCGAAAGGTTAAATAAATTACGTTTGTTACAGATATGAATGCCTTGTTTGTAGACAGCTTTTTGCGACATACGACAATGCTGTCTTTCATTATAGAAAACACCATCGCAATGTGAAATCAAGCGTTTTATATCATTGTCAGCATTGCCAATATAAAACTAGGTAAGTAAATTATAATCCTTTAAATCGCCACGGTCGGGTATAGCTATAGTATAAAGACACTTTTAGAACGAAGTTCCTAATCACGCGTTTCGAAAGGGGGCTAGACGGAAAAAATTCTTACGAAAAGTTGTCGTAAAAAAAGTTTTGTGTCTGGGTGTAATTTTATCTATAGTATTTATGTATTTAGAAATACATAAGCATGTTTATCAGCTATTTAGTAGGCACAAGCTCTTCTTAGTTTAGGACTAGATGGCGTTGTGTGAAAAAGTTGTGGAATATTTATTTATTTACTTAATTACTTTCGCCCTGTACATTAGTCCGTAAGTTTTAAAGCCGTATTCTAACGAATATTTTTCTTATTATTTTCAGCCGAAAAATCTTGTTGAAGAAACATTTAAATGTAGGCGCCAAGTGTAAACTGTGTGGTGTTAAATTTCTATGCGATGGAGATATATGTAATCATAAGGAGTAAGTACCCTTAACATATTTATAAATCTATCGTTGGCAACCTGCTTGATAAAAATTAAATAAAAAATATTTAATACTTACTAATTAGACGCGACATCACGAACAAAATTTTCATCCGATACTTGTGTCTTAGTGTAGGTATACAAGTCTATGAGTTTAATTTAGTACGCTGCCTCTCCAATATTAATAATAATAATGACAATATCACGTTATACTGGGATCGATCTATCATCACTGACAGGATTATTATTGACTGACCTGTTGGTCTAGTAGTTAGTGACCCTGACTGCTATGCCGGAGGTCGTGGGTTCGATTCCCACCCAGGACAAATGTTTGTGTGATGAGCACGATCATTTGTTCTGTGTCTGGGTGTTATTTATTCATAATATGTATGTATTTAGAAATATATAAGTATGTTTATCAGCTGTTTAGTACCCATAACACAAGCTCTTAGCTTAGCTTGGGACTAAATGGCGTTGTGTGAAAAGTTGTGGAATATTTATTTATTTATTTATTTATTATCGCGAATAAACCAGGGGGTCGAGTCTGCTACTGCAATCGTGTCTCAATGACCGGTCAATGATCGATTTTTGACGTATAACGTCAAATTTATGACACATTTCCCATACAAAAACTGTCAAAGTTGTCAAATATTCGACCAATGACCGGTCCGGTTGATATAAGGGTCCCGCTTGACGAGAACCTCGTGAAGGCAGTGAAAGATCTGGCTCGCGAGGTTGCCGAAATGTGGGATGTGGATACATAAATCAAAATCAAAATCAAAAGTCATTTATTGCCACTATTTAGTTAAACTTAAATAACGAAAACAGCTGTTGGAGGCGGGGCATGCTTGAGCGAGATCACGCGAACGTGAACGAGAGATGACGATTAATGAATACTACTATGTCATGAATAGCCTGTACAATATTTCCAGAAATTGGTTGACTTTTTGGGATCCTAAACAAACGCTAATAACTTTGCTGTTTATGAATATTATTAATGGATACTTTACAAATACATTGAGAAGACCGTCTAGAATAAGCCGTTTGAGTATTTGTACTAATTAAAAATTAGAGGTGTATATAACACAACATACTTAAAGAATACACACTCTTATACATCACACAAACATTTGTCCTGGGTGGGAATCGAACCCACGACCTCCGGCATAGCAGTCAGGGTCACTAACTACCAGACCAACAGGCCAGTCGTACTGAACTTGCGTTCTGAGGCACAGACGGGCCGGAATATGTAATCAATGATCACCCATTAATGAACTAATTTCAATTTCAATTTATTTAATTCAGACAAACGTCCATAGGGTTAGTAAAACAAAATTACTTAAAGACTAGTGTTAGTAATACAAAAAGAAATTTAACTGGTGTGGATCCTTATCCAGTAATAATAATAATAATTTATTCAAGAAAACATTGTTTACAAAAAGTTTACATTTAGCCAAACAATAGTATTTAATTTATCCTACACAATTTATACTTAGTTCTAATTATAAACTAAAGCTAAAATATTTCTACTACAAGTGGAAGTAGAGGGATCAGGTTATACGTTAATTAGCGACCCACCTGAACTAGGTTTATTCAAACCTGTGTTTCAGGCCATCACTTTACATTGCAGTAACGTACATAGGGCTATAAATAAATTGTAAGTAAATCTGATGTAACTAATAGACTATTAACAACTACGAGAAAAAAACCTATTGGAACATTAAAACCTAAAACTAATTTATATAAATATACAAAAATAAGTAACTTACGAAGGAAATACACAAATTATCATGACAAAACTTCTAGAAGTTGTTCTGTGTCTGTGTAATTGACCAAAGTTAAATGTTCTGATAACACCGTACTACATTGTCTAAAACTTATACTATGTATGTTTAGTACCTTGTTTATTCTGTTATACAGAAATGGTCCTAAAAATACATAAAATGTGGCGCAGCAGAGGGGAGTCCTATCTCGAAACACGCTCAAAAGACTGTTGGTGGTGGTACGCAGCCGGTCGGCCATGGATGCGGTCCTTTTTCTTATTATTGCGTAAAAGTCATCGGTACGCGCCTCCGCAAACATACCGGACGCACTACAACGCCACGACCGCCCCAACAGTATTCTGAATGCGTTACTAACCTCGTCAAGCGAAACTCAACCTTCGATCGTGAAGCGCCTAATGCGTAATTTTAACCAACTTGTTTTGTTAACAGTGACTGTATAGAGGCAACGTCTACAACGAAACGAGCTAAAGTAGCGTAAAAATCGTGAGTATTGAAATAATATATTTCCAGTTTTTAATCGACTTCAAAAAAAGGAGGAGGTTCTCGATTTGGATGTATGTTATTTTTTTTCTTAAAGGTTTTTTACCTCAGTACTCCGTCATTTATGGACCTATTTTTAAAAATTACGGCGAGTGTCCACCCTTACATCGTTGGCACTCCCACGATTCGGACAAAGCGTTTCGCTTCGTCGTTTATACCGCGTACATCGAAGGACTGGAACAACTGGCCTGCTGCGGTCTTCCCGTCCGATTATAATTTAGGTGTCTTCAAGGCTAGAGTGAATAGGCTCTTAATAAACTAGTGCGCTTCACCATCTCTGCTTACCATCAGGTGGGATTGCAGTCAAGCACTGGTTTATAATATTAAAAAAAAAAAAAAAACCTACATGCTTTGTTAACAGAGACTCTATAGAGGCAACGTCTACAACGAAACGAGCTAAAGTAGCGTAAAAATCGTGAGTATTGAAATAATATATTATTATTTCCTGTTGGAACGAAGTTCCTTATCGCGCGTTGCGAAAGGGGGCTAGACGGAAAAAATGAAGACGAAAAGTTGTAACGACACTTATTGCTATAGTTGTGGCCCGTGCGGCGTGCGCGTGTTTCTCTGTTGTGTGTTTGTTGTGTGTGTGCCAGTTGTTGAGAGAGGGAGAGGGAGAGAGGGAGGTAGAGGGAGATGGAGAAGGAGGGGTAGGGACAGAGAGGGTGGAAGGGGAGGAGATAGAGTGGGGGGAGAGGGAGGTAAAGGTGGAGGGGGTGGTAGGGAGGGGGGAGAAGGAGGTAAAGGTGAAGGGGGTGGTAGGGAGAGAGGCAGTTAGAGAGGGGGAAGGTAGAGGAGGGTGGGGGAAAGAGAGAGAGAAGATTGGGACCAAAAGTTGTAACGAAGACACCTTGACACCCCTCAAGTTTTTTTTTATTTTGTGTTTTTCTTAAGGGTAGGTGCGTACCTATTACCCGCAAGAATCAAGTATGTATGTAAGAATCGTAGCATAGGCGCTCTGTAAGTAGTTTCTGCCTATCCCTATGGGAAATCAAATCAAATATTTATTAAATCTTTAACACAAAACAGTTACATATAAAAGCCACAAATAAATATTAAATAAATAATTATGCTAGTAGGTAGTCAACAAATAATTATGTGTCTACTAAATTGACAATATTTCAGGACTTAGGAAAGGAAAACGGAAAGCCTGTGACAAAAAACACCAAACCAATCAAATAAAGTTTAAACTTCGAAGTCGGTGACAAAAACACTAAATCAATCAAACTAAGGTCACCGACTTCGATAACATAAACTTTAACATAATTATGATTGGTGATACAAATATAGATCTGTTGTGCAAAACCGGTTCAAGCAGCGTCGTTAGTAACTACACAAATAATATGAGCGAGTTGGGCCTGGAATGTGCTATCCATGACGTAACACGAGAGGAGGTGTACGGCGGTACAGTGACGCGATCGTGCATTGACCATGTGTGGGTCAGAACTCGGCGTGCAATATCTGCTTATGTATTAACTATTAAGATATCAGATCATTATGTTATAGGTGTGCGCCTCGTTAGTAAACCGGTCTTGGAAGATGTTACAAATGTATTCAAACCTTATAAGACTATTATTTGTGATAAAAAGGTATTAGATAAGCTTAGCGATGTTTCGTGGAACGAGCTATTAAATTGTGATTGTCCAATAGACCTGTATGAAAGATTATGTTCAATTTTTTCTGATGTTTATAAAGAAGCGAAAAATCAAGTATTAGTACGAAATAAAAGAAAAAGTAAACCCTGGATTACTCAAAAGCTTAAACAAATGATAGGTATTAGGGATAAGTTATTTAAAAATTGGAAAAATAAACCAGATGACATGAATTTACGTAGACAATATAATAGATTTAGAAATCGATTAAATAAATATATAAATAAAGCAAAAAATAAAAGCCGCCAGGAAGAAATAAAAAAATGTAAAAAGAATATTAGAAAGATTTGGACAAAAATTAACTCATGGATAGGTAATGAAAAAAAGAGTGTAGATTCTGTTATTTTGAAGAACTTTGGAAAATCGGAAAGCTCGATTGAGAATATGTGTAATACGTTTTCGGCAACATTTACTAAAGAAATTATAGATATAAAACATGTGTGTAAACATAGGTTTTTGGATAGGTCTAGCTATGTTAAGTCTGTTGATGTATCACTAAGGTTTCAAAAAGCTGTTCCAATGGAAATAGATAAAATAATTAATATGTTGAGCTGTGAAAAGTCTGAGGGGGTAGATAAAATTAGAGCGAAAGAAATTAAGTTATTGAAATTTAAACTGAGCCCTGTTATAGCTTTATTTATTAACTTGTGTGTTGAAAAGGGTTTATACCCCGAGAAGCTAAAAACAGCATTAATTAGGCCAATCTATAAACAAGGTGAGCGTAGTAATTATGCAAATTATAGGCCAATAGCCATACTGTCAGTGATAAATAAAATCGTAGAGAAGTTTATTGTGAACCAGGTTAGTGTTTTCTTGGAAAATCATAACATTCTAACAAATGCACAACATGGTTTCCGACGTGGGCGGAGCACGGCGACGGCCTTGGCGCAGTTTGCGGATGACGTCAATGATTGTTTGGATCAGCGGAAGCAGGTGGTGGTGGTCTACATTGATTTCAAAAAAGCATTTGACACTCTGGAGCACCACCAGCTGCTTCAAGCCATGGAAGAGTGTGGGGTCGCGGGACCACTTAACAGGTGGTTCCGTGCCTACCTCGCAGACAGGACACTACGAACGGTCATTGACGGCGTCGTCGGGGAACCTAAGCGCGTCACTTGCGGTGTGCCGACCGGATCCGTGTTTGGCCCAGTCGGATACATCATGCATGTCAACAGCATGTGCAATGTTGTTCGGAAGTGTCGCATATATATGTATGCTGATGATACGTGCCTAGTCTATGCCGACAAAGATTTGAATTTAATTGAAAACACTATCCAGGAAGATTTCACTAATATTATTAAATGGGCTCATGACAATGGCATCATAATTAATATAAGCAAAACCAAATGTATGCACATACGATCTCCCTACAGTAAAAAAACCGAACGTCCGCCGCGCATAGTGGGGCATAGCTATGAGTGTCTACACAGCTACGGTATGACGATGTGTGAGTGTGCAAGTATTGAGGTGGTGGAGGAATACAAGTACCTGGGTTTAGTCATTGATAACAGCTTCTCGTGGAAAAAACACATTATACAATTATGCGACAAACTCAGGTATGTGCTTGTGAAGTTCCACCACCTTAGTTTTGTGCTAGATAAGGCAACTTTGTTCATGTTATATTATGCGCTGGTGGACTCACTGCTGTCTTATGGGTTGGCATGCTATGGTAATACATTTAAGACATATTTGGATAAAGTTAAAAAATTACAAATTAGATTTATGAAATTACTAGTAGATAAAAATACAAAAAAGCGTTGTAAAATTGGTGATTACGAAAAATTATTTCTAGAATGCAAAATGCTGCCGGCTCATGAGGGGGTAGTGTTGGCTATAGCTTTGGAGCAGTATAATAGTGATATATTTAAAAATACTATAATACGTACGAGATCTATAAGGAATAATAATATGAAAAGGTTTGCCGTGCCCACTTGTAACAACTATTATGGTCGAAGATGTCGAAAGTTTTTAGTTCCTACCATTTTTAATAATTTTCCAGTCGATATAAACAGCTGTGTTACAAAAGCGTCATTTAAAAATAAAATACAAAAGTACCTATTCAATGAATTTGTTCAAACCCTTGAAAAAATTAAAACTGATTAAATGTTGATTGAGAATAGGTATATGTAATAATACGTAATCGTTAGGAATTGCTTGCATATTCATATTTATACATAATTATTTATTAAGTAGTGTGTTATTTGGCAATATTGTATTATTAGTTTATATTTTATTTTTTGTGTTTATGAAAGTATATTTATGTATTTTATATTTTTAAGTGTATAACTTTTATAGCTATTTATGAAAGACGTGAGTAAATTTAATTTCTTGGGATAGACAAAAGGAGCTACATCTGCCAACAAACTGTTTTGCAGTTTGGCGGAGGTAATAATTGTATTGTTGTCTGTGTTGCTTAAGTGAATAAACTATTTTTCATTTTTTCATTTCATTTTTCATTTCATTATTTGATTGGTTTGGTGTTTTTGTCACCGGCGTATTCTGAAGATAAATAGCTTCAGAAGCCGGTGAATTTGCACTTTTTTGTGTTTTTCTTTTAGTTTTTTTTTTAGATCGGTTTTATTTTTTGCTAAAAAGTTTTTTATTTTTCCATTTTTAGTTGTTCCCATTCAAATATTTGCCTTGAATTTATTTTACCCCTAATAAATTAATATCCCTAATAAATTAAACTTAACATACCTAACTGTCGAAATCTATGTATATTGTACACATCTGCGTACCCCCCAGAGCATACTGGCGTGATGGTACGTCATGATGTTGTATAAACAATAAACATCCAAGCGATTCCAGCAATCACGACAGATTTGCCGTCTATTTTTGAAGAGTTCCGTTGTATATCTCCGAAGATCAGCACCAGATTTTCACCAAATTAAAATGAGACCACCTCAGGGGAACTACAGAGCGCCATATGCTACGATTCTTACATACTTCTTTTGCTTCGTTTACATTCATACATGTTGTCATACACACACGCCGGTTGCGAGTACTACGCATCTGACCTTTCTGAAGAACCTCACCAATAAGGTCTATGTATGTCCTTCTAGGGCGTCCCCTCCCGGCGTTTACACTTAGGTATATCTGCCTTGTAAATACCTATCGTTAGCCGCCTTTCATCCATCCTTTCAACGTGATCAAACCATCTAAGCATCCTCTTTAAAATAATGTTACTACATCTTCTTATACACTTTCAAATAAAAAAAGAATTTTGATTGAATTCCTAAATGAAAAACAATTTATAAATTAGTTAATCTTAATAATTTTCGAATTTATAATAATTTAATTTATTTTGATTGTTTTGTTTTAAATTTTGTTAATATTATAATAATAATAATATAATAATAATAATTATAATGTTTCATGTATTTGCATGCCTAGTGGTAAAATATGGCTGAATCACTTTAATTTTTCTGTACCACCAATCATGTACCCATATTTGCAAATAAAAATATCTTTATCTTTATCTTTAGAATCGGTCCACAAGTGGGGGAGAAATCAGGTACCTACTTACATACATAAAAAAAAAATACATACACACGAACATAGAGTCTCCTCCTTTTTTATGGAGTTTCTTGCACATTCTTCTCCATACGAAACTACCTTTTGAAATGTGCAACTAGAATCATATTAGTTTAATTTATTTGTAAGTATAACGTTCAAAAGTGCCTGTTTTCAGGCCTAATTGAAATAAATGATTTGACTTGACTTGATTTGTCTTTTTGAAGTCGGTTAAAAAGTAGCCTGTAATACCCGTCCAGTTAGTGTAGCTTCCCAACCCAACAGTGAAAGATTTTTTCAAATCGGTCCAGTGGTTTTTGAGTTTGCTTGTTACAAACAAAACAAAAATACAAATCTTATCTCTTTACAAAAATTAGTAAAGATATATATTATTTTATGTTGACAGAAGCGGATTTCTTATGAAAAACACGCTAAGGATACTTCGAAGAATAAAAAGGAGATGTAACCATTTCAAAGGTGATTGAAACATAGAAAGTTAATTGATTAAAATATCAAAAGTAACTTTATTTTGTTTTATTGTTACTAATATTAGTTGTACAGACGCCAGCACATCAAGTTACCCCAATGTGTCAAATGACTTTGATCGTTTTTCAACTTTATGTCAAACAGAATAAGGTTCATATTCAATTAGGAAAATTTGACACATTGGGGTAACTTGATGTGCTGGTGTCTGTACCTAACCAAATTTGGTTTGTTTAAAAAATAAGTTCAAAAACTTAAACCCGATTATTGGAAAAGCCCAGCTCATTGTTTTGTTAAATTATGCTAAGCAGTTTAGAAGTTATGAGAGAACAGATTCAATTCAATTTTATTCACAAACAATTTACATTGTATTTGAATTCACAAAAATAATAATAATAATAAAAAATAACAATAATAGCATAAGTATAAATAACACATTCATAAGTCATAAGTTCATAACTAAACATTAACAATAAAAAATTTAATCACACAAAAATTACAAATTAAAATCATGATCAACATACATATGATGAACATACATACATGTAAACATACATTGCGGTCAAAATCATGACCCTATTTTAACCTTTTAAGCCCTTGTGTCGCATATATCCGACACATATTTCCGTGCCCCTACCGCGCGTGTCGTATTTCTGCGACAGAGAACATGCATGATTTTTTCGTTTTATTTTCAAAATACTGACTGTGTGGTACAACTAAAACCATTATCGAATTGAGATATAATTTATGTAACAAAAACTAAAAATCGATACAACAATTGTTTCTCCTTATTTAGGTACTGTAGGTATTATTTTATTGATTTCTAGCAATTTTGGCCCGGCGCTAGGGGCACGGCTACTAATATTTAGCCAAGCGCTTCGATTTCGAATCCTATTTAAGACTGTTAAGGCTCACACTTTTGGGATGTCACAGCCTGCTTCGGAATCCTTCGGTACGGTCTGGCATACCGAAATGTAGACTCTAAGGATGATAAAATAAGATCTCAAATAATTTACGCTTACTAAAATGTATGCTGCCAATGTGCGCCGAGCAAGCGCTGATTTCAATGCAGTTCAAATGTCAACATTGCATCAATTGACTAGCCTGTTGGTCTCGTAGTTAGTTGCCCAGCCTGACTGTTAAGCCGGAGATGAGGGTTCGATTCCAGCGCAAAACAAATGATTGTGTGATCACAACTTTCACACAACTTTATCTAGTCCCAGATTAAGCAGAGCTTTTAGTTTCTTCGTATGTAAAGAAAGTCTTTCAAAACTTGAAAGAATTATTGAAATCAGTTAACAATTGCATAAGAAGTTCTTTATAAACATTAATCTGTACCTAGTCTTCCTTTTATAATAAACAGGCGTAATGTTAAGTTATGGAAATACAAAAACTCTGCATAGACATCTGACTGTAGCATACGCGAATAATTTGCTGTTATGCGTTGAAGAGTTCCGTTGCCTGTCTTCTTCATCAATTTCTTCTTCACCAAATGATACTTTCTAAATGAGAATGCTTGATTTGTTACTAAAAATATAAAAATCGGCACCATTTCATTTTCATATTCCATCCACCTTCACCACACAAAGAACTATTTCACTTCAGTAGCTCAAACATGTAGGTTTTGCTGCCTGTTTGTGGCCAGGGATACAAAGGCGCGAGATGCAAAAAACTTTGCTCTCGTGTAACACACATAAATTTTCACTTCAGCAGCGAGAAGACTTTTTGAAGCTAGAAATAAATATTTACATGTTAAATAACAGTTTAAATTATTTGCAGTAAATACTTATTTTCGTTTAAATACAACAATATGTTAATAATTCAATTAATTACAATAAAAGACATATTATTATTTTTTTGTAAAATTTATTTAGTTCGCAAGTTCGTACGAAATTCCGAACGTGTTTGTCTTTGAGGTCGAATTCAAAATCGGAACTTCGAAAGGGCTGGTCTTTGTCTCTCTCTCTTTCTAATGGCGGGAAAGAGATAGAGTGTGAATGTTTCGAACTGTATGATTAACCCAAGGCTGAATAAGATACTTATTCGCGGCTTTCTGAAATCAAAAAATAAAAAGTTAGTTTGTCTCACTCAGTGAGCAAAATCGCATTTTGCTTATTGATTTCAGGCAGCAAAACCTACATGTTAAAGCTACTGAAGTGAAAATAACTATTGTTAAAACCCAAGCGGACGCCCGCGGCGGCGACGGCGCGGCGTCCGCGCTGTTATTGTCATTCTGTCTTGTTTGTGTCTCTAATCGACACGATAGAAAGGTTAAACTGTCTTCTTATGTCACTAAACCAATGATATTATAAGTAAAAAGGAAAAAGGTCACCTTTTTAACCGACTTCAAAAAAAGGAGGAGGTTCTCAATTCGACGGTATGTTTTTTTTTCGTGTGTTTGTTACGCGATTACTCCGCTATTTATAGACCGATTTTCAAAATTCCTTTTTTATTTGATAGGGTATACCATCAGGTTGGTACCATTTGTCCCAGATCTGATGATGGGCTCCTAGAGGAATTGAAGAAACTCCTCAAATAATTTAGGTGCACACGTACCGAATTTTGCATTTTTAGTAACAAATCAAGCCTGTTCATTTGGAAAGTATAATTTGATGAAGAAAAACTGATGAAGAAGACAGGCAACGGAACTCTTCAACGCATAACAGCAAATTATTCGCTATTGCTACAGTTACTTGTCTATGCAGAGTTTTTGTATTTCCACAACATAACATTACGCCTGTCTATTTTAAAAGGGGCCGGCAGAGCTGTACAGATTAGTGTTTAGAAAGAACTTCTTTAGCAATTGTTAACCGATTTCAATGATTCTTTCAAGTTTTGAAAGACTTTCTTTACATACGAAGAAACTAAAAATTGTAAAACAAAAAGTTTTTTACAAAAAAAAAACAACCGACTTCTTAAAAAACACTAACTGGTGAAAAATAACTCCAGTTTCGGAAGTCGGTGGCCAATGAATAAAAAAACACCACAAAAGCCACAGAATCGACACGATTGAAAGGTTAAACTGTCTTCTTATGTCACTAAACCAATGATATTAGAAGTAAAAAGGTCACCTTTTTAATTATAATATCATTGCACTGAACTATAATATATTCCTGTTGATCGGTGAATATCGTTCGATGTGTACCTAGATAGTACTAAGTGTTTTATGGCGTGCTGTAAAATAATAACAAATGGAGACGCATAGATTAGGAATTGATGCAGATGAGACATATCTTTGAAAATTTTGTGGTGTGCATCTGGCGTCCTGGGGAGCGTTCAAGTATTACGTAACGCAATTTGGGGGGGGGCGGGGGGGTCTCGTAAAACGTTACGATGCGTTACACGGGCGGGAGGGGGTCCTTCTTACAACACGTTACGTAACATTATTTCTTTTTTTATATAAAAAAATAGGGAAATAAAACTCTCAAATTAAACAAAATACGCAGGTGTTGCGAATTAAAAATCTCTTGTTTTATTATAAGGCAATTAAAACTATACGAAGGATAAAAACTATAACAACTTTTTGCGACTTCAGGGTAAAAATGATGACTTGAGTGTTACGTAACCTTTAGAGAGGGGGGTGGGGGGGTACAGAAAAACGTTACGGAGCGTTACAGTGGGGGGAGGGGGGGTCAAAAATCTTCAAAAATTGCGTTACGTAATACTTGAACGCTCCGTGCGCTTTGTGACATCTCTGCGAGTGCGAATGACGTCATTTTAGATACACTCTGATGATAGCCAATACGAAACTAGCTGTTTGACAGTTAACCTTAGATCACTTTGCCCAGAGATTATCAAGAGGTGATTGAACTTTTGGTTGAACGTACGAGTCATAATATGATTGTAGCGACATCTATCTCGCCACATACGAACTAACCGACTGACGTTGTACAGACGCCAGCACCTCAACCTACCCCAATGTGTCAAATTTGTTTGATAAGTATTCAATTTTATTGCAAATAGAAAGGTTCTTGTTCGATTGGGAAAATTTGACAGTTTGGAGTAGTTTGATGTGACTGTACTGACAGCCCGGCCTCCGGTTGCGCCCACGTCCTTCGTCACAGACCACAGACTATGTAAGTAAGCATAGTTTCATGCTCTGTGATGGTTACATATCCAGTCGCTGGAACGTGGGAGATGCGTTGGAGAGTTAATTTTGTTTTTAATTTTGTATAATATCATCTGTTGCATCTGTCATTTTATATTCTTATTATTTATAATACTTATTTATTTATATATAATTTTATGCCTCTTTGTGGGAGTAGGCCCTATCAGAATAACAGCGCTGCGGTATTTATTGCTTTTCTTTAAATATCGTGGCATCGTGCTGAGATAGGGGCCTTTTTGGCCTCGCACAGGTCTTTTGTTATATTTTTATTTAATATGTTATTTTTAGTTTTGTACTGTTAAATTCCTGTGCGTGTCCCAAATAAATATATTTTCTTCTTTCTTCTTCTTCTTCTTCTTCTTTCTTCTGTACATCGTGCTGTTAAACCGTGGGGCAGTAGTAGCCCACCAAACACAACACCCGTTTGGTCGGAGGATCCTCGCTTTTCAGTGTTCATCAATAGGAACAGGCAATGGAGATATACAATAGCCTAGAGATGCCGCCTATATATTTTATCCTAGTACATACCTACAAGCATTATACTTTGTAAAATTTAAAGTAGGTGAATTGATTTTAGCGTAAACAATACATAAATACTAGGTACTTACCTACTACTTTTTATTTAGCTTTACTCCATTTAAGTATAATACCAATAGAAAAAAAGATGCTCGTAGAAGCAGTAATGCAGAACATTTTATTTTAAAGATACCTAAGTGAAAACAATCTTTATTCAAATAGTTTTATTACAAAAGAAGAATAAAAGTGAAACGGAGAATGCTTCCGATGCTTCCATATGTATTGTTCATCCCTGCTTCTTTTAGGTTTTTATCATTGACACTGCAGTTGTCAATTAAAGTCAAATAATATATTTAACTAAATGCAATCCAATCCACATCATTTCTTACAATAAATTGTTGCTGTTGTTACAACTAAGTGACAGCTGCTGTGAAAATATACAGGGTGTAAAAAGATCGATCACATAGCCGATAACTACACATTCTGTACTGTAATTAAGTAACTTTAACCAAAAAAAATTGCTGGGAAAATACTTTTTTTTCCATTTTTAAAAAAGAGATGCTTTTTATTGAAATGAAAGCGCGACAACGTAACGCAACTTTCGTTCAGCTGAGCGTACGGCCGGCCGCGGCCACTCGCGCTTGGTCGTTGACCCGACCGGCCCGCTTGTGTTTCGTATCTATTGCATTTTTGTAACTTCAAATGCGTAATTTGTTTTGAAAAAATCGATAATTCTGATAATGTTTGTTCGGAAGGAAGTTTACTAATGATACTTGGAATACGATTTCGAAAAAAATATGAAAAAAAAATTCCCGTAAAACCAGTGATTTCCCAGGTATGTTCTAGAAGAAAAACACTATCCCAGTGATGGGTAGAATATGTAGTTTTCGTTTACGTTTTGGGTCTTTATACACCTTGCACTCTCGTTACAAAGTGTGCATTCAAAATAACCTTGTTTAACTTATGTCTAATGCTATTGTAAATGGAGTAGGTATAGAATGACAACATATACCTATAACCTAACCTAACGCACCATACATATCCTATAGCGAACCTAACTACCGAACCTAACTACCTTACTGAAATGCGTTGATTTTAAAGATACAAAAAACATAGTTTTAAACTGAACTACTGCGCTGCGTGTCTTAATGTTACATACTATACCAGAGTAGTCAACAAGTATTTGAATAAGTAGTAGTAGGACGTAATAATTAAACTCGATTGGTAACCTAGCCTATTGATCTACGCTGGATATTAATAATCTATCTCGGTTGCTATCTTGATCCCGATCTTTGTCTGTAACCAATCAACGACCGAATTCGCCTATCCGAGTCTTAAAGATGTCCAATCAGAAGCAGCCGTCAAAAACAAAGGATCGGGATTTGGATTGAGATAGAATATTAATATCAGGCGTTCGTGGTTAGTACTGGCCCGGGCCCGGACTGCTATGTCAGAGGTTTTATTCTCATCCAAGACAAATAATGGGCTATTTGACAAAATTTTAAGTTTTAGTCCGTCATCTAGATTACAAGCAAATATTCGATACGTATTTTTTTCTTTTTCAAATTGATGGAAAACTGCTTAGATTAAGCGTATTAAAGTTGAGGAGAGAGGGCTTGTAACGTCATTACCTAGTATAAACAGAGTCCCTAGTGCGAGTTTGTTTTACGTTAACGCGATCGACACGTCCATGACGTTCGGCGCTCCGATTGGCTCGCTCCAAGCTTTTAACCAATCGGAGAGCCAAACGCGGTGAACGTTTCGATCGCGTTAGCGTAAAAACAACTCGCACTTAGGGCACTGTACTTGCTAGTGACTTCATGCGACATTTTGAATCGATGTAGGTACCTATCGCCGTTATTTTTTTATTAAGTACGTGAAAAAAGAAAAAATATGTGTCGCATATTTTTTTGTAATCTAGACGAGGGACTGAAAAATAAAATTTTGTCAAATAGCTTATTCAACATTAAGTTAATAGTGTAACCTAACATTTATTTTAACCACTTTTCTACCTAACTGCCAGTCTATTTGCTTACTCGTTGACGTAAAGCGAACATGCTGTTATCACTTCAATAATAATCCACATACACACTTTAGTGACAACCTTGACTTGGCCGCGAACGGTCGTACAGTACAGCTGTCGCGATATTTATTGTTTATCAAGCAAAAATGCAAGAATTCAAGCCTACTGGTAAGTGAAATTGGATATTCTATGTGTTATTTTTTTATTAGAAACTTTGTGTGTGTCACCAGATTATAATAATAGGCATGTTGTAATAAATACCTAAATATTTCTAACAATGTGTGGCACAAATACAATTGAGGGAAGTAAGTAGGTAGTAACAAATTAACAATAGTAAGAATGGTTCTGGCGAACTGTTTCATAATAATAGGTACCTAGCAGACGTCCCGCGGTTTCACCCGCGTAGGTCCCGTTCCCGTGGGAATACAGGGATAAAAAGTAGCCTATGTGTTAATTCAGGGTCTCGGCTAACTCCATACCAAAGAACACCGGCGAGGGAATTGTTGATGAAATTATTAAGCGTCTACGTATGTCACCGTAATTGATCACAAAAAATAAAACCGACTTCAAAAATAACACTAAACGGTGTAAAATAACTCTAAATTAGGAAGTCTGTGGCTTTGGTACTTTTGTCTTATTCTTGATGGGCCACCGACTTCCGAATTTAGAGTTATTTTACACCGTTTAGTGTTATTTTTGAAGTCGGTTTTATTTTTTGTAAAAAAGTTTTTTATTTTTCCATTTTTAGTTGTTCCCATACAAACATTTGCCATGAATTCATTTTATATTGTTAATTGTTAACAATACATGTCATTATAATAGGGTTATCCACCTTACCCTAATAAATGAAACTTAACATAGCTAACTGTCGAAATCTAGGTATATTGAACACATCTGCCTACCCCACTGAGCAGCCCACTGGCTTGATGATACGTCATGATGTTGTATAAACAATAAACATCCAAGCGATTCCAGCAATCACGATAGATTTGCCGTCTATTTTTGAAGAGTTCCGTTGTATATCTCCGAAGATCAGCACCAGATCTTCACCAAATTAAAAATGGGACCACCTCAGGAGTCTACTCTTTCAAACAAAAAAGGAATTTCGAGAATCGGTCCACAAATGGCGGAAAAATCAGGTAACATACATAAAAAAAAAAAAAAAAATACATACACACGAACATAGAACCTCCTCCTTTTTTGAAGTCGGTTAAAAACAAAAAATATTAAACAAAGTAAATAATACTGGCTTTTTTGTGTCTTTAATTTAAAAAAAAAATAAGTGCTGATGCGCGCGCATCGGTAATTTGTAAACATTTGTAAACAAGTAAAAATTATTCCGCGCGCTTTTTCTTTTCGCTGTGTTGTTATTATTTGAAAATTTCAGTACGAGTTTTATTTATTTCGTCGCAAATATGTTATAAAACGTCGTATATGACATACTTTTTAACCGACTTTCAAAAAAGGAGGAGGTTCTATGTTCGTGTGTATGTATTTTTTTTTTTTTTTATGTATGTTACCTACCTGATTTCTCCCCCATTTGTGGACCGATTCTCGAAATTCTTTTTTTATTCGAAAGAGTATACTCCCGAGGTGGTCCCATTTTAATTTGGTGAAGATCTGGTGCTGATCTTCGGAGATATGCAACGGAACTCTTCAAAAATAGACGGCAAATCTGTCGTGATTGCTGGAATCGCTTGGATGTTTATTGTTTATACAACATCATGACGTATAATCACGCCTGGTATGCTCTGAGGGGTACGCAGATGTGTACAATATACCTAGATTTCGACAGTTAGGTATGTTAATTTTCATTTATTAGGGATAAGTGGATAACCCTATTATCATGACATGTACTGTTACAATTAACAATATATGTAGCAAATATTTGTATGGGAACCACTAAAAATGGAAAAATAAAAAACTTTTTTGCAAAAAAATTAAACCGACTTCAAAAAAAACACTAAACGGTGTAAAATAACTCTTAATTCGGAAGTCGGTGGCCCATCATGAATAAGACAAAACCACCAAAGCCACAGACTTCCTGATTTAGAGTTATTTTACACCGTTTAGTGTTTTTTTTGAAGTCGGTTTAATTTTTTTGCAAAAAAGTTTTTATAATTACCGCACTTATATCATAATGTACAGACGCCAGCACATCAAGTTACCCCAATGTGTCAAATTTCTTTGATCGTTTTTCAACTTTATGTCAAACAAAATAAGGTTCATATTCAATTGGCAAAATTTGACACATTGGGGTAACTTGATGTGCTGGCGTCTGTACATTACTACTTACTAAATGGCCAATACTTTAGTACGTACGCGTTAAGAATGCAGTAAAGTCATCATTATCCGTCGGCCTAGCCCCGCCCCCTAACCAATCAACCTTTTTCGAATTCATTTTTATAAATTCATTAGACTTATTCTTTTAAAATATAATTTGTTTGCATTTAACACCACTGTGGAATCAAAGACAAATCTCTTTGTGTGGAATACACCTTTATCTTACAGTTGCACTGCATTCTTACTGCATTCTTAACGCGAACGAACTATGGTCCGTAAAGAGGTTTCAACAATCGTGTTTCCTACCCAGTTACTGGGTTGTGGAGGTCGGACAGACAGTCGCTCCTTGTAAAACACTGGTATTCATCTGCATCTGGTTAAACTGTTAGCCGACCTCAACATAGTTGGGAAAAGGCTAGGCAGATTATGATGACGTACAGACGCCAGCACATCAAGTTAATTACAAAACCAAAAACAACAACAATTACATGACTTGATTCCGCCATCACCTTTCTACCATCGGACAACCCGGCGTACGGCGAGTGTCCACCCTTACATCGTTGGCACTCCCACGATTCGGACAAAGCGTTTCGCTTCGTCGTTTATACCGCGTACATCGAAGGACTGGAACAACTTGCCTGCTGCGGTCTTCCCGTCCGATTATAATTTAGGTGTCTTCAAGGCTAGAGTGAATAGGCTCTTAATAAACTAGTGCGCTTCACCATCACTGATTGCATCACTGCTTACCATCAGGTGGGATTGCAGTCAAGCACTGGTTTAAAATATTAAAAAAAAAAGTTACCCCAATGTGTTAATTTTTTTCCAATTGAATCAAAACAAGTTGAAAAACGATCAAAGAAATTTGACACATTAAGGTAACTTGACGTGCTGGCGTCTGTACCTAGTACCTATAGAATACTTTACCATCCATTTAAATCTTTAATTGAAAAATCGCCATCTTTAATCTAAGACTTCCGGGAGTGTCGTGTTATTTTGCTCCGACTGTAAATGAAGTAAATGAGATAATGATTGAGACCTTCCGATGAACTG
The DNA here is from genome assembly GCA_921972225.1 of Euplexia lucipara. Lineage (NCBI taxonomy): Eukaryota > Metazoa > Arthropoda > Insecta > Lepidoptera > Noctuidae > Euplexia > Euplexia lucipara. The sequence goes on along the minus strand of OV179172.1, from coordinate 5,454,350 downwards.
TAAACAAACCTCGTAAATATATGTAGATAGTGGAAACGTGTATGGCACAGAGTAGGTAATCTTATTTTCATTTGGGATAAGTAATAAAATATCTGCAAAGCGATGGATAGACTGTGTGAATGAAAAATGATTAATAAATAGAATCAAAGCCTTAACACCCTACACATGTCATCTCACACACTTTACATGCTCCAAAAAGCTACAATACTCAACACATGTCGCATTACCCGATTATTTCAGACCATAAGTCCATAAAACACACACACACACATGAAAACACATAAAAATACACTAAAACAAATTATTTTAAATATTGGAATGAAGCACGATGAGTGGTCATCCAATGCCACATCATTGGACTGTCTGTCCTGTCGGCTATTATTGTCATTAAGCTATTGGAGCTGTCGTGCACTCGCCGCATCAGGGATGCTATACGTGTCCGCATCAGTGCGTAAAAATCTGGCACGCCATTCTTCGCGAACATCCCCGACGCACTGCAAAAACGCGGCAGTCCCAACATAACTCTGAAGACGTTATTGTATTGGACACGCAGAGCATTGTACGAGCTTTTTGTATAGCTGACCCATAGGGCACACGTGTACATAGATTGGCAATACGCTCTAAAACAACAAAAGCTCTAGTACAACGTGCAAACCTACGAGCCAGCATGTTACATCGAACTGCTAATGCTCTGCGTTCCCTCTTCACGTCCACATCATCGGACAGACTATCGGTGACCCAATGCCCCAGGTACTTGAACTTAGTGACCCTGGGTAGCTGAGCGCCCCCCAAGGTGACTGGTGGTACTATTAAGTGTCAATTAGAGACACAATAGAAAGACAATGACAACGCGGACACCGGTGTCCTCTTGGGGTTTAATGAATGGCTAGGAAGCAGTGGCGAAGTGTCTATGTCCATACAACTCAATTCCTATTGATCAGCTTCCCTTTGGAGGTTTGGAAAAGTAACTCCACCACTAAAGACTGTGTCAGCCGGAATCGAGTATTGCCAAATAAAGGCATTCACACCAAAGGTATTCGGTTACACGGTGGTAGGTAGACCTGTGTGACTTCAAGTGATACAACATATAGGGTGACTAGTAATTAGTGACCGATACTTAAACACGTGATTGTATTTATGATTGCAATAAACTTTCCCAAAGAAACGTTTTTTTTATACACAATGCTTGCGCTTCCCTTGCGCTTCGCTTGGCACTCCCGTGCCCCCAGATATTTGTGCCATTTTTTGTCGTTTTTTATTTGTGTTATTATGTTTTTACTGAGCGTGTATCCAGCTGTTGCCAATAAATATGTTTTCTTTCTTCTTTCTTTCTAAAACAAGCAAACATATTTACATATTCATAACACATTCACATTAATTACCTACTTGTTTTTAAACATTCTCAACAGTGAGGCTTTGACAACATTCATTGAAAAGGTGTTTTTTTTTTTTTTAAAGAAACTTTTGTAACACAGCTGTATAAATCGACTGGAGGTTGATAACATAGCTTTTAGAGGTGAAAAAAAAATTCTAATCGGCTCAGTAGTTTAAGAGTTAAATCCTTACAATAAAGAAACAAAAAAAAACAAAGCTTTCCTCTTTAAATATATCTTATAAAGATCAAAGTATTGTATGTATGTATGTAACAAATAAACTTAACAACGTTACTGCTGGACTTATTTGAAAAATTCTTTCACCGTTGGGAAGCTACACTTAACACTAACCCCGGGTGACATAGGCTATTTTTTATCCTTGTATTCCCACGGGAACGGGAACCACGCGGGTGAAACCGAGTGACCTCCGCTAGGAATATTAAGTAAAAAGAGTGGAATAATTAGAGTTTTTGTGTATACTTGTCTATATACCACTATTTTATAATTAGAACAAAAAGAAATGGGCTGTATCTTTACCTGTTAGTGATCATTTGCGGAATCAAATGTAAAAAAAACTACTTATATTAAATGTTTAAATATGCCACTATTTATGTAGTTAAACTTAAATAACGAAAACAGCTGTTGGAGGCGGGGCATGCTTGAGCGAGATCACGCGAACGCGAGCGAGAGATGACGATTAATGAATACTACTATGTCATGAATATCCTGTACAATATTTCCATAAATTGGGTGACTTTTTGGGATTTAAACAAACGCTAATACCTTTGCTGTTTAAGAATATTATTTAATGATACTTTACAAATATAATGAGAAGACCGTCTAGAATAAGCCCTTTAAGTATTTGTACTAATTAAAAAATAGTGGTGTATACCTACTATAGGTATATAGGAATGACGTCTTAGCAAAGGTTGTTCAGTCTGAGGGGCATTTCCTGTTGAATTACAAAAATGATAGATCTGAATCGTTTCGCGCATCCCGTTGTTTTCCCGTCCAAGGGCTCTTAGAATTCGACATCAGACGTTTCAGATCTTTGATTTTTCAGACGACCCGTTGTCGCTGGCATAAGCAACAACTTAGGATCCGCGTACGAAGTCGCGGGCAGAAGCTAGTATTAATTAAAAAGAGTGGAATGATTAGAATTTTTGTATATAGGTAGATGTTAAAAAAAAATAATCTTACTATGTCCACTAATATAATTAGCCATATGTTTGTCAACTCCTCAGAACACCAACACGTTCGCTACAACCCACTCAAAGACGAATGGGTACTGGTGTCCCCACACCGATGCCTTCGACCCTGGAGTGGACAGACGGAAGCAGAGCCCGAAGACCAGCCTCCAGATCCTCTGAACCCTCTCCTGCCTGGAGCTACCAGGTCTAGTGGACAGGTAATCTTCACTAACTAAGTACGTCTTGTTATCGTGTGGTCCTGTTGTCAGAGTTTTAATGGGCCCCTGACTTGGCGTCACATGCCCCCGAGAAATAGGTACCCCTCAGGCAAGTCGGTTTCCTCACGATGTTTTCCTTCACCGTTTTTTTAAGTAAGTGGTAATTATAGATTTTGGAGGTAATTATTAGGTTTTATTTCGTTAATGGTGTATATAGTTAAGGGTTTTAATAACGACTGGCATGTTGGTCTAGTATTTAGTGCCCCTGGCTGCTATGCCGGAGGTCGTGGGTTTCGATTCCCACCCAGGACAAAAGTTTGTGTGATGAGCACGATCATTAGTTCTGTGTCTGGATGTAATTTGTAATTTATCTATATAGTATGTATTTATTTAGAAATATATGTCTTGTATGTTTATCAGCTGTTTAGTACCCAAAACACAAGCTCTCAAGCTTAACTTGGGACTAAATGGCGTTGTGTAATATTTATTTATTTATATAATAAAGTTTTATTCTTTTCATAAGATCTGTGTCCTTCTAGGGCGTCGTTTCCACTTTCATCTGTCTTGTAATTACTTACCTTTCGTTAGTGACCATTGAATCTAAGGATGCTCTTAGATTTATTGAAATAAAACTTCTTATAACACGCTTGACTTGTGGTGGGGGAGTATGCTGGTAAATGTGTGACGAAAGCGTTACGAAAAGTGTGATCGGGCGAAGCGAACGGAATTTGAGAATGAGAGATAGTTAGTGAAGATAGAAAGAGAGAGAGTTACGTTTTATATATTACTGTAGGGGCAAGAGAGAGAGGTGCGAGCACACATTTTCTTTCTCTCTTTCTCTCATAGCTAGTTTCGTTTCGTATATCTAAGACACAGTGCGCCTACTGTCTGTATCACACAGTAGGAGCAAGTTTCGTATATCTAAGACACAGTGCGCCTACTGTCTGTATCACACTGTAGGAGCAAGTTTCGTATATCTAAGACACAGCGCGCCTATTGTCTGTATCACACTGTAGGAGCAAGTTTCGTATATAATATCTAAGACTCTGTGCGCCTATTGTAGGACCAAGAGAGGAAAAGCGCGCGCACATTTCTTTAAAGAAGTTTTTCTTCAATCAGGTCTAAAGCACACCTGATTTTACTATTCACATGAGATTTAACTGTTCTGTTTTCAGCGCAATCCGGCCTACACGTCGACATATGTATTTCCTAATGACTTCCCGGCGCTTTTGGAGCGTGTACCGGACCCGCCATCTTCAGAAAACCCACTGTTCCGTTCGTCATCAGCCAAAGGAACTTGCAGGTACAGTCTTTACCAACCTGAGGCTTAGGCTTTATTATGTTTTTTTACTGTGCGTGTATCCAGCCGTTGCCAATAAAAGTATTTTCTTTCTAAGTGTCATCTGCAAACAAAACTATAACATATCATGGTTATCCTTGATGAGGGATGGAAGGTCATTAATATAAACAAGAAACAAGAAAGGACCAAGTATTGAGCCCTGTGGGACTCCCATCGATGTTAGTTGTTAGTTCGTAGGTGGCGAAATAGATGTCGCTATACTAGGTTTCTTTGCATCATTATTAAGGTCATGGCACATTATACCGGCACGGCACCGGCACCGCTCCAAACCAGCAATTGACTAGTCATTCAATTTAGAGCCTTAAATCGTGGTTAGTATAATATATTTTGAGTTAATTAATGAATTATTTTTTACTTATTGATGTTGTGTTATTAAGTATTGATGTTTAGTCTGTTAATTAGTCTAGATTGCTTAGATTGTTAATTGTAAGTCTCTTGTGTAAACTTTACTGTAACTACACTGTTGTATTAGGTTAGCCTGTAATGATAGTGTGTATTTTTAAATAAATAAATAAATAATAAAAAAAAAATCACAATGTCAAAGTGAAAAGCCAACGGCGAGCAGACAGCGCACTTACCACTACCACACAACTCGCCTCGCAGCCGCGTGCCGATAGCGAGCGGACCATGTGCTTACAGCGCGTCGACCGCACGCTTACAGCACGCCGACGCCGAGTCGCCAGCAAAACATTATTGCGCCGTCGTAAACCGAGACATTATGAAAACGTGCAAGTCAAAGGCGTGTTCAATTATAAATGCCATTTAACAATTGTGTTCGCGGTGACAGCTAGCTTGCACCTCGCGGGCGGCGTGCGGACTGCAAGCTGGCACCTTACCGACGATGCGTAGTTAGCGCGCTGGCAGCTAGCCGTAGCCTAAATTCGAGGCGACGCCCCGTGCGGTTGCTGTGCAGTTGTGGTGCCGTTATAATGTGCCATGACCTTTATAAGTATTGTACGTTGACAATATTTACAGATTTTTCAGTTTTTTTTTTTTTTTTTTTTCTATTGATTAACTTCATTTTAATTTTCAGGGTAATGTGCTTCCATCCGAACTCCACGATGACAATCCCGCTGATGACAGTTGACGAGATAGTGACAGTTATTAATGAGTAAGTTACTTATCTTAATTATCTAAACTTCACAAACGGTGAAGTAAAACATCGTGTGGAAACCGGCATGCCTGAGAGATATTTTAGGCGGCATGTGATGCCAAGTAAGAGGCCCATGGGCGGCATGAAGAGATTTTCTTATTTCATACTTTTTAGAGCGAAATGTTTTAGTAGTTGGGTTTTTTTTTTCATGCAATATTTAATTTAAGACCTAAATGTATGTGCCAAATTTTCCCAATTGAATGTGAACCTTATTCTGTTTGAGATAAAGATGAACAACGATCAAAGAAATTTTACACATTGAGATAACTTGACGTGCTGGCGTCTGTACCATATACTTGGAAATAAATATATCTTTACCTTTAGTTTTCATACTATGCTCTGCAGCACGCGTAGCATGATCACCGAAGAAACGGTCTTTGTCGTGTGACTCGTGTCTCGGAAGAAAAGAAATTAAGTGTTCATGCTACGCAGGCAGGTGTATTGAAAGAAATTTGACAGATTGAGGTTCCTGTCTATATAATCTGTCACTTTGCCGATTCGTCTGTAGACAAAGGCCGTTTCTTCGGTGTTCAATGTGTTCATGCTACGCATACAGAGCTATTGCATAACTCCGTTAACAGCTGTTCATAGTGATGATCTCCGGCAAAGTGCTCAAACTGTCAAACAACTACATACACACATCAAAAGTGTCTAGGGATCAACATATATTTTTGCAATAACTTTTCTCATGATTGATATTAATTAAAATTTTCTTTAAGGATTCATCAAATAAAGTGTTTTCGTTTGTCACAGTAACGATAAACCAAGTCACCTTTGCATTAATAAAGAAATTTGCCATTTTCCAAATAAAGGGATTTTTGACATTTGAACCACTAACATTAAAGTTCGAAAAAAAGACTGAAATAACAGTTTTCTTTAAAATTTTATTGGGTAACTTAAACAATTAATAATCCGTGTTTCTACCGCGAACACTAACAACACAAGAACATCGGTTTGGCATACTCAAAATGAGTTCATCCAAATCACGCTGTGGAATGGCCGCCCATGTTCGTTGCAACAACAAAAAAAGGTCTTCTTGCGACTGGATACCCTCCATATTCGGCAGAGCTCTTCTCTGTAGCATATCCCATGCATGCTCAATCGGGTTCAAGTCTGGCGACTGAGCAGGCCAGGGCAGGACATTGATGTTAGCTGCGGCGAGAGTCTGTCTTACAACTCGTGAGGCTTCATCACTCTTCAGGGAACTTAATTAGCGACCAAACAGTCAGAAACCGCTTGCATGAAGTGAACCTTCATTCCCGAAGACCGCTACGGGTACCACCTATAGCAATGCACAATCGTAGGATTCGATATCAATGGGCTCTTGAACACAGAAATTGGGCAGAAGAACAATGGCGTTTCGTGTGCTTTTCTGATGAGTCTCGTTTTGGTATGAGACCGGATACAAGACGTATACGACACTGGAGAACCCCTAGACGCCAACCGCGATTAAAATCCTGCCAGGAAGTCCATCCTTATAGTGGTGGAACCATCATGGTATGGGCGGGTATTTGGATCGGCGGAAGAACTGAGTTGATTTGGATCAGAGGGAACCTCAACGCTCAAATTTATGCTGAGACGATTGTATCAGACGTCATCGTTCCTCTACAAGTGCAAATCGGTCCCTTATTTCAGTTAATGCATGATAATGCACGACCGCACACCGCAAGAGTTGTAAGACAGACTCTCGCCGCAGCTAACATCAATGTCCTGCCCTGGCCTGCTCAGTCGCCAGACTTGAACCCGATTGAGCATGCATGGGATATGCTACAGAGAAGAGCTCTGCCGAATATGGAGGGTATCCAGTCGCAAGAAGACCTTTTTTTGTTGTTGCAACGAACATGGGCGGCCATTCCACAGCGTGATTTGGATGAACTCATTTTGAGTATGTCAAACCGATGTTCTTGTGTTGTTAGTGTTCGCGGTAGAAACACGGATTATTAATTGTTTAAGTTACCCAATAAAATTTTAAAGAAAACTGTTATTTCAGTCTTTTTTTCGAACTTTAATGTTAGTGGTTCAAATGTCAAAAATCCCTTTATTAGGAAAACGGCAAATTTCTTTATTAATGCAAAGGTGACTTGGTTTATCGTTACTGTGACAAACGAAAACACTTTATTTGATGAATCCTTATAGAAAATTTTAATTAATATCAATCAGGAGAAAAGTTATTGCAAAAATATATGTTGATCCCTAGACACTTTTGATGTGTGTAGTTTCGTATCTAGGCTATGTGTATCTAGGATGACGTCATGCGCACTTGTAGAGATGTGACAAAGTGCACCGTACCCCGTCTTATTTAAGCTAACCTCATATTGTACGGAAATCCTATACAATGCGAGATTACCTTTTACTGGCTGTACTGCCATCTATCGGCAAGTCGATGCCGCGCTCTAATTGTTTGTAATGTTAGTTACATTGGGACCGATAGATGGCGCTTTTTATTTGAGACCAAAAATTAGATCGCGGTGTTAAGATTCTCCGCGAATAGTATAAGGTATTCGGGTCGTCTTATTGTAATACGTCCGATACACTCCGTCCCGCATCTCTAAGATACGGCGACCGAGACACACCCTCACCGTCCCTGATGACGCTATCACCCTCCTCCAGGAGAGCGATAAGTCTACCAGCACAGTTCGCAAGAACGCAGCCCGATTCCGGCCTCGCCGTCGAGGCCCGTCGCGACGCCCCCGATAATTACCCGTCCTCCCGTCCCTTGCTTGTGTGCCAGCCCGCGTGCTGAGCAGTAGTTATAATAAACTCGCTGCCCCCAAATAATAACCACACAGATCCAGCCGTCCCTTGCTGTCCTCTCCCAGCGACGCCCTAAGCCGAGGCTCGTACCCCGCAGGGGGTGCCCTTAGCGTAGTTTTTAAGTTTTTTATTCTCTGGCTGGAGGTCTTAACTTTTTGTTTAAGATATCTCTACAGAGACGCCCGGTTAAGCTATACACGTCCTCTTCAAGGACACGATACGCGATACGCCCCTCAAATAAATAAAATATTGTAATTCCTACACACATGTTCTATGTAGCTGTACCTATCAATTAGATTATACATTTGTAGTGTTTAGAACTCTAGGTTTGGTATTTGACTTACCTAGCATCGTAGGGATCCATATAGCGTCCTTGCGTCCCTCACTAAGCCCGGGGGTTCGCATTGGCCTATTTACAGCAGATAAACTACCAGCTCGCAACGCGGTGAGCTTGCAAAAATCAGAACCTTCACGAATTCCGAGGGTTCCGAGTTTTACACTGACAATGCTTGATGTGCAGCCGTGTGTTGTGCATACCTAGATCGCTTTTTTTTAAACGTTTCCTTTTTCACAACTTCTAGGTGGGTAAACCAGCTTCAAGAGTTAGGTCGTAGGTACACCTGGGTGCAGATCTTCGAGAACAAAGGTGCCGTCATGGGATGTTCTAACCCTCACCCCCATTGTCAGATATGGGCTTCCAGCTACCTGCCTAACGAGCCTAGAGTGAAGGAAAGGTTAGTAATTTATTTATTTATTTATTTACTCTACCAGCAATTGTTCACACAAACAGCTTGCAATTAAAAATAATAACATTAAAACTTAAGGACCTAGTGTAACAATGGGTTATTTAACAAAATTTTAGGTTTTAGTCCCTCATCTAGATTACAAGTAAATATTAGACCCGTATTTTTTAAGCTATTGCATAGCTTCTATCGCGGGCCTTGAGCGCGGGGACCGAATCCAGAAATTCCGTAACGAAAAACCTCACGCTCCCCACTCCGACGGGCAAGGTGTGGCTTGAAGGCCGAAGCTATTGCATATATATTTATATATATTTATATTGCAGGCATAGTTGTGATAGTGGGGAGGGGAAAGGGTAGGGAGGGGGAGGGGAGGGGGAAGGAGGAGGTGAGAGGGGAGGCGATAGGGGGACGGGTAGAGGCAGGGGTCGGGAGGGGTTAGGGAGGGGAAACAGAGGGAGGGGTGATGGGAGGGGCGTGGGAGGTGTGGGGGAATGGGAGGGAGGGGGAGAGGAATGGGGAGAGGGGTAGGAGAGGAATGGGGAGGGGGAGAGGAGAGGACTTGATAAAAAATGGTATGCAATAGCTTTACCGCGGCAGTCTCCGAGTGCCACACGTCATTTTTTTCTTTTTTCACGTACCTAATCAAAAAATAACGCGCAATACTGTATCGAGTTTAAATGTCGCATGACGTCACTAGCCAGTACAGTTTATGCTAGCTAATGACGCATGACGTTACAAGCCCCCACTCCTTAACTTTAATGCGCTTAATCTTAGCAGTTTTGTATAAATTTGAAAAAGAAAAAAATATGTGTCGAATATTTTCTTGTTATCTAGATGAAATAAAATTTTGTTAAATAGCCCATTGCAGTTTAAAGGTAAACACCACATGAACTAATTTAACTTAAAACTAAGACGTAAATTAAGTACCTATTTGAATTTGTTTTTATACTAAATTGTAAATTATGAAAGGTTTCTACATAAAACTAACTACGTTACGTCACGCGGTTTTACCCGCCTAGTTCTCGGTCCCGTGGGAATACAGGGATAAAAAGCCTCGGTGCCTATTCAATGCAAAAAAACAATCAACCATCTTGAGCATGCGTGGGATCAAAGCTTGTGCCTTCTCCGTATGAGAAGAGGCCTTTGCCCTGCAGTGGGACAGTAACAGGCTATTAGATATTTTATTGGAACGAAGTTCCTTTTCGCGCGTTACGAAAGGGGGCTAGAAGGAAAAAAATCTTACGAAAAGTTGTCACGACACTTTTTGCTGTAGTTGTGGGCCGTGCGGCGTGCGCGTATTTCTCTGTTGTGTGTGTGTGTGTGTGTGTTTGTTGTGTGTGTGCCAGTTATTGAGGGAAAAGGGAAGAGACGGGGAGGGGTGGGAGGGGAGAGGGGTGGGGAGGAAGGGGGAGGGAGAGAGGGAGGGAGAGGGGGAGAGAGAGAGGGGGAGAGAGAGAGGATTAAGACCGGGAGTTGTAACTTCTATGACATTAATCTATGTTTCTCTGTCTGTCTCTCTCTCTTTCTCTCTCTCTCATAGAAAGCAAGCCAGTTATTTTCGTTTCGTCTTTCTATTTCGCATTTAACAGTGTGGTGTCACGACGATTATTTTTGTTGAGTGTATACAGGTTTTTTGTACATAATAAATAATATAACTAACCACCAGAGCACTAACCACTCTGTTTTCATTTCTTTACTGTCCTAATTCCCCTAGTTATCTATCTCCTCACTTTCAATACATCTGTGCCAACCACAATAAAAACCTTCGCTCATCGCATAACCGTCTTCTCCTATGTCCCACTCACCGTACTGACTTTGTTCATAGTTCTTTTTTTGTGCAGTCTATTTCTCTGTGGAACGCTCTCCCCCAGGAAATCAGGATGGCAACCAACCGTTTATCTTTTAAGGTTAAGGTTCGCAAACATATTCGTAAGAAGTTGGCAGTAGTATCTTCACAGCGCTAATGTGTTTTCTTTTTTCTATCTCTTCGTAATTTAATTTTTATATACAGCGTGGTGACGACAATGCGACAATAAATGAAATCACGGACACTGCTAGTTCCTAGGAATAATTCTAAACCATCAAAAAAATCCACACCAAAATTAAAAAAAAATAAAAATCAAACAAACTAAATGGTATAAAACTGAAAACAAAACAGAACGCCCTTTAGAAACATTAGTTCACTAACCTGTGGTAAAAGTGGCAACAGCGCGGTCTTGCAGCGACTTGATCTTTTGGCGCCATTATTAATGCTCAGTAAAAACAATAACACTGAATCACAGATTATTAACTGAATAATCAGGTAACTCTCACCAGGGCGTCATTTATTAATCAAATTATTAATCACAATCAGGATCACTATTCAATCACATAACTCAGTAGGTAGGTAGGTACCTATGTCACTAAATTTTTCGTTTTTCGATATGGCCGCCATGAATACGAATACACAAATCGCACCGTCGGAGAAGGTTATTTTTAACGTTTGCTAAGAGGTCACCATTTGCAGCCATGTCATTTAATTTATTAACAGACAATAATTATCCTATCTTTTAACAAAAAACACGAAAACACAATAAAAACTAAGCGTTTAATTTCGCACATTCACTTAACTATTTAACTAAGTACCTATTACTATTATACGTGTCATAATTATGATCTTATCACTAAAATAAAGCGTCCAATTTCGCACTTATAATCAGTCGTTCGTTACAAAAACACACGAGCGGCGGCGCGGCGGGCAGCGCGGGTAGGTACTTGAAAGGCGGCGGATAGGTACTTCAAAGGCGGTGCGAGCACCGGTGCTCCTGCGGCACTCGTGCGCTTGCACAAATCAATGACGCGTGGATCGTCACAGGATTACGGCGATACACTGACGACCAGGCACCGTGAGTCGTGACCTAAATTTGTAGTTGCAAGTTTCGACAAGAAAGTGAAGTAATAAGCAAACGAAACTAGATTTATCTCTTTCGCACACACTAAATTTTCTATTGATATGAGTGCATAGCAACTTACTTCCGCGTGCGTTATTTTCTTAACGAACTCTGATGACATGACACGCTTTATGACTCTTATGACACGGGTTTAACTAGTCAATTACCGCAATCCAGACACAATTAAATTTCTATTGTTTGCGGACACCGGTGTCCACGCGGAGCCTAATGAGTTAAGGCATAATTTTCACTAAATTAAATTTAAAAACTGATTTGGCGAAAGTTTTTAAGTAGGTTGCGAGTTGGCCACGTCACCACGTGTCTTTAATGTTTTGATGTTACCGATGCGGGGGTCGTTAACCTGTCAGTGCTTCCGTATTAACAGATACATCATGTAACAAATGTTAAAAAAGTAAAATCACCTCCTGTGACTAAACTACTGGATATTTTCAAATGATTTTTTGTATGTAGACTGGGAACGTCCTTAAGTATACGAAGTTTCATTTATTGTCGCATTATCATCACCACGCTGTATATTATATTTATGGTGTACATATTTATGTATTTATACTCATAATATGTATTAGTATTCTTTGATTCCTTTTATTTTTTCATTTATAATTGCACCTACCACTCTTTTTCTCTGCATCACCTAAAGGTTGACTGGTAGAAAATGCCTATGGCATTAAGTCCGCCTCTGTACATTAGTGTGCTTGAAGTATTAAATAAATAAATAAACTAACTATATAACTTCGTTCCATTCGGGTGTCCCTTGACACCTCTCAAGTTTTTATTATTTTAGTTTAGAAGTTTTAGTAAGCAAAGATCGTCCTACTTCCTTCCACTTTTCTTTGTCGTCTGAATATAACTTATTACTTACTTAAATATTTGTGAATTTGCAGGACACAGAAGGAGTATTACATCAAATTCAAGCGGCCAATGTTAGTAGATTACGTGAAGCAAGAATTGGTGAAGAAGGTAGGCTCATTTTAAGGGTTTTATAGTACCTACTTAACATCAAGCCTGTATTCCTTTCTTAAATCTGTGGGACATAGCTACGTCGAAGTTACATTTTTATATAAATATACTATGCGTATCAAATGAGAATAGGAATGTCAATGACCTCTATCTGTCAGATGTCACTTGAAAAGTACGGTCCACAAGACTAATTCATTTAAGACGTTTTTTTCGTTTTGAATAACTGCTACTAATGCTACTTACCTATTGTAAGGCGATTCTCACACTGCCCCGCATGATGCAGCGTGGCGCGTGGATGCGTGTTCTTCCGTTGCTTGTAAGTATCTCCGTTTGTATGGAAAACACGCACAGTCCAACACACAGAAAATGCATCCACGCGCGTTCATTTCAGTTCAGAGACACGCAACACGCAGCGTGTTGCGTGGCAGTGTGTTAACCGCCTAAATGGAGTAAAGCACTCCACGAATGGGTGAAAATCGGTCCAAGATGGCCGCCGCAACAAAATGGCGGATAACATATTTTTTTCACAACTCCCTCATTAAGTAAGCATTAATATGATAAATTTCAAATACAAGATGGCCGCCACCACAATATGGCGAATTACATAATCTATTTTTATAAGATCTTTATGTGCTGTTTACACATTTTTCAGGAACGTGTCGTGGTCCAGAACGCGGAGTGGGTAGCAGTTGTTCCATATTGGGCAATATGGCCTTATGAGACCATGTTACTGCCTATAAATGGGCAACCACAGAGACTGACAGATCTGAACGATGTCCAAAAGAGGGCGCTAGCGGAGATCATGAAGCAATTGAACATAAAATACGATAATCTATTCAAATGCAGTTTTCCGTACAGTATGGGCTTTCACGGTGAGTTTCTTTTCGTTTTTTTCTTTTATTTCTGCGGTTCTTAACCCCGAGTCGCACTCCATATTCGCGTCGCGGGATTTTGGAATAGGTATTGAAATGGCTCGCGAGTAGTCGCGAGATTTTCGCCGGAAACCACGATCTTTTAGTCAATCCTATAATTTTATTAAATAAAATATAAGGGTTGCGAGCATTAAGTATAATTTCTATTTATTTACACTAAGAATAGTACTTAAACGAGTGTTAATTAGTTATTTATTTAGAATGTAAATACAGGTCGGTCGGTCGGTCGTCAGTCAGTCAAAAGGGTTAGGAATAGCTGCGGAATTTGTTAAATAAAAAGTACTAAAATACTATTCGTTTGCCATTGAAACATACGAGCTTATAAACTCTTTGTAAGTAGTGCTAGAAATGTGTAATAGTAGTGTTAGCAGATATTCTTTTAAAATTATGTGTAAGGTCGTAAAAGCCTATTAGTATCGGCCATACGTGGTTAATTCTCCTCTGCATAAATACCTTCTCTGCATTAGAAGAGACCCTTCTCCTGCCGGGGGTTAAATCACGACTGACAACAGTAACTATTTAATTGTAGCGACATCTATCTCGCCACATACGAACTAACGATTGATATCCTACATCGCGATGTTAAAGTTATCCGCGCAATTGAACGTAGGTATACAAGTTCCCGACAACAACCGTCGAGCAGTAGTAGCCCACCAGACACAACACCCGTCTGCGAGGAGGAGCCGAGCTTCTCTATGGGGGATGAGAAACTCCACACCTTGATCCTCATAACTCTAAATATTTATGTTCCAGGTGCACCAACAGGGCCTTCGAAAGCACCCGGCGACTCGCCACACTGGCTATTCCATGCTATGTACCTCCCTCCCTTACTAAGATCGGCGACCGTGAAAAAGTTCATGGTTGGCTATGAGATGTTGGCACAGTCCCAACGCGACCTGACTCCTGAACAGGCGGCGCAGAAGTTGAGAGAATGTGACGATGTCCATTACAAGAATAAGAAGTAGAAAGAGGGCGTAAAAGAGGTGTAGTACAGCCGGTCGGTTCAGTGAGTCACCTTGTGAAAACTTAAGTGAATCGAACGGCCAATGCCTAGCTTTAGTATGGAATGACAGCTGAATTGACAACATTTCTAAAATTTTAACCTGCATGTTTTAATACGTTATATAAAAGTAAATCCAAAACTAGAGGACCCATATTTTTTTGGTTTTTCGAAATTATGTACCTAAGTACTCTTCATTCATAATTTTAACTTTGACATTCGGTGCGTTCTAAAAAGACGTAAGCGCCAAATGACGTAATTCATACGGTGGAATGGCGATACATCCTTTGCTTTACTGTGATACGACAAAAAAAACTGTTACTTAGATGTCACTGTCATTTAGCAGTTGTCAATGTCACACATTGACATTAGATATGTCTTGTTTGTCATTAGTTATGTCATTCTTGACATTAGACATGTCTTGTTTAACATTATGGTTTTGATCTTGAAAATTAGCTTACTTACGCAAAGGTAACCACCTCATTGCACCGTATAAGTGATTTTTTTTTCAAGAAATATTTTCAAGAATCCGAAATATTTTGTTTTCACCCCGCCAAACCACCCAGTGAGTGGAATGAAACGGGTGATAACTGGGTTATAACCCAAAACTGGGTTTTAACCCAGGGGATTACCCATCTCTAGTTGTCGTAGTATTTGACGTCACGTTTCGTTATAACCAATGGTGATGCGTTTCACAAATTTGAATTTCCCGCGCATAATTCGCACTTTAATTTATTATTTTAAATAATTAAGACGCTATTAAAAAGTAAAATAATGATTTAGTTCATATTTTCTGCCATTAAAGATTGGGAAAAAAATATTCGAACCAAATTAGAATTACATGCATATTCCCTATTACCCCGCAAGAAGTTTAGGTTATAGTAATCTGTCAATTATTCTGCCGATTTCGTTCTTGTCAAATTACACTTCATTTAGATTTAGGCTAGTTTTATCTCGTTCTCTCTTACACATATACAAGAGCTGCCAATTTAAGCTAATCAAAAGTTTCAATAGACAATAATCACTGTTTACCAAAGTAATCTTGTACCGCGCGGTTGGTTAGTAGTTCCGTGCGGTCATATGAATTTAGCCCTATATTCTGGTGCTATACAATTATTTTATGTCGTTCCTTTACCCGTAGGTACTATAGGTTATTTATTTTCGAGAGCTGTGTGTACCATAGGAGCTTGTGGCTAAATTATAACAGCCGCACGGCTCGATCGAAGGTTAAGCTACGCTTAACGAGGTCGGTCCGTGGATGGGTGACCATTTATTACATACCAAGACTCCTCCGTGCCTCGGAAAGCACGTTAAGCCGTTGGTTCCGGCCAAAGACATTCAATACCTATAGACCGGACATCACGAACAAAACTTTCGTCCGAAAAAGTGTGTCCTGCTGGATACAAGTCTATGAGTTTTTTGCAGTACGCTCCGCTGCCGCTCCAATATTCATATATTATCCTAGATGGCGTTACTGAGACATGTGATCAAAGTTTTTCTATGACATTTCCTTGACATGCCCGCTCTATAGTATTTTAAATCTCTTCGGTCCCGGCTGTCATTTCTAGATCTTTGACAGTCGTTACTTGTAGTCAGAAGCCCGAAAGTCTGACAACCAGTTTAACCAAGGGGTATCGTATTACCACAGTATAAATATTAATACAGTAGGACGATGCCTTTGATCTCTGGAAAAATGCCGACAACTTCTACACACGTTAGACTTGAATAATACCTCCCGCACTACGAGCATCGGTTTGTTCGCAGTGCTGGAGCGGCTTTCCCCGGTCCGCGTCTCACACCCCGCACGATGGCCCTGTCTAGACGGCTTCGTCGGACGACTGTATGTTTTTAGACTGTGGTATTACCCAGCAACTTTGGAGGTCTGACAGGCAGTCCCTCCATTTAAACCACTGGTAGTCATCTGCATCCAGTTGACAGGAAGCAGAAACGAACAGAGTTGGGAAAGGGAGGCAAATAATGAGCTACGTGAACAAAAAACATTTGTACAACCATCTATCGCCCAATCAATGTCGCGCTCCAACAGCCTTTGTAATTTAAGTTATTTTCGGCACCGATAGATGGCGCTTTTTATTTGAGAACAAAAATTAGATCGCGGTGTTATGTCAGTTGTCAAATATTTACTTTTTGCCTGACATTATGTCAGTTGTCAATCTGTCATTTACTTTTCTCTGTGTCTTAGTTTTCTCCGCGAATACTAAAAGATATCTGGGTTGAAAAATTGTAATTCGTGCATTGATATAATGTTACGAATCAACATGGTAGATTAAACATTGGAGGTGATTGGTGGTACCCTATGTTTCCTTATTCCACATCCTAGCGCCGTAGGGAACCATAGTATCTTTGCGACCCTCACTAAGCCCGGGGGTTCGCATTGAGCTAGTTTCAGCAGTTTTTCTACCAGCTCGCAACGTGAGCGAGCATCAACAGAACCCTCACGAAGCCCGAGGGTTCCGGGTTCAACAACATTCCTTACATAAAAACTCAGTAAGTAAGTATAACAAAGTAAGGAGGTTTTGAGGCTATAATACAATGATATTATAATTAAAAAGGTGTAGATTAGTTATAAGCGCTCAGCAAGCGACGCGTTATTATAAAATATAGCTAACTACTAACACCCTATAGTATAATGTACTCTGTGCTACTAACCACATTGACCTCAGTGTCGCGTCGCGCTGTCAACGGACGCGTGCGTGCGTTAGTGTGCCGTTTTTGAAGATCGAATGTTGTTTAGGTACCGTAAAACGGGGTGGATAGAAACTCAAGGGTGAATAGAAACAAAACTTTGAGGAGGATTTTCACGCTAGTTTAATATTGTTTGATACTAACAAGGTGTCGAAACTATTTATCTCAATTATTTAAAAGCATTACAGTCCTCGTATGTAACAAACAACTTTTAACTAACGTGAATATCCTCCTCAAAGTTTTGTTTCTATTCACCCTTGAGTTTCTATCCACCCCGTTTTACCCGGTAATCTATACACTTTTTTACTTATAATATCATTGCTATAATATTTATTAATTTCGGGTTCCATAGCGTAAAATAGATAAGCGTGTTCCATTTAAAATATTATTCTATTGTGAGTTAGTTTAATAGTTCCTAAATAAAATATATTTTGTTACATTTTGTTGTTTAATATTATACTAACAGACGCCACCACATCAAGTTACCCCAAAGTGCCAAATTTTCCTAATTGAATATGAACCTTATTCTGTTTGCCATAAAGTTGAAAAACGATCAAATATATTTAACACATTGGGGTAACTTGATGTGCTGGCGTCTGTACAATGACCTAAGAGGGGTGTTGTAAGTTTGACCGCTATGTGTGTCTGTCTGTCTGTGGCACCGTAGTGCTTATACGGGTGAACAGATTTAGATGAGAGGTCATTGATGTTCATTCATTATTCAAATGAAAAAACGTCGTAAATTAATAGTCTTGTGAAGTGCTTACGTTTTATTTCTTTATTCTGTTTGTTACGCGGTTGTTTGCTGTTTTTTTTTGTCTTGCTGACTGCTCAAAAATCAGTTAACGAGGAGCTGTTTTGCATGGGAGAGCTCGAGAGATTATCTCCAATGTAGACAAATACTTTGAGAGCGAGAAACAGCACAATTTTATTTAGAAAATATTTCGTTCATGATTCGTAAATAAATTATATTTAGAAACTACCTTGTTTTGCTGATCTTATCCAAATGATTCGAATTGATAGTTATGACGTCAAAACATGGCGCAAAGTCGATCCCATTCTCATTTGAAACGCATAGTACAGACGCCAGCACATCAAGCTACCCCTAAACGTCATTTTTTTCCATTTGAATACGAGCTTTATTAGAATAGAATAGAATAGAATACTCTTTATTGTACACCATTAATACTTACAAATAATAATTATAAGGGCTACAAGCGGTGATACAATGGGCGGCCTTATCGCTAAAAGCGATCTCTTACAGACAACCTTTAGATGGACTTGATAGTGGAGGAAAAAAAGATGAGTAGGCAGTGTGTGGTGTACTATTTACATAAATATATACCATACAAGACTATTTGAATAGACTTAAATAATAAGTAGGTATAATTATCAAGACAAAAAAAAAATAAGATAAATACATAAATACAAACCATTTACAGAGTGACGAACAATTATATTAAGACGTGTTAGGAGAGTGGTAATAATTTTTAAGGAAATTTTTGAACGATTGTAATGTTTGAGCTTGCCTCACTGACACAGGCAAAGCATTCCATAGCCGTACAGCTTCCACCTTCCACTGTGAACGATTTTCCGTAGAAATTAGTGGTGTGCCTGGGCATATCTAGACTCAAGTTTTCCGATGACCTTAGATATCTATTATGTGTGTCATGAAGGAACTTGAAACGTTCTTTAAGATAATTGGGGGTTTTCGGATTAAACAGAATACTGTAGAGCAGGGACAGGATATGAGTATTCCGGCGAAGACGTATTGGAAGCCACTTGAGTTTTAAGCCTTTATTCTGTTTGGTATAAAGTTTAAATATTATCAAAGACACATTGGGGTAGCTTGATGTGCTGGCTTCTGTACCTACATAAAAACCGCACGGATCTACCAAAGTTTAAGCTACGCATTCCGGGGTCTGTCCGAAGTGGACGGGTGAACATCCATATCACTTAGGGTCTCCCCACATTTATCGGCTAACACCGGTCAAAAAAGCCTTTATATCTACGTAATAAGGGAGTAACTAATACGATTCGCATCGGCTCTGATCGGACGACGCGTCGCGACGCGTCGTCCGAGCAGAGCCGATGGGCGTCACGACGCCCGCCGGCCGACACGGCAAAACGAGCGAAAGTCGAGTAGTGTGGTGATACCTACGTACTCGGCTTAAGCCGATTTCGCGTCGATAAATGTGGGGAGACCCTTTCCCTCCATGTCACGTGGTACGGAATGTAGCCTTTTAGGCGATTATCACACTGCCCCGCATCACGCTGCATGTTGCGTGTCTCTGAACTGAATTGAACGCGCGTGGATGCATTTTCTGTGTGTTGGACTGTGCGTGTTTTCCATACAAACGGAGATACTTACAAGCAACGGAAGAACACGGATCCACGCGCTACGCTGCATCATGCGGGGCAGTGTGTTAATCGCCTTAGTCTCGGCTGTCATTAGTAGATTTTTGACAGTCGTTACGAGTATTCAGAACCTCGCTACCAACTACTACCAAGGCGTATTATGTTACTCAGTCACTATGGGTTCTGGAGGTCAGATAAGCAGTCGCCCCATTTACAGTGCTATTCAACTGCATACGATAAGAATGACAGCTGACCTCAACAAAGTTGGGAGAAAAAACCTTGATTATAAGACGAGCGAGCATAAAGTAATGGTATTATACTCACTGGCAATTAGTGGCAATGCCCATGTGGCGGATTACGTCGCAACACCGCCTTTGATATTTGAGGTGGCAACACCATATGTTTCCGGCGGAGACTAGTCTCGACGCCATATTGTAAGAGGGTCTCGTGTGCCTGCTACTCAACAGAGCGGAGCTACGTTTTGTAACTCTTACCCTGCAAAAGTGCATATTATGTGAACACAAAAATATAAGATAATTCCGACATACAAGTCTATTACTAAAGTGTGTACCACTAAATTGGTGACCCCCGACGTGAGCTAACACTCAACTGCAGCGGTGAGCGTGGAACCAGAATTGGCAGTGAACCACGCTGAGATCTTCAGCCTGCTCCATTCGTCGGCGCCGCAGCGTTCCCAGGCTGGTTTTGTTACTAACCGCCGGGTAATTCGCCGAAGCGAGGAGTTGCTGAGTGGAAATCTACCTACCTACCGGCTTGCAACGGCGCGCTGCGCGCCTCTCCGTGAATCGGAGGGACTACCGCCGTTTTTGCGGCAATTTGTGACGTTTGTGTTGTTTGGTGCATAGTGTACAGTCAGTTTCATCATCCTTAGTATCGTTTTCGCGTTTCGTAAGTTTTTGATGCTCAGAGGCCATCGACTCGGAAACGGAACTCCATCACGACAAGACTTCCGACGCATACGCTACCTATCGGCGAGTAGCGGAACTTCCCAATGATTAGTGATCGAACATCGAATGAACGATTGAACTACTGTCGTTCCCGAAACGTCATTTCTCTATGAACAACTGTCAATACTTATTTATTATTTATAATCTTTATCTACATCTTTAGTTTTACACTTTTACTTTTTGTTTGTTTAGTTTTAAGTTGTTAGTTGCAACCTGACTGAGTGGTAACGGTTACTATAATATATACCTGGGTTATTATTATATACTTTTGTACATTTTTTATACACATTCAACATGGAGAGCCAACAGATTGAGGAGAGACTAAACCAAATTCTGGCTAATAACGAAAGGCTGATACAACAAAATGCAGATTTGCAGGCACAATTAAATGCCCATAGTGCGCAAAACCCTGCAACATATGCAGTCCGTCCTAAACTGCCTCCTTTTTGGCATGAGCATCCTGCTGGATGGTTCGCTCACCTGGAAGCACAGTTTGTATTGTGCAATATTTCGGTGGATGAGACCAAATATAATTATGTAATTTCAGAATTTGATTCCAGGATCGCTCATGAAGTTGAAGACCTAGTCACTAACCCTCCCCCAAAAGGTGGCCGGTATGACTGGATAAAGGAAGAAGTCATTAAGCGTTTTTCCACTTCCGAGTCTCAAAAAGTGAGACAACTGCTGTCAGGTGAGGAGCTTGGTGACCGGAAACCTACTCAATTTCTCCGTCACCTGAAGTCTTTAGCTGGTAAGTCTTTTAAAGACAATACAATAATAAGAGAACTGTGGCTTCAACGTCTGCCTAAACATGTTCAGGCAATTTTGACTGCCCAAGGTGATCTCACCTTGGACAAAGTTGCTGAACTGGCTGACAAGATATTAGAGGTCAATCCCATCTCTGTCAATGCCATTACTCCCAACACAGCTAGTGCCCCTGACCTTGCTGCCATTATGATGAAGGTTCAAGAACTTACATGTCAGGTGGCCGCCTTAACCACAAGGCAGTTTAACGTTAGGGGACGTTCTGATTCTAGGTCTTATAAACCTAGATCTAGATCTGCGTCCCAGGTAGCCCGACAGCCTTACTGTTGGTACCACCATAATTTTGGTGCGAAAGCAACTAAATGCACTAAACCTTGCTCTTGGTCGGAAAACCAACAGAACAATCTGTAGCAGCGGCGACCGATTGTTTCAATAGTAGCCGCCTATTTGTTGTGGACATAGACACCAAGTTCCGATTCTTGTTAGATACTGGATCGGACATCTGTTGTTTTCCTAAAAAATTGTTAGGAAGCAAAATAGCAGATCCAAACTACAATTTATGTGCAGCAAATGGCAGTGCCATAAAAACTTATGGCTGTCATACCTTTACACTTAATCTTGGTCTCCGCCGCTCCTTTAAATGGAATTTTGTCATAGCTGATGTTGATACCGCCATAATTGGTGCTGATTTCATGGCCTTCTACAACCTACTTCCCGACTGCAGAAACAAAATAATACGTTGCGGAGTTACTGGTCTCACTGCTCCAGCCTCCGTAGCCAAATTCAACCAGCTTAGCGTAAAAACTGTAAAATTAGAAGATTCAGAATTTCACAAAATTTTATCTGAATTTCCAGACATTACGAGACCCCCTGGCATCGATCGCGAGGTGAAGCACAACACAGTGCATTACATCAAGACCACCGACGGCCCACCCGTGGTGTCCAAGCCCCGCCGCCTCGCGCCTGACAAACTGCGGGTGGCGCAGAAAGAGTTTGCGGATATGGTGCACGCTGGCACCGCGCGCCCTTCCAAGAGTCCGTGGTCGTCGCCACTACATCTGGCCCCAAAGAAAGACTTTTCATGGCGCCCTTGCGGTGATTATAGAGCGCTGAATGCTCGAACTATACCGGACAGGTACCCCGTGCGCCATATAGGGGATTTCGGTCATGCTCTCGCTGGTTCCACTATTTTTAGTACAATTGATTTAGTTAAGGCATATCAACAAATTCCAGTGGAGCCAGCTGATGTCTGCAAAACTGCCATTACAACACCGTTTGGTTTGTATGAATTCCCCTATATGACGTTTGGCCTCAGAAATGCTGGACAAACATTTCAGCGTTTCATTGATGAAATTGTCCGGGGTTTGGATTTTTGTTTCCCGTATGTGGATGACATTTTAATATTTAGCAGGGATACCACGGAGCATAGTAATCACTTACGCACGCTCTTTAAACGATTGGCTAACTACGGTGTAGTAGTTAATCCAGCTAAGTGTGTGCTAGGTACATCTGAGGTTATTTTCCTCGGGTACAAAGTCTCCAGTAAAGGCATATCCCCCCCGGAAGAGAAAGTTCAAGCCTTGAAAGATTTCTCCCTTCCTAAAACAGCCCAAGGTCTTCGCAGGTTCCTGGGCATGATAAATTACTACCGACAGTTTTTGCCCAATGCCGCCGAGTCTCAAGCCCCGCTCATTGACTTCCTTACAGCTACGAAGCTTAAGGGAGCCAAGCCCATGCCCTGGACCCCTGAACTGGAGCATGCCTTCACTGCGTGCAAGAACAGCCTCTCTCAGGTCACCAGGTTAGCACATCCTGTACCTAACGCCCCGTTGGCATTGTACACAGATGCTTCTGGCACACATGTGGGCGCATGCTTACAGCAGCAAATCGAGCAGGGCTGGCAACCACTCGCTTTTTTCAGCAAGAAGCTTACGGCGAGTCAGTCTGTGTGGCCAGCGTATTATAGGGAACTGTTGGCAGTATACGCGGCGGTGCAGCATTTCAGGTATATATTAGAGGCGCAACACGCCACAATATATACTGATCACAAACCTCTTTTGTATGCATTTAAACAACGCAGAGAAAAGCTGCCACCCAGCCAACTCAATCAGCTCACCTTTATCTCCCAATTTACTACTGATATACGGCATGTAAAAGGAGAAGACAACGTCGTCGCCGACACGATGTCGCGCATCGAAGCCGTCTCGCTCGAGTGTGATTATACCGCATTGGCTCAAGCACAAGCCGCTGACGAAGAGTTAAAAACCCTATCTGACACATCTCTCAATATGCAACATACTCTAATTCCAGGCACGGACACCACCGTCCAGTGTGACGTCTCAACAGGCAAACCGCGCCCCTACTTGCCAGCACCGTTGCGCCGCGCCGCCTTCGAGCGCCTGCACACGCTCAGCCACCCCGGTGCTCGCGCCAGCGCGCGCCTCGTGGCACAGCGTTACGTGTGGCCGGGCGTGGCGCGCGACTGCCGCACCTGGGCAAGGGAATGTCTCCAATGTCAGCGCGCCAAGGTGACGCGCCACGTGTCTGCGCCACTCGGAACTTTTACCGCCCCATCATCCAGGTTTCGCCATGTTCACTTAGACATAATCGGCCCTCTGCCAACATCAAGAGGTTACTCATATTGCTTGACGGCGATCGATCGTTTCTCTCGATGGCCTGAGGCTTGGCCGATGGCTTCGATAACCGCCGAGGAGGTCGCTGATCGGTTCGTTGAGGGTTGGATTGCACGCTTCGGCGTTCCTACCACAGTCACTACTGACCAAGGCCGCCAATTCGAGTCCGACCTTTTTAAACGGCTCATGAACGTTGGCGCAACCGAGCGTAGGCGAACCACTAGCTATCATCCTCAAGCTAACGGCATGATCGAGCGTTTTCATCGACAACTGAAAGCTGCCCTCATGTGTCACAGCGACACCTGGCACCGAGCTTTACCAATCGTGCTTCTAGGGATTAGATCTGCTTTGAAAGAGGATCTCGAGTGTTCGGCTGCCGAACTTGTTTACGGGGAGCCGCTTCGACTACCGGGAGAGTTCCTGATAGCCAGCACCCCCCATAACACTGACAACTTCAACGATTTTGTGACGGTTCTGCGCACGAAAATGGCCAATTTGCGTCCAATTCAGGCGTCACGACACACGCAACCGACGTCGTTTATTTTTAAGGACCTCCAGAATGCCTCTCATGTTTTTCTGCGAGATGATACCGTTCGCCGTTCGCTGCAGCCGCCCTACACTGGACCCTACAAGATAATGTCACGGACCGTCAAGTTACTCGACATTGTTATAGGAGGTAAACAAGTGACGGTCAGTATCGACCGCGTAAAGCCTGCATACATTGCACCTGATTTACAGAGGGACCTCTCTCAGGCAACCACTCCGCAACAGATCGCAGCGCCCGCGCCTCTCGTGCAAGCGCCTTCCGCGCCTGCGCCACCTGCGACCTCCGCGTCTGCACAGCCGACTGTGCCCCCTGTTGCACAACAACCAGTTACCACCCGGTCAGGCCGCACTGTTAGATTTAAGGATAGGTTAGATCTTTAGCTTAAGTTTAAAATTATTATTTATAATTTTTATTTTTTTATTATTTTTTTTTTCTGTTGCCTATTTTATGTAACACCTCTTGTATAGTTTTATTTGTTTTTCTGTGTAATAAAAACTTGTTAATGTTATTTTCTCCGTAGGGGGGTGGTTGTGGCGGATTACGTCGCAACACCGCCTTTGATATTTGAGGTGGCAACACCATATGTTTCCGGCGGAGACTAGTCTCGACGCCATATTGTAAGAGGGTCTCGTGTGCCTGCTACTCAACAGAGCGGAGCTACGTTTTGTAACTCTTACCCTGCAAAAGTGCATATTATGTGAACACAAAAATATAAGATAATTCCGACATACAAGTCTTTTACTAAAGTGTATACCACTAAACCCACTTTGTGTCTTCGGCCCTAGATTAGTGGACATTGCTCTAACACAAGTAAGCTAACAGACTAAATGCGTCACAAACCCAAATTCATACCAGCCAAAATACCAGCATTGGAAAATAACTGCGGTTTACAATCAATATCTTAAATATTTTTCGAGCTGAAATACCTAGGTACCAAAATTTAAAATAAAATTTTATGTCAAGAAACGCGTTCCAGCTCCTTCCTTATTTTGAAATTTAACCTTAATTTTATAACGTCATCCCTTTTACTCTTGTGCCTAATGTGCTTAGACTATATACCTCTAGACGTAGCCCAATTTACAGTGTCAAGTGTGGAAGTAAGACGCAATAATACAAAGTTCGTAGGAAAATTGAGACAAAGCATCGTATCTTCTGTCCCTTACGGCGTGCCGGATTTTTGCATGGCTAACTTTTGAAAGTTAGCCAAACAAAGAGCTGTCACTGTCACGTATATTAATAAGCTCGATTTAATTTAAGTTTTCGGATGGTTTTTGCAATTTTTGTAATAGTTTAAGTCATTCAATGAGAAATAGACTCCATTAGATAAGTGTTTAGTGTATGGTGAATGCGCTACGATGGGAGGATTCAGTATAATAGGCTGTAAAAGCCGCTCAGAAAAGGCCAATAACAAAATCTCTTTTCATTCGTAAGTATTCAATACTGTTTGTGTTATTGTATGATTATTGAATTTATACATTTGTGCGCTTTTATTGTCATGGCTTTCAGACCAAAATATGGAAGATTTCTTAAAATAAACTTGATTTCTTATATCACATAACCTAGTAATACTTACTTACAGTGTTGCTACACGTTTCAAATCTTTTCCCTTAACTGTCAGGCCTAATGTTCAAAAGGTAGGCATAATAATCAAATAAATCTATGGTGGCTAAACACACAAATTTGTGGGCGAACCCTTATTTTTAAGTTTAAGTGAACATGTGTACGAACGAACAGAGCCCTTTCGACAATCATTAAGTTTTACTCTTGAAGGCAATCGCGTAGGTACTTAAAGATATTTGGAAGTAAGAATTCATTTTATAAATAAATGTTAAGTATAAACAAAAAATTAGATATTTTCAAAATAAGTTGGTTTTGTCTAAAGGACAATAGTTATTATACAGCAATGTCAATGTCACACTGGATGTCAGCCATACCTCAATATATTTTAATGATAAATAACACGCGAAAAAATCAAAACAAGCTTCACCTGGTAGTAGTGTATTTTATTTGTGAGAATCAAGGTAAGATTGAAAGTAGGTATTTTACGTGAAATTATATTTTCTCACACATGGATACTTTTACACTCTTATTACCACGTTGAATACGTCGTATTTTGGGACTTTTTTAGGGAATAGCAACACTGAACTTTTATATTGCTGTCGCATGTGCGGCCACGCGGTAGCTCGATCTAGAGGTATATTATCTAAGCTAATGTGGTTTTCTAAACTGCTCTATTTTAGAAATCTGACAGCTGACGTTGACAAACAACCATGACAAGATGACAGCAAAACGCTGTCTGTCATCGAGACGAGACATACTTTCCTTATTTTCTGTTTGTGTTTTGTTTTGTCTCATTTTATTTAGTTTGCCAAACCACATTTTTCAGTTATTTTCATTTAATATATGTCCAAAATGAGCACGGATACTAAACAAGTGATAAGCTACAAGAAGAAAAATGAGTGTAAAATATGCCACAAAGTTATAATTGGTAGTTCTTTCAAGTTTAAAGCCCACTTGTATAAGCACAGGGCCGTTGAGCCAAGATTTCAATGCGAATATTGCTCCAACGAGTATTTCAGAAAGGATGTTTACGAGAGACATTTAAGAGCACACACTGGAGGCAAGAAAATGTTCATTTGCGACCATTGCGATCGTGGTTTCGTCGAAAAACGTAACTTACGTCTACACCTCAAAGTTCACGATGAATTCTTCGCAGAAAAAGAAATACAGTACAAATGTATCGCCTGCGGCACCAGTTTCTGTGAAGAGAGACTGCTTAAATACCATATAAGGAAAAAACACTTTAATTTCCAAGAAAATGAACCTACATTCGTTCAAAAACAGTTGAATGAGACGTGGGTGGAACGCGTATTTGAAACAGAGGTTTGCGTGGAGATAACTAAGGTCAACAATAACATAATCAACATCAAAAAGAGTTCGAAAGAAATGAGAGTCATAGACAATCCAGAGACATCTAGATTTAAAGAGTACATGTCTTCTGTGATTGCGAGCAATGACAAGTCGCAGTATTCTAAGGCGGTGTGTGATTATTGCAACAAGGAGATGTTAAAAAAGAGTTTGCTACCACACATCAGGGAGAGGCACCTAAGATTGAAGAAATTCTCATGTGAAGTGTGTAAACAAGCCTTTAGTAGGCATTACCAGCTGGTAAATCATATCTGTGGTAAATTTAAAACTAGACCCAGGAAATAATCATATTTGGACTGTTCTAGAATTAGATTTAAAAGTCCCACAGCAAAGAAGTGAATCAACTTTACTTTTATAAGTGTTAGAAAATTTTTTTTAGGTTAATAGACTTTTTACTTGCTCATCAGTCTAGTGGTCGCAAACACTACTGCTGGGCATGAGGTCCAGGGTTCGATCTCCGGGTAGGGCAAAGCTTTATTGAGGTTTTCCACCTGGAATTTCTCAGTATCAGCCCAAAGTCTGGATTTGTGCCCGAATGATGGCACTAGGCTCGCCCCATGTGGGTGTACTTACTATTGATACACCTCTGCCTAACGAGGATAACAGATGTGATGTTATGTGTTAATGTTAAGACTTGTTAAGTAACAAAATATGTATGTATTTACATACAATACAAGATGACCCGGCCACATATTGCTGTGGCTTAGCAGTAAAAGATCTTGACGGTAATTTGAATGGCTATCTGTTAGAAATTTATGGAACTTGTTACAGGAAAACATTTAACTATGTATTAACAACATATTGAGGCCAATAATTGAGATAAAAACTATTGTAACTGTTAAGTTTGACCTTGTCACAAAGCTAGCCAAATTTTATAAAAATTTGGTAAAAACCAGACAATAATTGTGATGTGGAAATTTATATCATATAAATATAAGCTATTATGAAGGTTAAACACCTAGGAATAAGGTTCACATTAGTAACTATACTAGGCAAAGTAATGTCAAACTATTGTTGTCAAATCTTGCCTTTAACATGTGAATCAATTTTGTAATTTGGCAGTTTTCCATACAAAAACTGTTAGATATCAATTTAATTTTACAGATATATGATATCTGAATTTAGACAAATAAGCCATTTGAGGCTCTAGTAAAACGTAGATTTTCAAATCCCAGAGAAAGGACAATTTTGGATACTGTCTAAAAAATTACTAACATTCAAGTTTCTGACTTTATTGTTAACTGTTTTTGGTTCCACATTTAGTCTCTCAATCCTTTGGATCTTAGGATCCTCCTGCGGGATCACCCCTCTAATAATTTAATCAGTAATACCACCCTTTGAAAAAATGAGTGAAGTGTACTGTTAATGCCAAACATTAACCTTACAATTGTGTCAATTAGAGACACAATAGAAAGACAATGACACCGGACACCGGTGTCCTCACGGGGTTTAATGAATTAATATTGAATAACAACTCAATTCCCCCTATTCTAACTCATGAACATCTACATTGAGTTCAACTGTCCCAGTTGATGACTTTAATTTTTTCTAAATTATTTCTTTTTTTTAACGCACTTGCCGTCCAATTCACTTTAGACATTAACAGAATATTTAAGATCGGCTTTGTTTGCCATTATTAAAAATAGAATAGAACAACTGATTTTACTTTTTCTTCACTTACCTTTTCAAGGGGTAATTTTAACAGAATTGCAAAAATCAAAAGTCTTTATTCAAACTGAACGTCATTTTTTATATAACGTCTAAAAAAAAATACATTACAAGACAGTCTCCCAAAATGCGAAACCAACTCCCCAGCAACACATCTGTCTGATTCGTTTGAAGAATGCAATGCAGAATCCAGGTTCTAAAAATATTTTTATTTACTAAAGGACACAATAAATGGAGAAAAAAACTATTAGGTTAGGTGTTTAGTGTTTCTTTGTAAATTATATGTAGTATACTTAGGTCTTAAAATAATAACTCATAGAAACCTAGTACGAGTGCAAAAAAAGTGAGGGAACTAAAACTGAGCCAAAATTGGCTTCTTTGCTCAGAGAACCGTGTCATTAGGTACTTAAAGTCACGTTCCGTCGAACACAGCTCGTGAGTAAACACATTCGGCTCACGCACACAAAGATAATCACAGATATATAGATATACCTAGATAACGCAAGAGCAACTACTTCGCGTGCCCAGCTTACATACAAAAATCGTAATTGTCCATTTTCGCGCTCCGTTTCCTTCCATCGGCAAGTCATTTTGTGATAATTAATTTAAAAATAAACAATTATTTTTATAATCAAATACCCTGCAGTAATAACTGCAGGGTATTAGATTAAAAATTACCTGGATTTACCTGGTAATACCAAATTTTAGAAAAACAAAATATTGGACGCTTGTTTTTCATACAGATCGTTATACTTGCGTTATCTAGGTCTATCTATATCTGTGAAGATAATAAAGTGGACACGATTTCTCCCGAGTTTTGTACTAAACCCGGCTTCTATGTGTTATCATTTTAAGGTATAGGTTTAAGGATTTGACCCGTTCATTGAGACATTTAAACTGAAATTGGCAAATCCACAATATACAAGTAATACAGAAAGATTTAATAGAGTTAAAAATGTATGTTAAGTTACAAGTTTAATATTATCTGTTACAATATATTATGTTAGTTAACATTCTAAGCACAGTAATGTCTTCCAGTTACTTAGATAGAATTAGTTTAAGAAGTGCCTTTTATGAGAATATCATTATTATAAAGCTGTAAGCAATAGTTAAACTGAGAAATTCAAATTTTAATATGTTTACTAATAAACAACCCAATTATTGAAATGTAATTTGCATGAAACTTGAGAGAATTTGAATTTCTCGGTATTACTGGCGCTTTAGAGGCGTTATTAAAACCAGTGAGTGGTGTTTAAATCTTGCAATCTTAAAAATTGCATTGGATCTTGCAATCTTGAAGCGATATTAAACCGTGTACACAGTATTTAAAGTCTATATTACCAGGAGCACAGCTGCTTAGCCGCTGTTTTCTTTTGGTTAGGATAAATTGATCGATGGAGTTGCACACTGTACACTCTTCCTATTGAAAAGGACACTACTACGCGTTATGCCATTCCACAGCTTTACGAAGGCTGCCACGGTTTCGACGCGTCGTCGATGTGATAGGTTGCGGTTTTATCAGCAAGAGTCTGACAGACACCGCCGCCCTCCCCGGGGTGGAGAACATCCATGAGGGTTTTCCACCGCGCATCAAAAAGAAAAAAAAAGGCGTTTCCACTGATGTGGACCTTAGCGGAGTGGAACGGAGACGTCCAGGAATCGACTAATCACAATGGTTGAATTCCTCATCACGTTACTCGTCTTGTCTCTGATCTCTCGTTTGGTGCACGACTTCGCTCCGCTGCGCCCAACTCCGCTTCAGTGAAAACGTACCCTTACATTGGACTTGAATATAATAACTGACGAAGATTTGTGTCGTATCGTCGGTCCTGTGCATCTTTGCTTGACCCGTAGGAGAAATGTAGACATCATGTAAACAAAGATTGGATTTACTTTAGGTTAAGACTTTAATTAAAGACTGAAGCAAAGTATGCCTTCTATTATAATTACTATTTTTAAATAAGTATGGTGTAGTACCTTTTAATTTGTTTACAAAATTGCAAAATCATTGACAAAAGGTGAATGGTTGAAAAATGTTATATTTAGTGTTGAAGTAAGTTGTTTTCTGTTCTTTTTAACAGGGTTTCTTCAAAATATTTTCCTTTATTCGTCTTAAGATAATATATATATATATTGCATGTTATATTTATACATTTACCCAAGTAGAAGGTTATAAACTTTAGTTAATACATTGTGCCTTAAAGAAATAAAATTGTTTTTATATACTATGTAAAGTTGCCGTAATTAATATTTTACACCAATTAAAACCTAAACATAATCGGCAATGAATAGCCCAATGGCTCAGGCGTTGGACTGGCGTTTGAAACTTCTATCCAGGGGGTCGAGTCTGCTATTGCAATCGTGTCTGGATGACCGGTCATTGATCGAATATTTGACAACTTTGACAGTTTTGTATGGGAAATATGTCATAAGTTTGACGTGATACGTCAAAAATCGATCATTGACCGGTCATTGAGACACGATTGCAATAGCAGACTCGACCCCCTAACCCATTGTACTATTGACGTGAACTCACTCCAGAGTTCCAGACACAAGCATATTTAGCGATGTTTGAGGGGTTAACGAGGCTACTATCACAGTATCGCCTTAGCCCTGAATAATACCTCCTGAACTACGAACAACATTTTGTTCGCAGTTCGGGAGCGGCTTTCCCGCGTCTCGCCCCTCACACCCCGCACGATTGCCCTGTCTAGTCGGCTTCGTTGGAAAACTAGGTTTTAGACTGTGCTACTATAGGTAGGTACTCCATTAATTTATAATAGCATTAAATTAGAAAAAAGAGGTTCGTAGAAGCAGGAATGCAGAAAATTTTAATTTATGTGAACATTAGTTAAAACAATTAAAATTAAAGTTAGCTATTGGTCTGAGATGGTTTCATTTTAAATTTAGAAAAATAAAAGAGAAACGAAGAACGTTCCACGTGCCTACCTAAGTATTGTTCATCCCTGCTTCTTTTAAGTTTTTATCATTGAAAATGTAATTTTCAACCATTAAAAACTAACCAAAATTAAATTATATACAAAATTGTACCTATAATTAATGAAATCCACATCATTTCTTTTAAAAAAATGTTGAAATGGTTACTAAGTGTGACAGCTGCAGTGAAAATAGAATAAAAAAATTCGGCGTCTGTCGTAATTGTAACATGCATAATATAGGTAGGTAGGTACCTACTTTCAAATAACCTTTTATAACTTCTGTCTATAGTGGAGTAGGTACCTACTACTTGTTTTGCTTCTATATAAACCTCTTTCTAATTGTCTTGCTTCTCTTTCTAATGATTGACAGTTAGTTCAAGTTTATACCTCACTTCTTCAGAATCGTAATTGTGATGCCGCCGTTTCTTTCCTCTTCCTCTTGTCCTTGACTTAATTTTTTGTACAGTATTTTTGTCAATGTCATCAAGATTATAATCGTTCCCGCCAACATTTGCCAGTGACATATTTTCTTCTATTGGCGGTAAAATTTCTGTCACTACTTTTGTTTTTGTAGTTCCCAAGGAACTTATAGGTAAAGCTGGAAACCACACTTCGCTCATATGTTTGAGGGCAAGATTCGTGACCCCAAGTAACCTTTGAAAAGTCTTCGTTTCCTATCTGTCTCTTTCTAGCTCTCCCCACAAGTATGCCAGTGCAAGAAACCAAACCCCCACTTAGGCCACAATAACATACTAAAATTGAAAATAATTTTTTCAAGATCTAAATTTCAAAGTATTTTGATGTTTTAATAAAAAAGGTTATACTCATGGACTATTATAATGAATTCTAAAATGAATTTTATGTAAACAAATTATAATAAGTGTTTACCATAAATCATGCAATATCTAAAATCGCAAATGGCAACACTATTCGAATGTGTCAAATCATTGACGGTCAAATATGGTAGATGTTTTGGCTTCGCTTCGCAACTTTAACAGTAAAAATATCAGGCTATTAACAATAAAAACAGCAAAATGGTTTTAAAATGTATTGTGCGCGATTGCAGAAGTGAGTGGCATCCGGCATGTGATGTGATTTTTCACAAGTAAGTACGATATCTCATTGTTAAATGTTGAAAACATTAAAATGAATAATTTTCAGTTTTCTTAGATTATTTCTTTAAAATTCTCGATTCATAACAGTTGTATGTTAAATATTTGTCTCCTAGTTTACCTAGTAGTAGGAGTAGTGCGCTATATCACTAAATTTGACTAATTTTCTACATGTGGAACAATATCAAATAGGGTGACCATAATTAAGATGTCTTCCACCTATATTGTTCCGATTTCGTCGCTTGGTTCACGAGTCACACACGATTTCTATCTATTTTCATGGAAATGTCGTGGGTTTGACTGTTTAAACTGAATAAAATAATTGATATTGTTTTTAGGTTTCCCTCTGACACAACTGAAAGAAACAAATGGTTATCAATTGTACCACTAAGGAGAGCATTTTTTCAAAATGCAAGGATATGTAGTCTTCACTTTAAGGATACTGATTATGACAGTTCTGGAAAGAGACTTTTATTTGGTGTAACCCCTATTTATGAAGAATGTAATGTGCGTTTAATGTTGGATGTGGTAAGTTAACTGCTCATGAAATGGAACTGAATAGAAAGCTTTCTTCTGTTTACAAGCACTTTGTAACAAAAAAATCAAGGGTCTAAAATACCAGCTATCATGATTTCATTTTTAATTACTTTGCTCCTTTTTCTGTACATAATAATTATAATTTATTAACTTGATTTGCAGGAACAAACAGTAACTAAGACAATACAATCTACCAGCCTAAATTATGAGATGGAAAATATGCCTTCTATGTCACATCATGTAAGCATTCCTTTTGTATTTATGTTAGTAAGACAGATGCTGCCCAATTCCTTGGTATTTCAAAGAAACATAATAAGGCAGTGCAGTCCTATTTTATCATTATATTTATTATCATCTATCGTGATATAAAAATTTAATTGAGCTTCTGATTTGTTATCACTAATGTAACATTCCCGACTTACAGGAGTCGATGCCTCTGCGTGACACAACAAATGAAATTGAAAATATTCGTCCTTCTAAAAAACCTCGCTTACTTGAAATATTGGACACACCTCAGCAAGATGCAAGAAAAAGTAAACAGGTAAGATAATACAAACAAATATCTTACTTGCCTACCTAGTAGGACTTCTGAAGAGTCTGCCTAGGTAAGTTGTGGCCCACTGCAAATTTAGGGTAATTAGAGGCAAAATTTAGGGAATAAGGTTTTATTTTTCACATAATGATTTTAGATACGAAGTAGTCGGATGTTCAAGAGGATAACCATAGTCACATGCCAACTTGCTCAAGGTTCTGCAGACCCTATTAATTTTAATATTTATAGAAAATTCTTAACCCAATCAAGAGCTTGTTAGAACGTTTCTAGTTTATTAGGGTTTGGTAGTGTCATTCAATCAATGCTAAATTTATTATTTTTGTTTGTAGGTCAACAACCAAAGCACCTCGCCCATCCAGTTTGCTGTGGATAAAAGTGTACAGGCTAAAATTAAAACATCAAGGGAAAAAGGTCTTGAAAAAAGGAATAAATTTTGGGCTCAAAAAGTTCGGAGGCTTAACAAATCAGTCAAAACATTGAAATCACTAATGAAAATAGTGAAATCCTACGCTAGTAACAGTGAAATTGATAATATTATTCAAGGGAATTTTGCAAATATTTGCAAAGAATTTAAAAAACCTTCAAAGAGTTCACCGCATAGTGTGAGGTATAGTGACGAGGTAAAATCATTTGCTCTAACTCTGCATTTCTATTCTGCAAAAGCTTACGACTTTCTCAGAAAACATGTTGCTTTGCCTCATGTAGAAACCTTAAGGCGTTCTCTATCAACATTTAATTGTAATGTGGGGTTTCTGACGGAGGTATTAGAATATTTAAAAGTCCAATTGGAAACGCAAGAAAAACCTTTTCTAAAAAACGTAGCACTAATATTTGATGGGATGGCATTAAGACAAGATCTGGCCTATGATCAAAAATTAGATAAAGTTTTTGGGTATGTCGACTTAGGTGAAATTTCAGTCTCTAACCCAGAAGAACTCGCCACCGAAACTCTAGTCTTCCAAATCGTATCATACACCACATACTTTAAATGCCCGATCGCATATTTCCTAATAAAAAACTCTTTGTCCGGTGATCTATTGGCAGAATTGCTCAAAACAGCAGTTATTATGCTAGATGATATTGGCATAACTGTGCGGTCAATGACCTGTGATGGCGCTCCATCAAATGTTAAAGCTTACGAAAACTTGGGTTGTTCCCTCGATCAGAATAATTTTAAACCACACTTTCCACATCCAAATGGTCAAGATAATATTTACTGTTTCTTGGATGCCGCACACATGTTAAAATTAGCCCGTAATGTTTTCGCGGAATTAAACATCCAATCGGCAACCGGAACGACTTCTTTCCAATACTTACGTGAACTTCACGAAGTTCAAAAAGACGAAGGCCTTAAATTTGGTAATAAGTTAAGTACAACACATGTAGATTATCAGAACAAAAAAATGAATGTGAAACTCGCTGCTCAAGTTTTAAGTTCATCCGTAGCTGATGCTATTGATTTTTTAAGACAGAGCGGAAATTTATTATTTTTGGGTAGCGAACCAACAGTTGAATTTATCAAAATGGTAGATCGACTTTTTGATCTTATGAACTCAAAGTCTCCCTTCGGACGTGGTTTTTAAAGTCCGTTGTCTGAAAAAAATAAAGCTTTCTGGGAACCCATTTTGAAAGAAAGCAAAAACTATTTATTGTCATTAACTATCGACGGAAAAAATATTTTATCACATGGCCGCAAGACTTTTGCACTGGGATTTTTAATGGGCATAGAAAATTTCCCACTGCTTTTGAATGCTTTAATTAAAGATCCCATTAATCCAATAAAGTATCTTTTAACTTTTAAATGTAGTCAGGACAATTTAGAGATTTTTTTTTCCTGCATTCGAGCACGTGGACGAACTCACGATAACCCCAGCCCTTTGGAGTTTAGATACAGAATGCGAAAATTACTGTTTAAAAATTCCATTCAACCATCAATAAACGCTAACAGCGTTGATCATACTTTTGAAGCATCACACGTTTTTGATTATGGTCAAAAAAACGTATCTCTTATCGACTCCACAGCTGACGATGACAGTGATGATTACACTCAAGAAATGGAAAACCAAATATATGCTTTAGAATTAGAGTCGACAACAACAGTCACAGAATATCAAAAAAATATTCTTTATTATATGACAGGATATATAGTCAAACAAATTATAAAGAGAGCAAACTGTGACGACTGTAAAAATATGTTGATCGCACCTGAACACTCACAATCTGATCACTTCTATACCCTGAATGTTAATAGGTACCAGTCCTTTACGGTATTTGTAAATAGAGGGAAGTTATGTTTCCCCTCTGCTGAAGCGTACTCTATAGTGGTGTTTGCTGATAGAGTATTTAAAAATATGTTAAATATGGATAAATTGACTTCCTTGAACATTAAGAACAAAATGATAAATTTGGTTAATCAACACTTCACACCCAAATTGCGGCAAATGTTTTGCCATCCCACAGATGATAGCGTGAATTGTACTGATTTGCATGAATCAAAAATTGTAAAATTAATTTCTAACTCGTTCTTGTCCATCCGGCTTAGAAGCTATTTAAAAAATTTAATGGATAAAAAGTTAAGTGCCATTCGCTCAAAGCGTCAGAAGCTGCACAAAACTATAATATTTAATCATGTATAAATTCTAGTAATTCTTTTTAAATAAAACTGATTGAAATGTTATTGTTTAATTATTAAAGTCCGACCACACTTGACCACACTTAATTAAAACTTATGCTTTTCCTTCATTCCTTACTTCACGACGAAAAAGAATTAAGTCTGCTTCTTTGTTACCGTAAAAGCCTACTCTGTTTTCTTTAGTTAGAACTAGTTTTTACTAAAGGCATTTGTTAAAATTAAAATTTTCTTGGTTTAACTAAAATAAATTCTTTGTAAGAAAGGCCTTCAGTAAATACTAGAGAAAACGCGTTATAGCTGAAAACGGGGTTTTGACTGTAACATAAACAGGGTGTAAACCACCTCATCACGAAGCCGTCAACATTCAGTACGTCAAACCAAGTAACTTTACGCAAAAAATATTTTTGGGAAAACGACTGTTTTTTTTGGGGTGAAAAATCATGTTTTGTGGTAGAACTTATGTAACGCACATAAAAACATTGTGCTGATGGATGGATTGAATAGTACGGGGGTCGTGGAAGTGTTTAAAGTAAAAATCATACATTAAATACTTGTATTAAAAAAAATCGTAATTTTGACCCTAAATATCTCCGTAAATATAAGGTTACCAGGTATGGTGTAGAACAAAAAAATGATCGCAATGACGGGGGGAACAAGTAATTTTTGGCTTCGTTAAGAGGTTTTTACACCCTATATAAAAAGGATGCAAGCTTCTACCGACCGGTCCAAGTGGTCAATGGGGGAGGCCTATGTTCAGCTGTGGACTTCCTATGGCTGAATCAAATAATTTACGCAGTTTAAATGTGTTTACAATGATGATTATATGCCATGAGGCCCATTACAAAGATCTCTATTAAATTAATAATATGTTCTACTTCTAATGACGATAATAGATGATTGATTGATGGTACAAAAAATTAAATACATTTATTATGTTTATGACCTAAACCTATTCAGCCAAATTGTATTAGCATGCAGAAATGAAATTAGTACCGTGTGAAAATAGAGATTTTCACTGAAATGCGAATTTGCCAAGGCATGAAACCTAGCTAGATCGATTTTTCATTCCATGTAAAACCCCTATATTGAAAATTTCATCAAAATCGTTAGAGCTGTTTTCGAGAACTCATTTCCAAATATTGCTCGTTTAATAGTTTATGTTAAGATAATAAACATTTCGTTACAACTATAAATGCTGATGTAAAAATTAAAATACATTTTTAGTCATCATACCTACACTGTACACACAAGTAAGTATATTTTACTATTCGGTCGGAGAGAAAGATTTTTTTTATTTTTTCTAACAAATGCCAAAAACCAATGAATCAAAAACCAACTTACTCCCTGGCAAAAACCCATAACGGAAAGTCCTGTCTAAAAAGAAATTGTGGACACCCTATTTAGAAAGAGATGCATGGATAATAAACAATTTCAAGGTCATTTTTTTTCCCGTCAGTTTTTAATTCAGAGTGTGGCTTCCAGCTTTACCTATAAGTTCCTTGGTAGTTCCCATTGGCAGATGCATACTTTCATTCATTTCATTCAATCCTTTAACTTTTTTTGCGGCCATGTCATTCTTTGTTTTCAAGATATTACCTCTTTTCGTAATGCTATCATTTATTTCATACAAAACACTTTCTCTTTTCTTTTTTTGGGCAGTAAAGAGATCCAATTTCAGAGGCTTATCGGGTTTTGCAACCTTTCTTGTAATAGGGTCGAAACGGCCGCAATCTTCGATGCAAATGTAGTTTCTGTTTTTTGGCTTCATTATTCTTGAGTATATTACATCGTTAGTCGAGTTTATTATCCTGAATATGACGTGTTCCGGTGTCATATGAAAATTGAGTAATGACTATGATGTAGTTAAATAACTACTAAAGAAAAAGCTGAGACATGGTGCTCTTCTCTACAAACTCAGACCAACAAAAAAAGTAAGACAGCGCACCGCGAACATCAAAAGTGAAGCCACCTTTTCATCTATGTGTGTCTCGACGGGTTGCCATTTGTCTCGAAGGGTTGCTATTTGTCGAACTTTCTCCCTATAACTTGGGGAATAATATTTTAAGCGGAAACTAACTAACTATTGTAAAAGTCAGTACAAGAAAGACAACGTGGAGTATAGTTTTGTGCCACAATTGTATGAAAAACATTCAAAAACAAGACAGAAATATTTATTTTGAAGTAAGAAATCTCATTTAATTTTAATCCAATGGAGAAAATATAAACCATATCATGCCAACCCTCACACTTAATGTCACTAGTTCACTACCGTGCTAATGAGCGTGTATTTTACTTGAAGGAGCACGGTTTTGTGACTACTCTTTTGATGTTCGTGGCGCACCAGCAATGTCTTCCTTTTTTTTGTTGGTTTGAGTCTAAATATGAATATCAAAACGCAGACGGTGACCAAATTCTGACTTGCTACCTTTTGGGACTTGGAAGTACTAAATTGGAACAACCTTGTTACTATTTTCAGAGCACTATCTTCCAGATATGACTGCAGACAGATGACCAGATGTGACGTAGTTTTTCATTTAATTAAGTATTTTATTTCTATATTTATAACCAACTAATATTAACAGTTTACCCAATCAAGAATACAACTTATTGGTAGACACATGAAATATAAAGTACATTAGTTACGCTTTAGCCCCAGATAAAATACTACTAGGAGATGTTAGCTTTTTCGCACGCTCTGGATGTGTGTGTGTGCGTGGGTCACGTATAATTCTTTAAAACTTATTTGGAACTCACCTCGTAGGACGTAAAAATCTCGCAGTAGTCTTTGTTTTTACAAATCACATCATCATAAGTCTCTGTCACGCCGTACATCTTGCTAAAGCGCCAATGTGTCTCAATAGGGTTGTCACATGTCGCCGTCAAATCCGAAAACTTGATTATTGAAGGGCACGGATTTGTGACGTCCTTGAATTGTGTGTAGTTCACTCCACAAAGTTTATCATCGGAAATTAGTGAGAAAAATTCGTAGGGACATGGTGGGGGACGCTCTTCAATTGTCTACTGAAAGAATTGTGTAAGGCATTAGTGATGTGAGCCTTAAATAGTTCTAATAGGTCTCGCAGATTAGATGCAGTGAAACGGCCAAGCGCGGATTCACCGTTGTGGGCACGATGACATGCCACAACCCTAATTGAGATTTTTGGAACACAGCGCTACAACAAGTGTTAGCCCTGCGTCTTTGCCAGTGACTAGGAATTTTCTGTAGAAGATCTTGGCCAGAGTGTCACAAGTTTTTTGAACGCTTTCATTAAGAATCTAGTCGGGGACTCCGTAGTCCGACTAGCACTTTGCTTATCTTTGAGTGGCCGTGTGGCTACAACCTTTTTTGGGGGCTAGATCCGCGTCTGGAAACCACATCACAGTTCACTCAACATGTGATTTTGGCACTAAACTCATCCTGCTTGCCTGCCTTTTCCAACTATGTTGGGGTCGACTTCCAGTTTACTTGCCGAAGCCCACTAATGTGGGTCCACCCTAATGCTGGGGCTACATTAGCAAGTGAAGATTCCTGTCGTGTTAAAGGGCTAAAAACATCATGTAACTACGAGCAATCGCTATGTTCTTGTCTACTCAACGAATATGCCCGCCCTTGTATGCGCGCCAGTTTAACAATAGTGTCCCGATCCCATAGAACATGGTCTTCGTCCGAATACACGATCTACCCGGTCACACTTATCGCGTTAACACGCGTAGCCCGCTAATGTGGCCCCAGCATAAGAGTTAACTACATACGTCGCGACTTACCCACTTCCCACAGTTCTGATACTCCGTTGTGTTGACGTGCATAAGATTGTTACATTTATAAAAAACTATCTGCTCAGTATTATTATTAACGGGCGGCATATTCCTCCAAGTCCGCCAAAACATGTCCCTTTTGTAAATATACTTCATTCCCTCCATTGCGAGGAGCCGTCGAAAATCTTTCTCAACGGCGTGAATTTTCTTCCACGTTTTCGAAGAACGCTTCTTTATCTTCTTGTAATGCGTTATGTCCTCTAAAACCTCTGTATTTTTTAGTACGAAGTTGTTTAGAACCTTTATTCTTTGATCTTTTAACGCTCTTAATCTTTTTCTTTCCAAAAATCTTTCTCTAAAGTCCAAGTGGCGGGTCAAGACTACGTACAAAAGAGAGGACAATAGAAGAATGTGCGGTGTCAAAAACATGAATGTAAGCTAATTAAAATGCGACTACTTCCAAAGATTTCTTAATTCTTACTAAGAATGGTGAAGTTTTAGAAAATAAAAGAGTAACGCAACCTTTGTTATCGCAGTTAACGACTTAATAGTTTTTTCGCTCTATTTATTGATGATAAGTGTTTGGTGCGTTTGCCATTTAACATCTTATTTGGAGACAGTAGCGAATGATATTTTATATAAAAGGTGTAGATAGGTTATAAGCGCTCAGCCAGCGACACGTTAAAACTAACCACACTTGACCTCAGTGTCGCGTCGCGCCGGCGAAGGACGCGTGCG
The DNA here is from genome assembly GCA_921972225.1 of Euplexia lucipara. Classification (NCBI taxonomy): domain Eukaryota; kingdom Metazoa; phylum Arthropoda; class Insecta; order Lepidoptera; family Noctuidae; genus Euplexia; species Euplexia lucipara. The sequence goes on along the minus strand of OV179172.1, from coordinate 5,412,882 downwards.
TGCGTTAGTGTGCCGTTTTTGAAGATCGAATGTTGTTTAGCTATCCTATCTACATATTTTTACTTATAATTAAAAAAAAGAGCAGTGGTGGACTGGACTACAGATCGGTGGTGAACTAGGACAAGCATGCATTCCACTTCTTCATTTCTGAAATCAAGTACAACTGCTGAATAAAATCAGAGAATAAAACCGATAAGTCCTTCAACTCAATTAATATTGAGTTGAAGGACTTATCGGTTTTATTCTAATGCTTAGCTAATGCTAACACTATTATTTTTACACCACAGTTCACGCCCTCAATTTGAAATCGTATTGCCGCGTAAAAATATACAAAAAGAACAGTCGGTTTTTAATCTTATAAAATAATATACAATATTTAAAAAAAAAAAAAATACTTTAAAGTTATTTACCATTTTAATTAGTCGTTATTAAAACATACCTCAGGTAAAATACAACGTCAATACTAACATTCCGTTTAAAAACCTCTGCAAAAATACAATAACGCTAAATATTAAACAATCGTGTCGCTGGAACGCAAAAATGAATGGCGAAAAAAACTCCGCGAGTATCGTTGATGGACGTTTCATTCATTCTTTTCGTTCATTTCATTCCTCATAAAATTATGGGAGATGACGGGTGTCTGGCGTAATTTCACAAAAATACCCATTTTGTTCAACTATTTATTTAGTTACGAAAACATTTTGTGACAAGACTCTGTGAGTTCGCGTGTGTCTGTGTTCGATTTGTGTGTTTTTATTCATTTTGAATAACGTTTTTCACCGTATTCGCTGCTCAACGTAATTTGGTATGTATTTTGCAACTTTTGTCGAGTCCCTTTGTTGGATTTTTATATTCTTCATTCGAAATGGAAAGTTAGTTGCGCGTTTTATTATTCATAGACCTATTTGGTCGGACAAAGATCATCTAGTGTATATAATTATACAATCAGTTGAACCGTTTAGGAATACCACGCCCGCTAAAATGCGATGATGATCAGTCTTAGAAAAAAAATGTTATTGTTTATGAATTTAAAAAAAAAAAATTAATTTTGCTTGATGGCTTGGTGGGTGGAATTTCCATGACTTCGTGGTAGTTTACTTTGTAAACAGTTGTAGTTATTCGATGACAAAGTGTATAATAAGTTGTAGTTTAAAATAAAGTGCATATCGAATCGATTTGGTCAGCAAGGCAGTGCACATTCATGGTTAATTCTTGGTTATAGTAAATGTGCAGTTTTTTAAACTAGGAAGAACGTAATATATAACTTGTCTATATTCTCTCAGTATTTTTTTTCAACTATAAAACTTTTTAGAGTGTGGAAAGGATACAGGAATTTAATTTGTAGTGATATGTTAGGAGTAATAGATACTCTTTTCATTGTTTCATTAATTAAAAATGTATCAAACAGTTTCAAAAAGCATCAACAAACATAGCAGGTAAAACTCTCTGACAATGACAACAGCAACACAGACAATAGTCTTTGCAATGTTTAATTTTTAAAACGAGAACAAGTCACAAGTACTGTACACCAACAGCCTGGATTTAAACTTCTTTCAACACATTTTTTTTTAGTTTAATTTTGTTCACATTTCTGCTTTGGAACTTGGAAGATGCTGAGACTAAAATTGTGCAAAATGAAACTGGCAGCAAGCCAATCCTTTGGTAATGGCAAATATAAATGGGTGAATAACATGACAATTATGTACCTATTTACTCCAAATACATATAATATGCTTTATGATGCAATAACTTTATTTATGTGTTAAAGTATCTAAATTTCTATATTCTTTGTCCTATTTACGTACCTTTGTTTAAGAATTTTGTTAAGTATTTGACTATGGGGCTTGTAATCTGGCCATGCTCATTGTAAAATATCTAACTAGGTACCTTTTTGAAAGGGTTTCATAATTTATGTTGCTGTTAAATTTGGTGATCAATAGTGCCTGTTTAATTGCTTAGCAGCACTTATTCTTTAAGTACCTACTTAGTTTTTTTTTCAATTCAATTTATTTATTGCAGATAATGTAAATCCATAATATTACATAAAACAATATAAAAACATAAAGATGAATATAAAATTTAAAAATGCAAAAATTACTAAAATTCAAAAAATATAAAAATTAATCATAAATGTCAACACATATAAAAGAATAAATGAAATCAAATAATAATAATACAATTATATTTTTTGTTTGAATGTTATTATTTTTGTTTAATGCCTTAAATAGGTGGCTATAACTTGAATACTCATTTTGATCACTAAGCATTGCAAATTGACAAGTTTAAATTACATTCTAGTCTTAAACAATAGGTACTCAATTATTTTGAGTTAAGAACTTCATGGTAATTTTAACTTAAATGTACCTACTTTTAAATCAACACATCATAGACATACAGTTAATTTATAGCAAAAAAAAAATGGTAACACATGAAATAGAGCGCTTTTGATCTCTGGTATTGTTCAACAAGCCCACGATTTAAGAAAAGCTTGTGGCTTGATGGGATTTCTGAGGGGAGACCATTCATTACATAATCAAGACTCCGCCATGCCTCAAAATGCATGTTAAGTCCAATGGTCTCTGGCTGTCATTTGTTGATAAAGTTGACAGTTGTTAGACTGGGTATTGTCAGTAGCCTTAAAGTCTGACAACCAGTTTAACGTAAGGGTATCACGTTATCCAGAAACTGGGTTGTGGAGGTCAGTATAGACTGTACAAAATCGTGGCGTCATGGGACATTTTGACTTAATGTATCGCCGTTTTTATTTAATTACCTATGTGATAAATAAATAAATATGTGTTTTTTTTATACATCTAGCTGAGGGACTAAAAAATTTCTAAAATTTTGTCACCTTGCCTATTGGCGGAATGATAGCGTAACAAACATACCGTAGAATTGATAACTGCCTCCTTTTTTTGAAGTTGGTTTAAAAGTTGTAAAAAAATCACGTGGTTTGATGATAAATAGGTAAATAAATTCCACAAATTTTACACGATGCCATCTAGTCCCAAGCTAAGCCGAGCTTATGTTATGGGTACTAAACAAGTGATAAACATACATTTATATTTCTAAATACATCATCATTATTATTAAAGATAAATTACACCAAGGCACAGAACAAATGATCGTGCTTATCACACAAACATTTGTCCTGAGTGGGAATCAAACCCACAACCTCCGGCATAGCAGTCATGATGGATGATGACTCTAGGAAAAATACTTATTGAGATTTTTAATTACTTAGTCAGAATACGATTCTGTTTGTGGCATTGTTTGCTACCAATGAATATTACCTACTTACTTCATTAATTAATAAATGAATGTACTTACATCATTTGTATATTAATTACTATGTAATGCTTCATACTGTCCTAGATTTAATATGAAGTAATTAAGTAATGATTCATTTCTTTATTATATTATATTGAATCTTTCTTGAAAACTGCTAATGAATTTCGCTGGAATAATATTATTATAATACTGGAGTTTGCTTGCTAATGCGCCCGCATAAAAAGGTACAGAAAGAAATCATTTATCTATACTTACATACCTACATAAAATAAACCAAAACATTTCATGTAAAATGTTGCCAAAACGACCACATAAGGTTTGCCATGTAAAAAAGATATCAGGGGCTCGAGTCTGCTATTGCAATCGTGTCTCAATGACCGGTCAATGATCGATTTTTGACGTATAACGTCAAACTTATGACACATTTCCCATACAAAAACTGTCAAAGTTGTCGAATGTTCGATCAGTGACCGGTCATTGAGACACGATTGCAATAGCAGACTCGAGCCCCAGATCTCATGTAGAGCCAAACTTCTGAATGATCTACACGGCCTACCTATCGACCCTAACTTCACAAATTCTACATATCAGTAAAAATGTATGGCTTCGCTGTTTCGTTACCGTCGTGGAGGTGATGCGAATATTTAGTTTCTGCAGTAAGTGACGAAACAAAAATTCATCATTGTTAACCAAAGACATTCAATACCTATAGACCGGACATCACGAACAAAATTTTCGTCCGAAAAAGTGTGTCCTGCTGGATACAAGTCTATGAGTTTTTTGTAGTACGCTCCGCTGCCGCTCCAATATTCATATATTATTCTAGATGGCGTTACTGAGACATGGGATCAAAGTTTTTCTATGACATTTCCTTGACATGCCCGCTCTATAGTATTTTAAATCTCTTTGTTATTAACTGTCAACGGAGACACGCAATAGGCTTACTGATATGAGGTTAACCTTCGATCGACCCGTATTTTCACTAGGCACTAGTTAACTGACAAGACAATATTACTTGAAAAAAAAATTCAATCAAAGTAGGTACCTACTTAGACTAGTTTAGTTCAGGTATGATGAAAAAAAAACACTTATTCGAATAGGCTATTATTTTTAAAGGCATTGTCCGAATGAACTGTTTTGCTTGTAAACCGGTACGGCAAGTTTTTTTTTGCTTTACGTCTTAATATGGTGCTGACTAAATAGTGATGGGCTCACGTACCTATATGTTTTAAAAAGTCGACATTATTTCTGTAGGCGCGTTGTTAAGCATTTTTGAGATGGGATAAAACTTTGAATTGGCGACGCTGTTACCGTTACCGTAACCGACACTTCTGTATACATAATATAAGTAAAGGGAAACTCCCATTTAACCATTAACCTTTCAATCGTGTCAATTAAAACCCTGAGCATAGGCGTAGGATAGCTTGCCTTTCGGTTTTCTATAGGATACCTACATTTTGGAGAGTGTGCACGGGAATTACATGACTTGATTCCGCCATCACCTTTCTACCATCGGACAACCGTACGTACGGCGAGCGTCCACCCTTACATCGTTGGCACTCGCACGATTCGGATAAAGCGTTTCGCTTTGTCGTTTATACCGCGTACATCGAAGAACTGGAACAACTTGCCTGCTGCGGTCTTCCCGTCCGATTATAATTTAGGTGTCATCAAGGCTAGAGTGAATAGGCTCTTAATAAACTAGTGCGCATCACCCTCACTGATTGCATCACTGCTTACCATCAGGTGGGATTGCAGTCAAGCACTGGTTTATAATATTAAAAAAAAAAAGAAAAATTAGAGACAATAGAAAGACAATAACAGCGAGGACGCCGGCGCTCGGCGTCCGCTTGGGGTTAAATGAGTACAAAGGTATCAAACAAAAGACGATTTTTTGATGACACTCAATAGTTTATTGCATTCTAATATATCAGGGGGTCGAGTCTGCTATTGCAATCGTGTCTCAATGACCGGTCAATGATCGATTTTTGACGTATAACGTCAAACTTATGACACATTTCCCATACAAAAACTGTCAAAGTTGTCAAATATTCGATCAATGACCGGTCATTGAGACACGATTGCAATAGCAGACTTGAGCCCCATTTCGGTGGTCAGTACCATCTAAGTGTAGATTGCAATCCATACCTACTCTATACTTATCTTGTAAAACGGTAAGATTTGATTGTTTGTTTAACAAGCCTCCGATTTGACAAGATTTTGACAAATTGGGTCAGTAGACCCAATTTGTCAAAATCTTTCACCGTTGTGGAGCTACACTATCCCCGGTGACATAGGCTACTTTTTATCCCTGTATTCCCACGGGAACTCGGGTGAAACCGAGTGAAGTCCGCTAGTAATGTATGTATAAAATGTTTTATTAGGGTAGCCCCCCTATATGTAAAGTGGGAAGTGATTTTTTTTTTAATTTCAACCCTAACGTGTGATATATTGTTGGAAAGGTATTTAAAAATGAATAGGGGTTTACTACAATCATTTTTTGATAATGTCAATAATTTCGGAAACAATCGCTCCAAAAGTAAAAAACAATGTGTGTGTCGTCGTCGTCGTCGTCCCCCCCCCCCTGTAACTTTTGAACCATTTGTTTAGGAAATATGAAAAAAATCTGAAAACTAGAACTTTATAAGGACTTTCTAGGAAAATTATTTTGAACTTGGATGGAAACAGTTTTTGTACAAAAAAGACAAAAAGTTGTACAAAATAATTTCTGGACTAAGTTTGTAGTATAATCGTAAAAGCAAGCATTTTGAACACTTATTGTGACGGACGGGAACTAGATACGGAACCCTACGCTGAGCGTGGCCCGACACGCTCTTGGCCGGTTTTTTTACTTATTCATTAAATATAGCATGTCTGTTCCAATTAAAATGACGTCACCATACCGATACAGATCTCCATCACAATACTTCGGAAAGTCAACTGAACTGTTGTTATACGCATGACTAATATACACACGATAACCCACCTTATTTCTTTAAAAATAAAATTTAGTTTACCATAACTGTGACGTATAGTGATAGGATGACGGCAGTGGAATTTGAATCTTATGTTGAGTGTCGAAGGGTTGGTTTTGTAATGTGTGTAGTGTTTTAGTAAAGTTTATTTACCTTTCGTTAAACAAAAGAGTATGCGGATTATTTTGTTGGATCGTTTCTTTGCTAGGGACTAACTGGGGTCCAGTTGCACATCGATTTTTGATGACAGTTGAGAATTTACAAAACAATGGTATTGCCCTATATCAGACGGGGTACTTACTGTGCGCTTCGCTTCAAATCAAAAGTCATTTATTCAAATAAGGCCGAGGATCAGCACTTTTTGAACGTCAAAAATTACATAAGACAGTCCCCCAAAACGCCCGCCCTTCGCCACTTCCTAGTGTTTTTGCTGGGAAGAAAATATTTATTATTATTATTAATTCATTCAACCCTCTGACATTATTTTATTATGAATTTAAATTTATGACATTCATTTGTATTTATGGCATTGTATTACTTGTTTATTTGAATTTCGAATTGTGTATTTATGACATTTTGTAACGCATTATTAGACAGGAGAATTTATGACATTGTATGAGTTTACGTTGTAATTTTTTGACATTGTATTATTATGGTATTAAAATCACATTATTAAATTGTATAATTTTTGCATGCCTAACTTGGTGCAACACAGTTGACTTCACATTCAATTGACATCTAGAAATATATAACTATGTACTGTGTTGAGCATTTGAATTTAAGAAGAAGTGGCGGAACAAACTTCCCAGCAACACGTCTGTCTGATATGTTAGAAGAACAGTTTAAAACAGCATTGGTAATTAATAAACTTAATCATTTAAATTAAATAATTTGCTACATGCTAGCTAGCACACACCAATATACAAGACAGTAGTAATTAGAATAGTAAGTACCGTACGTTGACAACTAAACTCATGCAAAAAATTAAATTTATCTAACTGAATAAATATAAGCCTTCAACTAAAAAGGGCGTGCCCGCTTACATGTACAAAACTGGAATACATGACTAGGTCTACTACATTACATCAAAAATAAAACACATCTCTGCGAGTGCGCATGACGTCATCCTAGATACACACTGATGATAGTCAATACGAAACTAGAGATGTGTCCTTCACTCATGAGGTGCCTCGGTTGAGGTACTCGTGATCGCAAGTTGAAAGAGTTACTCGAATTTCAACATTGAACCACCTCACTCGTTCACTCGTCCTCACTTAACTAAATAGTGGCATATTTAAAAATTGAACTTCGTTTTTTTTTACTTTTGATTACGCCAATATGATCAGTAACAGGTACGGATACAGACCAATTTTTTTTTGTACTAATTAAAAAATAGGGGGACGTGTATATACATATTATAGATAAATTACATCCAGACACAGAACAAATGATCGTGCTCATCACACAAACATTTGTCCTGGGTGGGAATCAAAACCACGACCCCCAGCATGGCAGTCAGGGCCACTAATTACTAGACCAAAAGGCCAGTCACCCGCCCGTAATACCCCATTGTGGCCGGATATAGGCCCAATTGTAGCCAATAAACTATGAGACGTCAAGTAATAGATATGTGATGTGTTTGCGGAGGCAAGGAGTAGGTATAATGACGCGGGTTTGATGTAAATTTATAGGTTCATACAAAGACATTTACACGTATTTTGATGATGAGATGAAGATGAGTTCGGTGTTTCACTATCTGGCTACTCTGTTGAGAAGGAACACCGAAAGAAACTCAGAGGTCACAGTCTCTTTTGAAGTCCAGACATTGTCTTGGTCAGTTTATGTAAGAACCATGCAGATTTGTGTCCGATAATGGTATTTTGAGGAAAGAACCACACAGATATGAGGGGACCAGATCAGTCAATGCAAGCATTTGTCAGAAATCGCGAGCTCAACGCGAAACTTGAGGAGCTCTGGATTTGTTTCCGGGGGTAGGGCAATGATATTATAAGTGAAAAGGTGCAGATAGGTTACCTAAACAACATTCGATCTTCAAAAACGGCACACTAACGCACGCACGCGTCCGTTGACGGCGGACGCGACACTGAGGTCAAATTTGGCCAGTTAGCGCTTATAACCTATTTACACCTCTTTACTTATATTTGGATTATAAACTAAAATTTAACCAACTAACCTACTGTTTATTCCACAACATTTCAATGATGCATCATCGTTTAAATTGAGATACATGAGCTTGGCTTATCTGGAGTCGGACCACATTATAATTTATTACGTTTCTCCGTAAGTTGTTGTCACACAAACAATGGCGCCTCCTCTTCAATTGAAAGGGATAGTCCTCGTTGTTAATTCTTTAGAACTTTAATTGGGTGTATGTATAGTGTTGACTCTTGTACTGTAATATTCTAGCTGTACGCCTTTGCTTACTTCGGTTCGGTCGAAAACATTTGGAACGAAGTTCCTTATCGCGCGTTGTGAAAGGGGGCTAGACGGAAAAAATTCTTACGAAAAGTTGTCACGACGCTTTTTGCTATAAGTAGTAAGCTGTGCGGCGTCGCATGTTCGCAGGGAGAGGGAGAGGGAGAGGGAGAGGTGGAGATGAGGAGGGTTGGGGGAGGGAGAGGGGGAGGGAGGGGAACGGGAGAAGGAAAATGGAGGGGTAGGGGAGAGAGAGAAGATTGAATAGTTCACTATTCAATCGAAGGGTACTTCGTTCCATCCGGGTGTCCCTTGACACCTCACCTCACCTCTCAAGTTTTTTTTTTTAATAAGTATATTCAGAGAGAAGTTCCCATTTCTGGCCAAGGTTTTCCCATCTATGCAATATAATATATTATTACCAGTCTTTTACTGTCCCAATGCAATGTCATCGAAAACCTGTGATCACAACTTTAAGTAACGCCATCTTGAAAATTTTGTTAGTGATGTTCTGTCTATGTATAAGTAGGTATTGAATGACTTTGGCGTCACGCACTGCGACGAGTGTGCCCGCGGAAAGAATAAATACTCGTGCGTGGTACATCTAGGTGAACTCACGAAGGTGGACCATGGACATGACCCGGTTTCGCGGTGATCTAAACAGAATCTACCAGTATCGTTGTCCATACCGCCCTGCCTGCGTAGCATGAACACATTGAACGGCCTTTGTCTACAGAGGAATCGGCAAAGTGACAGATTATATAGACATTTCTTTCGTCTCGAGCATGACAGTGTCAAGAAAGATGAGAAGTTATATGCCGAAGAATGCCGAACAATGCCGAGCATGAAGTGCGTACCTATTTTCTCCACTTTTGACAGTTCTTTTCGAAACATTTCCTGTCAACAAGTGTCAAACAGTCTACATCAAATGAGACCTAGACAAGAGCAACTTGACAGTTGATATAGACATTAATTTCTTTCTCTACGTACTACGTGCTCGGGTAGAAGAAATGTCGTCGTAGAAAAAAAGTTGGGCAGTAAGAAATTTGTCGTGTCTCGGAAGAAAGAAATTAAGTGTTCATGCTACGCAGGAACACTTAATTGACAGATTGAGGTTCCTGTCTATATAATCTGTCACTTTGCCGATTCTTCTGTAGACAAAGACCGTTTCTTCGGTGTTCAATGTGTTCATGCTACGCAGGCTGGTTAGATACAGTCGTTTTTCGGTTCCGTACATCCAAAGGGAAAAACGGAACCCTTTGTTGTCCGTCTGTCTGTCTGCCAAGGCCCGTAGTTTCAGGAAGTAGATGTATGTTAGTTGAAGTTGTGAAAAAATAGATACGGCCGTTTATTTAGCAAAAAAAAAACCGCATAATTCCTCACTCTTAACGGAATCAAAACTCGTAGGGTACATCCCGTTGACCTAGAACTATGAAATTCGGCAAGTGACATCAAACAATCTCAAAACAACATTTGTAATCTGCGCGATTCGATTCCTGAACTATTTATTTCTTCCATAATAATGATGCTTCTCCAATTGCCAAAGGTTGGTAATCATAAACGAAAAAAATCCTATAGAGTCCTTCCCAATTCTATTTACTCAATAATTCACTCTCTTCCAATCGAAGACAGCTAAAGCAATCAAATGTAAGTATTGTACCATCAAATTTTTATTACCTCCCAATGGTTTTATTTCCTCCTCTAATAACTTACTAAGTTAATGTAAAGACGAGTAAACACGATGTAGGTCGGGATCGTTAACGATGGTTATCGAAACAATCAATTTCGCCCAATTGACTTGTTGCTCGCATTTCGTGGTGGTACAGACGCCGACGCAAATTTTCCCAATTGAATATGAACCTTATTCTGTTTGACATAAAGTTGAAAAGCGATCAAAGAAATTTGACACATTGGGGTAACTTGACGTGCTGGCGTCTGTACATACAATATTGGGGACTAGTAATATTCCAAGAAAAGAAAATGTAGTTTTACAATAATCGAAGGAAAGCTGGTAGATGGTTTGGTGACGCACCTTTCATTCGTCAACGTCACTGACGTTAAAAGGACGAATGAAAGGTGACTAACGAAAAGTGTTTACAAGGCAGGTGTAAGTGTAAACGCCGGGAGGGGACGCCCTAGAAGGACATACATAGACCTTATTGGTGAGGTTCTGCAGAAAGGTCAAGTGCTTAGTAGTCGCAACCGGCGTGTGTGTATGACAACACAAAAGAAGTATTGTAAGAACTTATCATATGGCGCTCTGTACTTCTGGTGACCGCGTACCGGAAGACGCAGCGTTGGAAGGCTACATGTTGTACGAATACGATGGATGGGAGAAGCACAGGAGTCAGGCAGGACCGATCTGGTTTCGGAAGACTAACCTGATATCATAGTTTATGCCGCCCATGGGCCTCTTGACTTGGCTGCATATGCCGTCGAGTAAATATCTCTCAGGCAGGTTTCCTCACGATATTTTCCTTCACCGTTATTGAAGCAAGTGATAATTATACAATACGCATGCACATGAATCCGAAAAGTCAGAAGTGGGAGCCTTGCGAACTTGGATGGGACCTATGAATTGGCAGACGCAGATGTTCCAGCGGAATCACAATTTCCAGTTTACTAAGCGGAAGAGTATTTAACTAAATATCATTGAATAAATAAATAAATAAATTCAAATACTTTTAACCAAATACACTCAATACTTACTATAGGCGGGATATCACGAACAAAATTTTCATCCGATACTTGTGTCCTTGTAGACACAAGTCTAGTTTAGTACGCTCCGCTGCCGCTCTAATATTATGCTAGATGGCGTCACTGTGACATCGATCACAGTTTTTCTATGACATTTCTTCGCATGGTCTCTCTAGAGTATCTTAAATACGGTATCTTAATAATACTGTATTTCGGTGAGTGTGCTCTAGAGCTCCACAAGCCCATTCCACCATCTCCTTTCTTCCATCGGGAATCCAGACGCACTGCAACTTATCACCCATTCCCTGTAGATGTTCCACACATTCGCACGAAGTGCTTTGCCTGTTCCTTCGTTATGCGCACAGCCAAGGAGTGGAATTCCTTGCCTGCATCAGTGTTCCCGAGTTCATATGACCTCAAACGGTTTAAGTCGCGAGTTAATAGGCTTCTTTTCGGTAAGCTCGTTCCATCGTCGACCTCATCTCTGACCGCAGGACAAGATTGAGGTCAAGAGTAGACCCATTATATATTTAAAAAAGAACTATTTGCTTTTAACTAAATATCATTCAAATACTCCCTAACATACGTTTGCAAACACCATCCTAATGTTTGTCGAACTAATTGTCTCTTGATAAGCTATGACGTAATCAGAAATAAAATTTTACATCGTATGAAAAACGTTGTTCATTGTACGGATTAGCTTGAAGTACCTATTCAGTTGTACAGTAAAACCCATTGGTTATGGCTTTAAGGTAAATTTTAGGGTTCCTTACACAAACGAATTTGTGTATTCAAATCCGGGTGACGTTTTCAAATCATCAGTTTCATCATTGACAACGGTAAAGGAAAACATGAGGAAACTTAGACTTGTAGTTAATATAGGTGAGATTGCTAATTCGCCTTGAGCTAGCGTGGTCATGATTCATGAATGCTCGACCCATCTTCCTGAGAAAAGACCTTTTAGACTTTAGAGGGATTATACGCACAGCCAAGGAGTGGAATTGCCTGCCTGTTCCGAAGTTCATATGACCCCAATCTTTTTAAGTCTCGAGTTAATAGGCTTCTTTTGAGTAAGCTCGTTCCATCGTAGACCTCACCTCTGACCTCAACAAGATTGGAGTCAAGAGAAGACTCATTATATAAATAAAAAAAAACAAGACTCACATAGTGTTAGTTACAATTACAACGTATTAAAAAATATATGTTAGTAGGTAAGTAATACACAAAGACAGACACACTCGTCGTGATATTTTTTTTAAAGTCACCTATTTAAGAACACTTGGGTTATCAAAACGAAACTGACGATGTGTAAATTATATAAATCCGTTCAGCGGTTTGGAAGAAATGAGGTACTAAAGAATATTACATACATACATTAATACATACATAAATACAAGATACGCGCGAAAAACATTAACCCTTCTTGGCAGTTGGGTAAAAACAGAATGTGTGCTACATCATTGATGTAAGCTGACATGCCCAGCCGAAACCTTGCAGCAATAGAATACAGAACCCTTCTTGTGCTGGTCCCACTAGCACCTGGCCAGTATTATTTTATTATGTTCAAAACACATTATTTCTTGTTGAACCTCTTTGTTTGCGTTTCCTGAATGATTAGCCTCATGTGTTTTTTTTTTGTGGTATTCCAACTTCGATATGCCAATTTACTTCAAAAGGAGTACCTAATAAAAAGTCGATTGTTTGTTATTTTAGTAATGGCAAAGACATTCAATACGTACAATAGGGACGGGACATCGTGAACAAAACTTTCATCCGATACTTGTGTTCTTGTTCAGGATGAAACGTCAAATTATATTTGTTTACATTTCGACCAATAGATGGCGCTGTGCTGATGACGCGTTTTATTATAACTCGGTGTTAAGATTCTCCGTCGTGTAATGACCCTCTGAAACTTTTCGTTGACATACTTCTGAGTATCATTCAACCCCTCCGAATAGTAGCTAGATCATCGATCCCGTGAACAGTTCAGAGTGGTTGTTGATCGATAGATCGGCTTGCGTTTGTTGAGCGTACTGATTGCGTCATCTCATCAGCGCGATAATTAAAAACGTCGCTTGCAAAGGCCCTTAGAGTCTGCGCACACCACGATTTTCAAACGCGCCGTTTGAACACCGTGTATGATGCGTTTCAAATGAGAATAGGAATGACTTTGCGCCATGTTGTGACGTCATAGCTGTCAATTCGAATAAATTGGGTAAGATCAGCAAAACAAGGTTTTTTCTAAATATAATTTACTAGCAGACGTCCCGCGGTTTCACCCGCGTAGTTCCTGTTCCCGTTGGATTACATGGATAAATAGTAGCCTATGTCATCCGGGAATAGTGTAGCTTTCCACCAGTGCAATAATTATTAAAATTGGATCATTCGTTCCGAAGATTACCCCCTACATACAAACTTACAAACATGCAAACTTACAAACAAACAAATTTTACCTCTTTATAATATTAGTATAGAAGTATAGATTAACGAATTACGAACGAATAATTTTCTAAATTGTACTGACAAAGTATTTTTTTACATTGGAGATAATCTCTCGAGCCCTCCCTCCCATGCAAAACAGCGCCTCGTTCACACATTTTCGAGCAGTCAGCGAGATGAAAACTAGAACAACCGTGTAACAAACAGAATTAATAAATAAAACGTAAGAACTCCACAAGACTTATTAATTTAAGACGTTTTTTTCATTTTGAATAAATTCGACTCAGTAAAACAAAAAAAAGAAAATAATTGATACACGATTAACGTTTCGTTGCAACCCGTACTTTTTAAGCCCGTTTTTTTTTATTTGACAGATAGAGACCTCTATTGACGTTCCTATTCTTATTTGAAACGCATAGTATCCGCGTTTGTAGTAATAATACGCACGCCAGTCGGACCCAGCCTGTCTAAAAGCGCGCCGTCGACGCTCGTTTTTAAAACGCGCGTCAACGGAGCATTTTCTCCATTGATACGTTCGCGTTGGTCCCACAGTCAAAGGCATAGATAAAGCGGTCATGTAAACATTTGTTTATTGATAAAACAAATAATTAGCCCTTCCCTAAATAAATTAATCAATATGTAATTATCACCATTGATTTTTTTTCCCTGTTTTTATTTATTAATATCGGTTTTGTGGTTTGCACTTTTCGTCTTTTTTTCCTTCCGAATACCTTTGTAGGTCAACATTATATTAAATTTAACATATATATATATATATATAAGCCAAGAACTCGTGGCCAAAACACATAAAAAATACCACTGTAAATCGCCATATTGTGGTGACGGCCATCTTGGATTTGAAATGTATCATAGTGAATAGTATTCTACTAGTCAATCCCATTCATTCGATAGGTACCAATATTGAGGGAGGTGTGAAAATATTATGTAGTCCGCTATTCTGTGGCACGACGGCCATCTTGGACAGATTTTTATCAAACATAACTAAGAACACCTATCAACCAAAAAAAAAAAAACAAAATCGAAATTGGTTCGTCCGTTCGGGAGCTACGATACACACGAAAACGTCAAACTTATATGGGACCACTCCGTGGCTGTACACATGACATTGATATGTATACCGTGTATACGTCACTTGTCACTCGATCGCGTTATCCTCAACCGAGATACATTTACAAGCATTTTACAACAGGTGTTGACCACGTGACAACTAGCTAACTAATGTATGTACAGTAGGGTCTCGTTAATCCGGACTCCCGCTTGTTCGGTGATCGCTGTAATCCGGCCGGCCAATGGAGTTCGAATTCGTATGAGCAAGATGAGGACAATAGCGTTGAAGTTCTCGCCTCTGAAAAAGTTGGTATTTCAGAGGAAGTAGAAGCTTTAAACACTTCTTTAAAATAGGCTGAAGATAACGAATTTGATAGCCACGAAGTTATGTGTCTCCGTAGACTTTGAGACCGGGCGTTTGAAATTGAGTGCGAAAATTATAAACAGAAACTAAGAAACTAAAATATAGCATACCTACTATAATCCGGACGCCTCGATAATCCGAAAACAGTCTTGTTTTTGCCTCTCCGGATTAACGAGGCCCTACTGTATTTAGAAATATATAAAAAATTGTTCATCAGTTGAGATTCGATATGCAGTCGCTTCATGTAAAACTGCATGTCTTAGTAGTATTTTGCCGTCATTATTTTTATTTTATTTTTTTCCATATCACCTTTACACAATTCCATCCATCATTTATGTAATGATAAAGCGAAAACAACCAATATTTATTTTCAACATTCTTCTTCTAAGAAATGCGTGTTTTTTAAAGCCAGTTGCGTAAACAAAACAGTCGTGGTGCTCTTTAAATGTTAAGTTTTCTTGAAACTTTTGTTAGTCAGCTACGAAAATAATAACAATTCTTGTGAAGTTTCTGTATTCAAGAGTTGAACTAAACAAAGTTGATGTTTATTTGTTTTAATTTAAAACGAACGTCATTGGTATTCAGAGTTGCTGTGTAACTATCAAAGTATTCTTGAATTCAAAATCAAAGGTAGGTAGGTAATTTGTTCAAACTGCTGATCGCCTAGTAGTCGAATTTCGACCGTAAATTTATGTTTAATAGAAGATTACAACTTTGCTTTGTATTTCAGTGTATGTCAATGTCAAAGACATTCAATACCTATAGACCGGACATCACTAACAAATTTTCGTCCGAAAAAGTGTGTCCTGCTGGATACAAGTCTATGAGTTTTTTGTAGTACGCTCCGCTGCCGCTCCAATATTCATATATTATTCTAGATGGCGTTACTGAGACATGGGATCAAAGTTTTTCTATGACATTTCCTTGACATGCCCGCTCTATAGTATTTTAAATCTCTTTGGTCAATGTCAACTCACATTAATTGTTGATCACTATACATATTTACGTTATAAACTTGATGTTGGCAAAATTGCTTAATGTATAAAATTTACGTAAACTATGAAAATTTAATTTAATTTTATATTCAGGGTCTAAAAAACCCTTGACGTAAACGAAAACTGCATATTCTACCCATCACGGGAATAGTTTTTTTCTTCTAGAACCTTTCTTCTACACCTGTTAATTTACTGGTTCTGGAGATATTGAAGGTCAAAGTCAAATAATTTGTTTTAGAGTTTTTTCCAAAATCGTATTCCAAGTACCTATCATTAGTAAACTTTCTTCCGAACAAACATTATCGGAATTATCGATTTTTCAAAACAAATTACGCATTTGAAGTTACAAAAATGCAATAGATACTAAACACAAGCGGGCGGTCGGTTCAACGACAAAGCGCGGGCGGCCGCGGCCTGCCGTGCGCTCAGCTGACCGAAAGTTACGCGCTTTTCATTGCGCGCAATAAAAATCATCTCTTTTTTAAAGATGGAAAAAAAAGCCTCGGTAAGCACGTTAAGCTGTTGGTCCCGGCGGTCATTTGTAGATCTTTGACAGTCGTTACTTGTAGTCAGAAGCCCGAAAGTCTGACAACCAGTTTAACCAAGGGTTATCATGTTACCCAGTTACTGGGTTGTGGAGGGATGACAGGCAGTCGCTCCATGTAAAACTCTGGTATTCAGCTGCATCCGGATAAACTGGAAGCCCACCCCAACATAGTTGGGAAAAGTCAGGCAGAGTGTTTTTTATGAAGTCGGTTGTTCTATTCTAATTTACTTCAGATCAAAGACATTCAATACATAATTACCTATAGACCGGACATCACAAACAAAATTTTCGTCCGAAAAAGTGTGTCCTGCCGGACACAAGTCTATAAGTTTTTTTTAGTACGCTCCGCTGCCGCTCCAATATTCATATATTATTCTAGATGGCGTTACTGAGACATGGGATCAAAGTTTTTCTATGACATTTCCTTGACATGCCCGCTCTATAGTCTTTTAAATCTCTTTGCTTCAGATACTATTTTGCATGAAGCGCTATCTTGTCTAACCTTGAATACTCAATTAGTATGTAACACAAAACGGCGTAAATATAATAACCTCGTTGGGAATTATATTTTCGAGCCGTTTGGGGTTGAAACTCTCGGGTCGTGGGGTCCGTGTGCTCGTAGCTTGTATAAAGATCTTTCTAGACGCTTAATTGACACTTCGCGAGACCCAAAGGCTGGTTTTTACCTTGGTCAAAGGATAAGCATTGCCATACAACGTGGCAATGCTGCCAGTCTGTTGGGTACACTTCCCGTGGACAGCGATGCGGATGAGTTTTTTGACGCCATATTTTAGATTTAGTTCTTACTTTTTATTTTAATTTCTGTATAAAGTTAAGTATTCATACAAATAAATAATCTTATGGTATTGAATATAATAGTTATCGGGCATTTTTGTTAAATATACACAAAACACTAAAATTCTAATTTGTAGGTTCTCATGGTGAAGTATAAAGATAAAGAGCATTCTACTCGTATTTTATCCCATTCAAACAGTCTTAGTACTACAAATAAAACGCAAAGACTGACCTAAATTCCTAGACATGAGGTCGATGTAAGCAATTAATGAGGCGGCTTGAATACTCGAACTTGTCATTTGATATATCCACTCTTATTACAATATACACATAGAGCTGCTCCTTTCAGCATTACAATTAATTTATATACTTTACCTTCTTAGTTTTAGCTTAAGACTTTTCAAACAGTGGTATTATAAGTAAAAAGGTGTAGATAGGTTACGGTGGTCAAGTGTGGCTAGTTAGCCACATTTTAACGTGTCGCTTGCTGAGCGCTTATAACTTATCTACACCTTTTTACTTTTATAATATCATTGTTATCAAATGTCAAATTGACACCTGAATATGGACTGGGAAAACATTTGTCATCTGTCATTTCATGAAAGATGGCGGTGCATTTGAAAAATATTCAATTATCGTTAAGATTTCTTAAATTTTCTAATGTTCCGCTCATTTTTTTCAATTTTTTTTTTAATAATAACCTTCTCCTGACAATAACAAACACAGGTAGTCAGAAGCCTGATAGGCTGACGCTGACAACCAGTCAAATCAAGAGGTATCGTGTTTTTAGGTTGTAAACACTGGTATTTAGGCTGAATGCCGACCTCAACCATAGGCGAGAAGACAGATCATTATGGCATGAAGTAATCATAGGCATTTTAATTAGCTTAAAATAATGTTTTTGTATAATGTACATCCTCTTTGGTGCGTCCAACGGTTGTTCTTAAAATATTTGAATTGTTGTAACCGTTATTTTTTAAATTTTTAAAGGTTACAAACCAAGTCAATGTCTTTACTTAAGTCGTTGCGTTACGCTGCAAAAAGCAATACGATGGAAAAATTAAAACAGCTAATTTGTGTTGTTGTGTAGTTACCTCGACTATCTTCTATCTCCATCATCAGATCTATTCAAGGTCTCTTTTATTGATGTTGTTGTGTCATCCAATTTACTACTACGTTCCAAGTTTCAAAACAGTCGGTTCACAGGTGAAAATTCAGTAGTCGAGAAATCAATCATCTCCCTTTTTTTACACTTCGGGGTAGGGATTCGGTTTGGGACCTACCGAACCGGAAGCCTACCCCGAAGTGTAAAAAACAATAAATAGGCATCTACAACTATTATACTTAAAGAAAATCCTACAACTTTTTCAAAATATTGTAGATGTCTTATTAAATGTTAACTTTATTAACTTATTTGTATGTTAATTATAGTAGTATATTTCAATTTGCATTTTTTTCGTTTATCAATGTGACATGAAATCTTACGTTTTTTGAGTAATTAAAGTGTAAATTTTAATTAATAGTTCAAAATTGTACTGATTACAACAAATTTTCGAATTTGAGTTTTTTTCTTTTTTTGCATTTTCTGAGAACATTTACTATAGTAATGTATATTTATTTTTACACCATCAGAAAGTAGAGATTTCAACGAACAAAAAGCCTCCAGACTTTATGGAAAATTTAGGTGAAAATTTTTCACCTAAATTTTAATTTTGAGGTTATGTGAAAAAATTCTAAATACAAAAGTTGTAGATCTTTTTATAACCTACAATTTTGCCATTTAACTTTTTTCCATAGGACTTGTAGTTTTGCCGGAAATCCAGATAAACCATTTTTTACCCTTAACCCCCCCCCCCCCCCTCCCACTTCCCGAATTCGGATCGACCGTAATTTATTTTTCCTTTCCTTTTTATCATATTCCCCTCTTTTTCTAATGGGTTTCTTCATCCTACTGTAATTTTTTTTGGTTTCAAAATTTTTATCGATCCTGGTCTATACAGAGAGGGCATGCGAAAAAGTGTCATAGATGAGAGCATAATTGACTAAATTATTGATGAAATAGATAATCATAGCTTTGTGTTTTTTTCTTTCTGGCTTGACTTCATGGCTTTTGGATTAGCTATACTTTTAATGTTGCCATGTAATATAAATCTTAGTCAAGTTGCTTAAAATGATTGGCTTGACATAATGCATTAATATACTTAGGAAATACGTGTCTGCATCAGAATACGAATCTTAAAATAAACACGATTGTTTGTGCTAAGATTATAGCGTACATTACCTTTTATATAGTCTTAACCTCTAAAACTTAAAAATTAAATATCTTTAATTCCTGACTTCCTCTAAAAGTATAACCAAAGAAAAAACTATTCAGAAATTCAAACTCTATACTTTTAGATATTCTTCATAGGCAGACGCAAAAAAAAAAAATGTCGACAAAAATTTGTTTGGGAGTTCGCCGGTGTTCTTTCTTTGATCGTTTTTCAACTTTATGTCGAGGAGAATAAGATTCATATTCAATTGGGAAAATTTGACACATTGGGGTAACTTGATGTGCTGGTGGCTGTACATAGGTATTAAGAGGTGTCGGTGGCGGTCGTTACCGTCCCTCCGCCCGTAAAGAAGTTTTCACCCCAAATATACGTGTCGAATTCAGAATCTCCACCGTGTTTTCGTCAGTTAAAAACACCAGTTGTTGTATGGTATGTATGTTAAATATACACTCAATTATATCTATCATACAATGTAAGGTACTTACACGATCTTTAACGACTCGATAAGAATGGGCGCAGCAGTTTTATAATTGAGATAGATTACTTATCTGAGTAAACAAAGTAATGTTAGATGTTATGTAATATAGGAGTGTATGGTTAAAACCAATGAGATTTAAAAGACTATAGAGCGGGTATGGCAAAGAAATGTCATAGAAAAACTTTGATCCCATGTCTCAGTAACGCCATCTAGAATAATACATATTATATGAATATTGGAGCGGCCAGCGGAGCGTACTAAAAAAAAACTCATAGACTTGTGTCCAGCAAGGGCACAAGTTCTGGAACAAAATTTTGTTCGTGATATCCGGTATACACCCCTATTTTTTAATTAGTACAAAAAAAAAAATGGGCTGTATCCGTACCTATCACTGATCACATTTGAGTAATCAAAAGTAAAAAGTAATATTTGTATGTACAGACGCCAGCACATCAAGTTACCCCAATGTGTCAAATTTTTCCAATATTGACACACGAAAATTTTGTTAATATATTTTTTCATGTCTGGACTTGAAAAGAGACTATGATCCCTGAGTTTGTTTCGGCTTTTCTTCTCAGAGGTAGTCAGAGGTATGCCGACTTCAACTAGCTTTAAAGGAAAAAATGACGTGTAAAAGTGATTTCCATATCCTACTTGCATAATAAATAATTTCATTTCATTTCATTGAATATGAACCCTATTCTGTTTTACATAAAGTTAAAAAACGATCAAAGAAATTAGACACATTTGGGTAACTTGATGTGCTGGCGTCTGTACATATTTAGGAATATGTAAGTATGTTTATCAGTTGTCTAGTACCTACTCATATAGCATAAGCAGGATGAGTTTGTGCTATGAGTGACATCTTGATCTACAAAGTGTACACTCACGCCACGCGGTACATTTATGCTATGAGTGTGTACCTACTTACTTACTTGTGTATGTCGTTCTACAGAAATATTTAAAAAAAAGTGTGTCAGTGTGTGCGTGTGTGTGTGGGTGTGGCTGTGTGTGTGTGTTCGTGCGTGTGTGAGTGTGTTCGTGTGTGCGTGTGTGTGTTTGGTACTTGTTGTAGTTATTTTGGGACCGCCATATTATCAAAAATGGGTCTGGTTTTAATAAATCTATCGTAATTTAAATCATGTCATTACAAATCAACTGTTGTTGTAGTATTCGTAATTGACTCATGATATCGATTTGTTTATCTCGCACTGCTGTTTGATAAGATTATTGCGTTATCAGTACATAGTAAAAGTAGTTTGCCACATGATATAATAATAATTATTATTAACTAGTTGATTTGAGGGATGTTGCCTTCTCTAACGTTAGGGTAACACTTTTTTTATTAAATGGAGGTAACCCTTACACAAATCAAACAAAGAGAAATGGTTGTAATATTGAAAATTTTGCCATTGTTTAATAATCTTATAGTTATCCCTACAACTTACACATACCTGAGAAAGGAGAAATAGTTTATTACAGGCTTTTAGTTGATTGGGTAACCTTTGTTACTGTTATATGAGGTTAACCATTGTTTCTATTATTTCAGGCCACCCTTTGGTATTTTAAAGGCGTTTCATTAACCCTATTTTTTATTAAAATAACAGCATCCCCCTATCTAAGGGTAACCCTTCCGTCTACTACACAACGGCGAAACGAATAATAACAAGTATCCTTAGGTTAATATTTCCATGCTTTAATAAAATACAGCCATTTCGATTTTATTAATCGATTGAGTACATCGTAAAAATATGTACCTACCGTTGTAAGATAATCGTAAAAAAAACACTCTGTATAAAAACAGGGTGCTATTTTCTTTTGGATTACTCACAGCTATTTATAGAATAAATAAAGAATTAGGTGCTCGTAATCACATTCGAATTAATACCTAGATTATTGATGTTGTGTACTTATTATTGTAATCATCTGCCTAGCCTTTTCCTAACTATGTTGGGGTCGGCTTTCCATCTAACTGGATGCAGTTAAATACTAATATCACAGTATAAATATTAATACAGTAGGACGACACCTTTGATCTCTGGAAAAATGCCGACAACGTATACACGCGTTAGCCCTGAATGCCCACCCGAACTATGAACATCATTTTGCTCGCAGTTCGGAAGCGGCTTTCCCGCGTCTCGCCCCTCACACCCCGCACGATTGCCCTGTCTAGACGTCTTCGTCGGACGACTGCAGGTTTTTAGGCTGTGCTAATATTTTACATGGTATCTGATCTCCACAAACCAGTGACTTGGTATCCCCTTGGTTAAACTGAATACGCGTAACAAATGTCAAAGATCTACAAATGGCAGCAAGGTCCAGCAGCTTAACATGCTTTCTGAAGCACGGCCCCTGGACCCATTCAGGGGCGCTGGAAGAGGGTGTGGTCCGCCCTCCGCCTGCGCCCGGTGTGTCTGCTGCGGGCCGGGTGAGTAGAGTTGATCTCCCTCTCCCTTTCCGCAGCCTCCTTCTGCGAGACGACCGTTTCGCAGAAGGACACCACCACGTCCCAGGACTCGACGCTGCCGACCATCCTCTCGACCACAGCCGGCAGCGACAAGTCACCGCCTACTCCAGACACGAGGGCACGGCGTGGCTCCTCCCAAGCGCCACACTCTGCCAGCGTATGCCACGTCGTGTCCTCCCGACAGTCGACGCAGTGGTGACTCCGGGCGTCAGGCTCCCTGTTTATGCGACACTGGTACTTTCCAAAGCAGCCGTGCCCGGAAAGTATCTGCGTCACCCGAAACGACAGGGAGCCGTGCCTCCTCCCAAGCCAGCGCTCGAGCACCGGCCGGACCGCCTCGATGGTGACGAGGCCGGCGGTAGGGCGCGAAAGCCTGTCCCGCCATTCCGCCACCAGGACCTCGCGCAGCTGCAACCGACGCCACTCCATGTGTCGCTGCATCAGTCGCTCGCCGCGCCTCCGCATTTCGTGGCGTCACTGTACCGGTGGTACGTTATGTAATTTTTACAGATTTTAGTCGGTTCGATTTCCGTGTGTGGTAAGCGAATTTTCTAAAATCTTTGAATGCAGTTTTGTTTCTTTTTAAAAATACGGTACTGTTTCCTTTGAGTAAAATTGTCTATATACAGAATTAAGAGAATTAATACTTTCGCTCCAGGTGGCATTACAAAATTCCAGCCTGTATAAGCGGCTGGTTGAGTCATAAAAGTAAGCCCAAGCTAAACACCCAACAATCTTAAGTACCAAAAGTGTAATGGCCATTTGATGAAAGAAATTATTATGATACCATCTCAGATAGCTGTCTCCAAGAGGTTACAGACAGATAGTTCCGGCTATTTCATGATAACGATGTTGATAATCTTAAAAATAGGTAAGATAGCTTTAAACACTTTTAATCTTACGAGTAACGATGTTGATAATCTTAAAAATAGGTATGATTGCTAGCCAAAAACACTTTTAATCCTAAGTATGGAGATTATCTTAAGTTTGTTTATTGTAATCATGTATTTACGTTTCTTTAAAATCACATCTTACATTCAACGCATGGTGGAATTGTGTTTGACATATATCAGACACCTGTACTTCGTCCACGACTTTGTCTGCAATGCTTTTAACTTGAACACAGCACTCTTCTTATAATAATAATAATATTTTTATTTATTTATCAACATACATTTACCATTACAGATAACCAATGCGGTAAATGGGCCTTAATTAATTCATAACTTAAACTTATTTTACTTAAAACTAATGCCTATAACTAATTACAAATAAAGCATTTCTTGTGAATTCACCCAGAGAACAACAGAATAAGTCCGTCTCACTCGCTAAAAAGTTTAACGTGCGGAGTGCACGCGTCAGCGGCGCGTCCTTTAAACCCACCCGGTTTCACCCGCGTAGGTCGCGTTCCCGTGGGAATACAGGGATAAAAAGTAGCCTATGTGTTAATCCAGGATGTCAGCTAACTCCATACCAAATTTTATTGAAATCCATTCAGTAGTTTTTACGTGAAAGAGTAACAAACATCCATCCATCCTTCCTCCTCACAAACTTTCGCGTTTATAATATTAGTAGGATACATCGCATGTGTCTTGGACATATCAGACACAGACAGCGCACGGGGCAGATGTGTTTTGGATATTACCAAATCTACAATCTACCCAATTTCGATTGATTTTGCGGAAGTGCTTAATTGAAACGTTGATAGGTACGGTTCACGGAGAAAGCTGTGATTATAGGCTGCGATTTGGATTTAGCATTCATTCAACGCATGGGGTAGGTGTGTTGAAATCTACAACTAACCCAATTCCGATTGTTTTTGCGGAAACGGTGATTTTTAATGTAGACACATACGGTTTACCGAGTAAAGCTGTGATTACAGGCTGTGATTTAGACGTTCAAAACATGATAGAGGTGTGATTTGGAAATATCATGCAGATATTCAACGCACGGAGGAGGTGTGTTGGAAATACCAAATCTACAATCTATCCAATTTTGATTGTTTCTGCGGAAACAGTGATTTTTTATGTAGATACATACGGTTCACGGAGTAAAGCTGTGATTGCAGGTCGCGATTGAGATGTACAACACATGATCGAGGTGTGATTTGGAAATATCATGCAGATATTCAACGCACGGAGGTGGGTTGGAAATACCAAATATACAATCTACCCAATTTCGATTGTTTTTGCGGAAACGGTGAATTAAAATGTATAGATAACGATAGATGGTTATAACGGAGTAAAGCTGTTTAATCATTTAATGTTTGCAACGGATGGATCGGAACGTAAATGGAATACAAATAGCAAATGTCATAGCTATGTCAGACTAAATTGAATAAATACAGCAAAACTATATAATGTATTTAATTAAATCCAGGAAGATTTAATATGTGACAGTTTTTTACAAAAGTAGAACCTTAATACACTGTTTAAATAACCATTTTGATGTATTTAGATTTACGTTTGCTTGTCTCAGACTTGTCAAATCCTAACGTCAGTGGTTACATTTATTTTTTTTACAAACAAATGTAAAAATACATGTTAACCTTCATACACAAATCCTGAGGTGCCAACCCTAGTGGGGCAGAATCCACAAAGTGTTTATGCTAGTGTTATCCGCCCCATCAAATCAGAATAGTGGGGCATATTCCACTGCAAAATTTTAGGCAGTCCACTTTGCCACACCAGGGTGGCGGGCTTGGTGGGGCAAAGTGGAATTACTCGTGATTACAGGTCGCGATTGAGATGTACAACACATGATAGAGGTGTGTTTTAGACAAATCAGACAAATAACGCGTGGGGTAGGTGTGTTTAGGAAATACCAAATCTACAATCTACCTTATTTCGATTGATTTTGCGGAAGTGCTGATTGAAACGTTAGTAGGTATGGTTCACGAAGCAAAGCTGTGATTATAGGTCGCGATTTAGACGTGCAAAGCATGAACGCATGATATAGGTGTGTTCAACAACGCATTGGGAAGGTGTGTTCGGAATACCAAATCTACAATCTACCGAATTTCGATTGATTTTGCGGAAACGGTGACTCAAAATGGAGGTAGCTAGACGGTTCAGGTAATAAAGTCGTGATCTAGAGGTGTGCTTTATCATACATTAAATAAATAAATAAATATTCCACAACTTTCATTCAACGCCTTCTAGTCCCAAGCTAAGCAGAGCTTGTGTTATGGGTAATGAACAACTGGTAAACATACTTATATATTTCTAAATACATACATAGGTATCTATATATATAAAAGAAAGTCGTGTTAGTTACTTCGCTTATAACTCAAGAACGGCTGAACCGATTTAGCTGAAAATTGGCAGGGAGGTAGTTTAGAGCCAGGAGAAGGACATAGGATACTTTTTATCCCGTTCGACATCATAAAAATAAATATCAAGAATATCGGTTGTCTCAAACATTTTTCAAACGCAGCGCCATCTTGGATGACATGACAGGAGTCAAACTTCCCAGTTCATTATCAGGTGACAATTTGAAATTGACAAGTCTTAAGCTAAACCCAAGAAGGTAAGGTTGTCAATTTATAATACGCACCTACGTTCTGAAATTTATTTTGTTAGTAAACTTAGAGGTTTTATGTAGCATAAAAAAGTCTTATATTTCAGAAATCAATTTACGTAACTAGCAATGATGACAGAGACGAACTTTAATAATTCTTTGCAAATAGAACTTATTTTACTGTTAGGACTTTAATTAAAGTAGACCGGGAAAACTATAGGCATAAATTATTGTATGTAACATAGAGGCAATAGTTCAGATTAAAATTATGAATTTAGTATTTTTTAGTAAGGTAGTTAGGTTAGATAGTTGGGTTAGCTATAGGATAGGTATGGTCAGTTAGGTTAGGGTATATATACATGTTGTAATTTAAAAGTAGTAGTAGTTATTATTGGTTTGGATTTATTTGTTGTCGTCTTATTCAACGTATGTATATCTAATACAAAAAAATGATAAGAGTAATAAATTGACTCTAAGGCGCAACGAAGTTTGCCGGGGCAGCTAGTTGTAGATAAATTACACCGAACAATTGATAATGCTCATCACACAAACATTTGTACTGGAGCTAGGTGGGAATCGAACCCACGACCTCCGGCATAGCATTCAGAGCCACTAATTACTAGACCAACAGGCCAATCAAGCCAACATTCAACACCTTACACTATTATTTCATAGACGTTTCAATTATTTTTCGTTTGTATAAATATGAATTCAGAGTATTTTTGATTAAAAATTATAAAATGTTATTTATTTCGTAAATAGGTTTTCACAAACACTTTTACACGTAATTTTTTAACTAGTAGATGAGATGGGAGTTTCACTATCTGACTACTCTGAGAAGAAACACCGAAAGAAACTCAGAGGTCATAG